>WAAB01011632.1:27931-56194 GCA_013389865.1 Piaya cayana | reverse complement strand
TCCTTTCAGGTAGTTGTAATGTACTTCAACTGGAAAACCTGTCCCAGCTCAACACAGTCAATGAAGCAGCCTTTGGACTTGGTGGTGGTAGCACTCTGAGTCCTCCATGCCGCTTTGGACCACGCTGTGGGCTTGAACATGCTTCATACGTACCTTTCTGTATCTGTTTATGCTGTTTAAGTCCTGCCAGCTGTTGTGCTGTGGTACAAGAGTTCTCTGTGAGGGGAGCTGCAAAGTTTAATCATACAGTGATTCCCCATAAATTATTAACAGACTTGGTGGAATGACAGTAAATTACAGGATAAGACAGGATGAGAGTGTGTTCAGTGGTGAAAGGATATTTTACCCCTCAGTGTGTAGAGCTGCTCACCAGAGAGCTGGGTACTCTGGAGGTTCCTATTTGAGAACAGCTGGGATATCTTGTTTTATTGTCATGGTAAATTCCAATATGCATTGTCACTCTGCTTTGTGAAATATTGCAACCATCTGAGGCCAGGGCAAGTTTTCCCCAGAAAATGATAATGTTCTTCTTGCTTTATTTTAATTAGTATTTTAGTGGAAGTGAGAAATTTGCTGATTTATGTAACTCTTTAAACCAGGGCAGGGCAGCACACTTCAGAGTAATTTATTTCTTGACATCTATACTGCAAGTGATTTTGAACACTTTTTTTGCAGTAGTTTGCAATCCTTTTGTGCAGAGCAGAGTATTCACCGCAAACTGTGGGATTTCGCAAAGTCATCACTGGTTTATGCACTTTGTAGTTATTTGTTATTTTTGCAGTCTCATTTGTGAATTCTTACTATACGGCATCATGCAGGTGTGTTCATTTCTATCTGCTGTGCTGAAGTACTTATGCAGATTGCTTTTAGAATATGGGTTTAACCTGTTTAAGGAAAAAAGTCTGAAATAATTATAATTATCTGTGAACTTTTTTCTATATGTGGATGTCTTTTATGAACAAATAAATCTATAATTTGTCTTTTAGAAGTGAATAATGACCAAATGTGAATCTCATCTAAATTAGACCATTCCTAGGTCATTGTAGTATTTTTCCCTACAAGTCATACTTCTAAGACATTAACTGATTTAAATAGGAAAGATGTACTTTGTTGGGAGTGCTACCTAAAGCCTGAGGAAGCAAACAAACCTAAGGATGAATATATTTCACAATATAATTTGTGATAATGCTGTGCTTAAAAACTAACCGTGAAACGCCAGGCATCTTCACCAAAGTTACCTGGAGAACAACCTACTACACTCCTGCTTTACAGTCGAACTCTCAAGCAAGTTGTCTTTATCTTAAGAAACTTGGCGGTTGTCCCTGAGCATTCATTCCTCTCCTTTGTAGGAATCAGGTAAGGAATCTGCTTAATCGTGTTTATGAATACCACTAGACTCCTGTCTGCAGCTTCAGCAGCTTTAATAGCTGCACATAGTTTCCATCCCACTGCTCATATCTTGATCCTGATAAGAAAGATATTAATGTTTCAAATATCCTAAAAAAAAAGCAAAACGTGTCGTTTACCATGAACATAAGTTCACATTGTCTTCACTAGAAATTCAAATGCTTATGCTCAGCTGTCTGCTTCAGCTCTCTCTCTCCTGATCACAGAATCACAGAATCACCGGGTTGGAAGAGACCCATTGGATCATTGAGTCCAACCATTACTATCAAACACTAAACCATGTCCCTCAGGACCTCGTCTACTCGTGACTTAAACACCTCCAGGGAAGATGAATCAACCACCTCCCTGGGCAGCATATTCCAATGCCTAATGACCCTTTCTGTAAAAAACTTCCTCCTAATCTCTAGCCTAAATCTCCCCTGGTGGAGCTTGAGGCCATTCCCCCTCATCCTGCCCCTGTCACTTGGGAGAAGAGGCCAGCTCCCTCCTCTCCACAACCTCCCTTCAGGTAGTTGTAGAGAGCAATGAAGATATTCCTATATTGATATTCCTATAATGTTTCTTCCTGGCTTTACTTACTCTTATATTTCTGTGTGTGGATGGAAAGAGTTTTTGTCATAAATTCTTTAAAATATAAAGAGCTCAAAAGTGATCTTTATTAATTTCTAAGAAGATTGAAACCAAACAGCAAGTAAGGAAGGGCATGAGGGCATTTTACACATCATCAACAGCCATAGCAGTGATGCTAAAGAAGAGCTGACAATGGAACATGGAAAATATTCCTTGCTCGGGTGTAATAATGGATTTTAAAGAGCCTTGAAATCTGAGTGTCAGAGGAGCATCCAGCTTCCCTCATCACTGCTGTTATTCACACTGCAATAAGGATTTGAGGGTCCAGCTGTGGACTAAATTGTGAAGGACCCCTATGGAAAACAGTGACTCTACTAGCTCAGTCCTGGATGGCATAGTTGTCCTTTGAGATGAAAAGACACTTGAGTTAATACTAAATGAGTTAGTTCTGGGACCAGAAGCAGTGTAGATGTGTCAGTGCAATGCTAATTAGTCGTTCTGGTTTCCCATCATATATTTGCATTTCTGTTAAAACAGTGACTTTGCTGCACTGGAGTTTTTCTTTTTTGCACATCCCATCTGTTCCTTATTATCAGACGCAAAGAACCATGTGATGTTTCATCTGGTTATCTCCGTAACGTCTTTGTCAGGTAGAGGAGTAGAAATGGGGAGATGAGGCCCAGAAAGGCTCCAAGATTTTGTTCACTGACATGGGAAATCTAAGTTTTATTGATTCATTAGCACAATGAGGCAATTACTTAGAATCATAGAATAACCAGCTTGGAAGAGACCCACCGGATCATTGAGTCCAACTATTCCTATCAAACACTAAACCATGTCCTTCAGCACCTCATCCACCCGTCCTTTTAAACTCCTCCAGGGAAAGGTGACTCAACCACCTCTCTGGACAGCCTCTGCCAGTGCCCAATGACCCTTTTTGTGAAAAATTTTTCCTAATGTCCAGCCTAAACCTACCCTGGTGGAGCTTGAGGCCATTCCCTCTTGTCCTGTCCCCTATCACTTGGGAGAAGAGCCCAGCTCCCTCCTCTCCACAACCTCCTTTCAGGTAGTTGTAGAGAGCAATGAGGTCTCCCCTCAGCCTCAGCTGTTCCTCATAAGGCCTGTTCTCCAGTCCCTTCACCAGTTTCGTTGAAGCAGACCTCAAGATTGCTGATCTATGGATTCCTAGATTTAATGCTCCTCTTAAAATGCTTCCGCTTTGAATACTGAGCCTCTTAATATTAGCTTTTCAGGAGTCCATATTTATTGTTCAGTTACTGGCTCCATTTTCAAGCACAAAAATTGATTTTGAAGTGCAAGGCAGTAGCCCACAGTCCAGCTAGAACTGAGAGAGATCTAATGAATAATATAATAGATTAATTTAACCAGTTGTATTTTGAAAGTGTGGGCAAGATGTTAAACATATTTTAAAGTTATTTTAAATGCAACATTCTAGAAAAATACACGCTTGTTATACTATTGTTATGGTGATAGAGACAGCAGAGAATAGCTAAAGAAGGATCTTTGGGTTCCATAGAGCTGTGTGTTCTGCTAAAGTCTTCATAGAATCATAGAATCATAGAATAACCAGGTTGGAAGAGACCCACTGGATCATCGAGTCCAACCATTCCTGTCAGACACTAAACCATGTCCAATCTTATGCCCAGTTTATCTCATTCTTCCATGATCCTTAATGGGCGGCCACAAATAGGAAAACAGGAGGCATAGTTCCCTCTAGTGTACAGCTGCAGCTGGAGTTAAGAGCTATAAACTGCTTTGCAGACTTCCTGCATATTATTTGTGAAAATGTGATTATGTGGTGCTCGTTACATTTTCTAAAAGTTGGCTTCAGCATCCTATTCTTTTGATACATCAGCTGGTAGGAGCCTTCTCTGATGATGTCCTTTTTCTATCCTAATGGTTTTTTACTGCTTATGAGGATAAATTTTCTTCAGCCTGCTTGTGTTTGCCCTTATGAGTCTGAAAGATATTTTCCAGTGCTTCCTTTCTCTCTCCCCTGTAATTGCAATGTAATTGATGTGGGACAGTCTTTAATTCACCTGTAGGTTCCAGTAAAGACTGTATACATGACACACTATTATTTCAGTATAGTTAAGATTTGTAGTAAACCCTAGTGCAAATCATTTTATGATCTTACCTGGTAATAAGGTGCACTATTGGATCTGGATGCCTCCAAATCTATTCCATGTTCCCCTGTGGCCTTAATCTACCCCAGGAAATGAGAAACATTATTGTCCTTGCTTTGGAAGAGAGAATTGGATGTGTCTTTTATAGTAGGAAGCCTTCAATGGCCTCAAGCTGCTCCAGGGGAGGTTTAGGCTGGACACTAGGAAAAGAAATTCACAGAAAGGGTCATTGGGCACTGGAACAGGCTGCCCAATGGAGGGGGTTGATTCACCTTCCATAGAGGTGTTTAAGGGACAGGTGGACAGGGTGCTGAGGGACATGGTTTAGTATTTGATAGGAATGGTTGGACTTGATGATCCAGTGGGTCTCTTCCAACCTGGTGATTCTATGATTCTATGTCTAGTCTAAATCTGCCCCTCTCCAGTTTATACCCATTCTCCCTCGTCCTATCACTCCAAGCCTTTGTGAATAGTCCCTCATCAGCTTTCTTGTAGCCCCTTCAGGTACTGGAAGGTTGCTCTAGGGTCTCCTTGGAGCCTTCTCTTCTCAAGGCTGAGCAATGCCACCTCTCTCAGCTTGACAGCTATGCCGAGAGGCTCAGAGTAGCAGGAAAGGAAGATTTTGACCACAGGAGGCATGCCAAGTTTGGCTATGAAGTTGACCTAACTTTCCTCTTATAGATGCTTATTCCCAGCCTGCAGCCATGGTCCTCTCAAGGAAGCTGGCACAGCTCTGTGAGATCACTCTGTGAAGAGAGTTCCAGAAACTCTCCAGAAAAGGGGTACTGACATTGATTGTTTTGGTGATCTGAGTTGAAAGGCAGCCCAAACATTGTGCTTCTTGTCGACCTGAGATGAGGCAGGGAATTGCATTTAGGTTTTCCTAGTCTATAACAAAATCAACAGCCAGTTCCTTATCTCCCCTTCTTGGATAGTCCTGGTTTGTGCATAGAAATTCTGAGATGCAGAAGGTTCATTAATTGTTGTATCAAATCATGTAAGACGTTTTTGACTTCAGGAGGCTCAGCTTAGCTTCAGTGCAGTCACACTATTAGGTGTGTGACACACAATTCCAACATGAAAATGTGCTTAACCATACGTATGTTTTTCCATGTGGAGATAAGGTTAAGCATATATTAATAATTTTAAACTACTTTGTGCATTAATGTCATCAAGATGAAGCTGTTTACATCTTTACCATCTTGGGACTTTTCTGCATAGGAAATGGAAGAGAATTTGGCATCAGGTAGTTTGTGGAAGGCGACACAAGAGGTCCATGGAGCAGAACCTGTTTCTGCTGACTCACATTCCTCTGTTTAGATATGATTTCCCATTCCTTATGGAGGCGAAAGCAAACTTGGCACCTCATCACTGCAGAGTACTTGCACTTCCCCTTCGGTGGCACATGAACAAGTCTAAATAGTGAACACTTGACCTCCTTCCAGAGACTCTTAATAGTAAAACTTTCTAGAGGAACAACAACAGTTGGCATAGACTTGTAGGCACTTAGGCATTCACTTTGCTCTGACAGGTGGTGAAGTCTTTCTGGGAAGCAGCACATTCTCCTCTATTTGTTGCTCTCTTTTTGATCTTTTTCTTTTGGTTCCTGACCTAAACTGATCCTGGACATTAGCACCTGAGGCCCACTTTGCACTGCAAATGTTTGCTGGTGAGGCAGATACAGGGTAAGCAGACAGATTGCTTTGTCCCACATGGCTTAAAACTGTTCCCGCAATGAAATCACTGTATTGCAAAAACATTTTTTTGAAAGCTTAACTGTGCTTATGTAAAGGCTTTCCTTGTATAAAATGTCATAAAAATCAAGTCTCATATGGCATTATGGTGCTAAGAAAAGAGTGGTTTCTCATGTAGATTTGGCATTCCTTGGCTGTTCTTCCTGTGTAGAGTAAAACTAAAAAAAAAAAGAACCTCTATGAACAAAACTAAACCCCCAGAGTACATTATTGAGGGAAATACTATAAATTAAAAATACCTCTGCAGCTGGCAGCCAGATAACATTTTTTTGTGGTTCACGAGAAAGAAGAGACCTCAGGTTGCAGTTATCTATCTTAATATTCCATGTTGTAATAGGTATTAATGTGTAATTATAGTTTGGACACAAAAATGAGACTGCAGTTTACAGGGCTGCGTCATCCTTCCCTGGAGGTGTTTAAGGCACGGGCAGATGAGCTGCTGAGGGACATGGGTTAGTGTTTGATAGGAATGGTTGGACTTGATGATCCAGTGGGTCTCTTCCAACCTGGTTGTTCTATGATTCTATGATTTACTAATTTCTTGCTTAATGACTGTAGTCTGTGCTACTTGGACAGAAGGTACATATGGTGCTGCACGAGCTGCTCTAACTGTGCCCTGATGGTATGCAAACTCTGCGGAAACCCAGCTATGAAGAAGGATCCCTTGAGGGTTTGTAACAAGGTGGTGTGTTACCTACAACCAGCCTGGATTTCTACTGTCCATTTCGGTCTCCTGGTGATTGTTTTATACATGTAATTCTCTGACTAACCGAGAACAGTGTCTCTTTTGGAGATATTTTCCTCAACAGTTAAGCACGGAGAATGTTCCCTCTGGGTAGTCTCAGCAGTCACATTGCTGCCTTGCAGGGATATAGGAAAGAAAATAGTCGCGCAGCAGGGACTGTGCCACATGTGGTGGTGTTATTTCAAAAGAGGCTTGAGGAAGATTGATCTCGAGCTTCACCCACAAGGTGAAAGTAATTCCTCTTACAAAGGAAGGACAGCTCCACAATAGGATTGCTTATAAAAGAATCTGCGTTCCTTCTGCGTGCATGGGTGTGCTCACACTGCTTAATTGCCCTTCAAAATTGAACTTTCCCTGCTCATATCCTGTCACATAAGATGTTTATTAGCTTAATTTATTAAAGAGACAGGGTAGGAAAAAAGATGCTGACCTCATCCTTTTGCAAGCAAACTACCTGCAGGCTGGCGTACCTGCTATAGAAAGAAGAGAGAATGTCTTGAAGGTAGATAACATGCCTAACAGAAGTTTCTAGTCTTGTCTATGGCAAATGTCATGCTTATTTTTTCAGGATATGCCAAAATGCATCCCAATGTGGAGCACACCATGGGACATCTTACGTGCCTAAAGGTTACTTCACTTTTTGCTTTTATATGAATTCTTATGAATTATTTGACTGTTTTTAAGATATCACACTTCATAGAGCATCTCTGTTTTTTCCTATAAATAAAATTACCTTAGCATCAGGAGCTTTTCCCTGGATTTCAGTCTCCATGAAAATGCTTAGGAAATAATCCCCACACACATACTTGCTCTTCCTGGAATATTAAAGCTTAGAAGCCCAGTGATGTTGAAGGTCGCTAGGCACTGGCAGAGGCTGCCCAGGGAGGCAGTTAACTCACCTTCCCTGGAGGTGTTTAAGGTGTGGGTGGATGAGGTGCTGAGGGGCATGGTTTAGAGATTGGTAGGAATGGTTGGACTCGATGATCCGGTGGGTCTCTTCCAAGCTGTTGATTCTATGATTCTATGCAACAGGACTGTCTCACCTAAAGGCTGACAGCTCAACATAAGGACTTTGTCCTCCATGGAGAGGTTTCAAGTTGTTCTCAGTGCTTGGTAGGGAGAAGCAGCAGGACACGCTGCAGTTTTCAGAGGGGCAGACTTCTTCATGGAATGAACCACAACTTCTGTGACCCCTGCTGAGTATCCACTGGTGGGACACGGAGAGCTCTGTAGGTAGCTGTGACTCACTGAGCTTTAGCCCCCAGGGCAAATCTTGCAAAAGTCTGTTGAAAACAACTGAGCCGGTTACTAAATGTGCATAAACCAAACAAGTGTGTCATGTGCTGATATTTTCCTGGTTGCCGTTTAGTAAATATAATTTACAGAGGTGTTTCATGTTGTGCTGGTAATGAAAAATCCTGCGTTTTGTAAAAATAATTGAATCTTAAAAGGCTGTGAATTCAACTGGGCAATTGTAGTTTGACATACGCTGAGGGGCCGAGACATTAGGCACATTATCAGCTTTACACAGGATACTGCTTCACACGGTGCAGTTTGGCAATATTTCACTCTCTGTTAATAAAACCTGAAGGTTACACATTGTTTTTGTGATGCCAGTGACAATTTACCACCACAAATTATCAAAAGTGATAATTCAGTGGAGTGATTCATCTCCAGTGCGCTCCTCTGTTGAGGGAGAGAACCGTAACCTCTCGTCTTGTTTAGCTGCTGGCACAAAATGACTAGCAATTGTCAGAAAGCATTTATTTCTCTCTCTTGACATTTCTTCCTAGCAACACGTAGTATATACATTTCCTATAAATTATAAGGCTTTTATTTTTCCTTTCCTTCTTCAATTCTTTGCGAGGTAACAGCAAAATGTTAAGCACAGGAAGAAGCACGCACGTGCACGTAGCAGGCATGTGACCCTCAAGGCTTGCAGCAGAATTCCTTCTGTGAACCCACAAGCAACGTTTTAAAGGCATTCAGACTTAACTCTCATCTGTTCTTACCAGCAGCTCTGAAGGAGATTAAAGGGCCTCCAAGAGTTTTGCAATAGCTCTTGAGAAGCTAAGAGCATGCAAAAATCAAACCTTGAAACTGAAACAAATAACATTTCTTATACCTGAATGGTTTTAGAATTGGTGTCATTTACTAGAGAAAAATAGAAAAGTGAAGGCAAGAATGTTAATAAATTCCACAGTGTTTCTTAGCATGAAATTATGTCAAAAAGTGAAGGCAAGACATGCAACTGGTGCTTTCAAAAGTTCGATAACTGGAGGATGAGGCTTCACCTTAAGGTCATAATTTAAAATCGGTTCTGGCTCTCACTGTTCTTTGCTTTCTGAGTTGCCAATAATACGCTGGGCGTTTTTAAAATATTCTGAACTATGAGGATGTCACAGATTGAAATCTAGTCAGACAACTGAATAGGGTTTAATGGGAAGGGAGGGGTTTGGTACAGGGTTTACGTACACAAGCTGAGTCGCATTGTTTCACAGTATGGCAGAATAGTTTCTGAAAAAGACTTGGCTGAAGACAGGATAGGTCAGTATAAATTAGAGCTGCATGATGAGCATGCTTTGTGGTGTAGCTACACCAGCCCCCGCAGCAGAAATGACTCGGAGATGGATTCCATTTTGTCAAGATAAATATTTGAGGTGGGCATGGGACAAGAAGATTTTAATAAAGGTTGTCTCTGGGTCCCAAATTCATCCACACATCCTTGCTATCAACGTCACTAAAAATCAGTGCTACCTTTCAGCAACTTTTGCATCATGAATATAGTCTGTGCTGCTGTAAATGATGTCCCAGAGGCCTAAGAAACCACCTGCGTATACTAGTCCTGGCAAGAGCACTTTGCTGGCCAGTTCTGGAATGAATGTGACTATCTGTAAGGAGATAGAGCAATATCAGGAGAACTCTCCAAATCCCATATACTTACTCATGTTCTGACATCCTGGGCAGTGTCCAGATGTCCTTTCTGCTGAAGAAGAGATGACATTGAGTAGAAAAGACTGGAATCCTCATTGCAGGGGCCTTGGGTTGTTTTTTTTTTAAATTTTGAAAGAGCACTGCTACTGCCTTTCTCAAGAGCAAATGGACTCTGGTGAGTAGAGGTAACCTGCAAGGTCATCTTGTTTTGTGTTACTAGCAGTCCAGAATGTAATATTCCTGTCTCTCAGTCTTGCTGCAGTTCAGAAATGTAGTTATACTGTAAGCTCTTTCAGCAGCAACTAGTACTTTGCAAGGGTATTGGATCTTATAGCCTGTGATGGGTGTTTAAAGAAGCAGTTAGGAAACTACCACTGCACAGTATGCCTGGAGCATCGTCCAAGCAATGGCTCTGCAAGAGTAGGTCATATGTGTGAACTATATGTTTCCAGCTTCCCATCAGCCTTTCAGGCTCCAGCCTGGCTAGGACTACAGGAGGAAACTATTTTGGACACTTATCTTATTCATCAGCACGCTGTGTAAAGAAGGGCTTCAGGAGGTACCAAGGCACAGGTGGACAAGGTGCTGAGGGTCATGGTTTAGTGTTTGATAGGAATGGTTGGACTCGATAATCCGATGGATCTCTTCCAGCCTGGTTGTTCTATGATTCTATAAACTGCATCCAGAAAAGTGGTAGCCTCAGAGGACAGTGGGCATGTGCTGTCCCTGTGTGCCCTTGAAGGCAGGAGGAAGAAATTCACTTTGCAAGGGCTTGGTCTAAACTTTCCCTAAGATGCACTAAGGGTTAAAGACAAAAACAGGAGGATGGAAAGACCAGATGAAATACCCTCTAGAATTTCAGTTGAAATGTAGCCCTGGGTCTTAGATGAAGTAGAATTGCTTAAGTCAGCTCCACTCCTCAGACACAAGAACTGTCAAAGTTCTTATATGTAATTTATCCTTCTTTTTAGAAGACTTTTTCATCCATGGCTCTGAATATGTTGCTTCTTTTGACATCTTAGGCGAGGGCTAACATTTTACCATTCCAGAAGAATCCAGGCTTATTTTCAGGCTTTTCAACAATTATTTACTACTTTACATATTGTAAAAGGAATAAAGAACAGAAAACTCAACAGTCATGCCTTAGACTTATCTCTGAGGAAGGACTTGCCCATTTTGGAAGGCTTGGGGCAGGAACTGACCTCAGATGGAGAGGGTGATACCAGCATAAAACAGGCTTTGAAAACATATCCTGAATTCATGCTAGAAATCAAAAGAAAGATTCAACATAAAAATATTGTAATGATTATGGTGACTCTTGGGATGTTTCCTTAAAATGTTTTAAGACAATATCCTGATCGAAATGTTCAGGTTTCCTAACGCTGCCTTAGTTGTTTTTTTTCATATAAATGGTAGTTGCATAACACTTGCCTATCAGTTTCTCTCATCACTCGCAGTGCTAGGTGCAAATTGAAGAAAATTGGTCTTTAAAATTGAAAGAGTCAAAGGTTGTAAAGTTACCCTCTGAAGGTTGTAGTGCTCAGGAAGCCAGTCGGCCTTTGTAGTGTATTTTTATCTTCATATTAAGTATTTCTGATGCTTAATACACCACCAGTTGGACCCTGTTGGAGCTGGTATCTTCTTTGGCTGAAAACTGAAAATCATTTCCTGCTGCGTTACAGACTTCATATCATCACCACATTTCTTCTTCCTTTTTCCTTCTTCTAATATTCCATTCTGTCAAAATATCAAAACATTATTTATATCCATTTAAAATCAAGTTTTCTCTAAGCCTAACTTGTTATGCCTTTATCTGGTGTTATTTCTCTTTAAGCTTTGTGTGTGCTTAAAGAAAACAGTTGCTTAAGCCACAAAGGGATTTTCTTGTCTGTTTTCACTTTTCTATGCTATGCACTTGTAGCTTGTGGAAGATACTAAGTGGGGTTCTTAACATCATCATTAGAGGATGTAAAGGCAGTCGACTGCCCGTCTGCCTGTCCTGTGCGTTGTCCCACATTCTATTTGTGAAAGAGAATTTAATCCTTCCAAGCAGTGATGCCAGCTCAGCAGGTCAGTCTCATTCCTAATGTGCTGCTCGCTCAGTGCTGACGGTGGTATTTAGAATTAAGTTGAGTGGATATAAGAGATTTTCCACCTCTTATTTGGAGGAAAGGTATTTACCCATTTTATGAGCTATGGGTAGATACACTATCAATTACACCTTGGATGAGAGTGTAGATAATAAACAATAGCAGTATCCTGCATGATAATCTGTTAAGCTACATACACAACTCAGTCTGAAGTCTTTGACGCTCGTGTATTTATAGGAGAACTTGCTTAAAATTCAGGCTTTTTAAAAGTCTTGCTTGTCTGCTGTGAAAGAAACTCCTGAGTTGTAGATTTCAGTGGAAATTAAGAGGCTTTGCATCTTGATAGATGAGAGATCCAGCCATGAGCATGAAAAAATTGACAGACTCTCTGGGTCACCTGAGTTCTTCATAGCAATGCAGTGAAATTTGATTTTCTCCTGGTTTCAGTCCAGATCTGATGTCAGCTGTTGCAAGTAGCAGTGAAGAACAGGGAGGAGGGGGGTTCCCATTGTACAGAAATTTTTAAAGCTAGAGACAATCCCCATTCTATCATAGAATCATAGANCGCCTTTCAGGTAGCTGGAGAGAGCAATGAGGTCCCCTCTCAGCCTCCCCTTCAGATTGCAGGAAGGGCTGTTTTGGAAATGTTTATGTGGAATTGGGAACAATCTTCCCTATATGTGAACCAAGCGAGCAACTTAATAGCCAGCCTTCAATGTTCATTTCTGCTTTTGTTTCATCACTCTTTCAAGCTCTACCTATTCTAATGTCAGTAGATAATTAGAGGTAACTTTTGTCAGAGGTTGTCAAGTTAACCGACTTGTTGAGGTACTTTGATCATCTAAGGGTCTAGAACAAAGAGTCCAGCTGATAGTTTTGCCCTTCACGTTGCTTCCCAGCAGCTGTAGGGAGCCCTGCAGCATTTGGAAGTGCTGACTGGACTTAGTACAAACCTGACAGAGTTCAGGAGCTCTGAGGAGGTTTCTGATTATCTGTTCTTCCACTTGGACAAAAACTTGCTACGTGACCTTAGAAAAGCTACATGGTGGACAAGAGCTGGAAAGGAGAGAAGAGTTAGTGGCAGAGAAAAAGATAATCTTAGGTACAGGTCACTAAAGTTTTATCCAGCTGCATGCCAGAATGTCTCCACTCATCTCTCGTAGGTCCCTTCCTCAATTAAAACAGGCAAACTTGCAAAAATATATTTTTTTGTTTGAAGTGAATCGTGTTTTTGCAAAGTAATAGTTAATTAACATTGTGATACAAGGAGGGAAGGTGAAGGGGAGAGATACATAATTACAGTTCCGTATATATTTTATGTCTTGAAATGACCCAAGAATATTGGGTCAAATTATGAAGAACTGGGATGGAATCACAGGGCATGAGACCTGATTTACTTTAGCGTGACAGTAAGTTCAGACTTCATCGTGAATGTCACCGCAGCGTGGTCTGATGGATATGACGATAGTCCAAGGACATGTTGAGGTTCTGGAGCGTGTCCAGGGAAGAGCAACAAAGCTGGCAAAGGGGCTAAAGAACAAGTCTTATGAGGAATGGCTGAGGGAAGTGGGGTTATTTAGCCTTGAGACGAGGAGGCTGAGGGGAGACCCTGTCACTGCCTACAGCTAGCTGAAAGGAGGTTGTAGGGAGTTGGGTGTTGGTCTCTTCTCCCAAGTGATCAGTGATAGGACAAGGGGGAATGGCCTCAAGCTGTGCCAGGGGAGGTTCAGATGGGACATTAGGAAAAAAATTTTTACTGAAAGTCTCATGGGGTGCTGACAGAGGCGGCTCAGGGAGGTGGTGAAATCACCATCCCTCAAGGTATTTAAAAGATGGGTAGATGAGGTACTTAAGGATATGGTTCAGTGGCAGATAGGGATGATCTCAGATGTCTTTTCCAACCTGGTAATTCTGTTTCTAAGGAGTCCAATCTATTACAGTGGAAACTGACTTCCGCATTGAAATGGCGAAATTCCCATTTATTTCAGCCAGGAGCCAGGTTAAACCTTTTTTCCTACCTCTTCTAGTAACCTTCTTGGGCCCCTATGTTCCATTAAATGGATTGTTGTGCAGAGTGCCAGGCTAGCAGCAGTCAACCTGATAGATCAGCACAGCACCATGAGGAGTTACCACCTTCTGTCTCTTAAGTGCTAAGTGAGGTGCCAGGCAGGGGTGCTACTTCTACCCTTGGAAACAGTCACCAGCAGCTCAGAGGTCTGTGCGCTGCACCATGCTCTACTCCAGGCTGCAGGGGTCCCTAAAATCGTCTTGTTCAAGGTGCTGTATTTCTGTGCTTTCTAGTTTTTGTGATTTGTAAAATCCCTATTGCTATGCCCGTATCTTCATAAAAAGATCCCTGCATGAAAGAGACTAGCGAGAACTCGGTGTTAAGGTTATTATTACAACTATCAAAACACATTCTTTAAAGAAAAATTCACACTCATATATTAAGGTGTCCAAACATAAGGGTTGAATCTCAGTTGTGTGCATTATGGCTCTGTTGTTTTCCCCTGCCTCTTTCTCTCTCCTCACCCTTCAGTGTTTGAAATAACAATCGCCCTCTGCAAAAGCAAAAGTCAGGGATAAGGCTGTAGTTGATGTGTATGAAGATTTCTCTTGGTCCCACAGTGGGGTGTATAACTGACAGTCATGGCTGTAAAATTCAAAGATCAGGGGCTAGGTTTTTTTTCAAGCCATCACTCTGGAAAATACAGAGTTTGATCAGTGACTGAGCGTTTCAGGCTGGTATTAATAAACATAGAATATTAAACATCTGGTTTAAGAATAAACCATCTAATTCAGTTTATAATCCTAACCGTTGTTTAAAAAGAAATAAGAGTAGTAATGAAATACAAATTACCCTTGATTTAAATATTAATCTTACGCAGTAATTGTGCCTGAATAAATATTTCAGTTGTAAGGAGTAGATTGCATTGTCAAAGGCTGGAAACTGTGCTGCGACTCAATTCAGTGCCTTCTATTTAAGTGTCGTAAAGAGGAGCTGAAACGCTTTGAAAGCTTTCTTCTGCTCTGTCTGTTGGGTGTGTGTCACTGTGCATTACGGCGCGGCTCCGTGAGTGATGTATGCAAACCGAAGGAGGGGAAGGACGTCAAATTGGCACAGATTCTTTGCTGGGGTTCCTTCAGCCAGATGAAAATGATATATATCTTCATAAAGCCAGCAGCGTTCACGGCACTGGGGGCTTTGTATTGTTTAAGAATGCAAAGCGCAGCTGAAAATTCTCTCTGTCGTAGTTTTAGGGGGGAGCTGGAGTAGCTGGATACTGTAAGTTAGTGCTACTAACCTAATCTAGTTCTAAAACGATGTGCCACTGAACTTTTTCTCTTTAAATAGACAACTTAGATCTCTGGTCGTATAGAAAATGGCATAGCAGCTCCTGCTTTTAGTTGTCATTGGTGCTCTCTCTTGCTGGATGTTGTGGAACTCCACTGCATTGATGAAGACCAGAACTGCCACCTAAAGAGATCATGTATTTGAAGGGCTTCAAAACAAACTCATGGAGAATGTGATATCTTTATTTTAACGACTGGCAAGAAGGCCATTTTTCCAGTGAGATATTACACACTTGAGTGCAATGGGGTGGAGGGTGGAATAATCTAGCTAGAAAAAAAAGTCACTTTTTAAAATTCTAACTCTTCTTTTACAGACTACCATGGGCTTTGAAGCTCAGGGAGACTAGGAAGGTGTGGTATAGAAAAACTGACCGTTCCTCAAGGTATTCCACTCTGATGGATGCACTGCAGACAAGTCTAATCTATTAATGTAGAAAGACGACGTTCTGCTTTTGTAGCATCTCAGTGATCAAGATTTGGGCTTTTTTTGAAATCCGAACTTAGCCCTGAACTCTTCTTTCTGGCCTGTTACGAAGAATTTTCACTGACAAATCTCAAAGCCTTGGTTCATATTCCAAATGTCAAAAAACTACAGCAGAGAGTGGTGAAGTACCTTGCACAGGGTCACTCACCAGAGGAGAAACAGAGCCATCCTTTTCCTGTGTTCTCAGTTCATTGCTTTATGTCAACAGCAATAATTCATGATGCTGGCAGCTTCTGTTGTATCCCTGCTTGGGAAGGGACCCGCTGCCATGGGATCCATTTAATTCAGTCCAGTTCTGATAATGAATTTCACCTGGAACTTCAGCGCTGGTGTAGGATACATGTAAGGTTTTTCTTTCCATTAACTCTCTTAGTGTTTTATGAGGTAGATGAGAAAAGTATCAATGTATTTTCAACATACATCTTCCTGAAACTAAGAGCAGGTTTACTCTCATCAATGCTGTTATCTGTGTACTTATAGTTCTTTTGCAAATGGCTTCCGAGTTGTTTCTATATCTTTTCTCCACACAATTCATCTGCCCACTTCTCACATCTATGTAAAAACTTTGACGTCAATCCTTGCCTTTCATATTTGAGAATATTTTGTTCCTTAGCATCGGTAAAGTATGCACCAGCAATTTAGATATGAATTTGTTGTTTCTTGTTTTGCATCTCCATGAAGTCTGCAGAACGCAATGCTTCTTTTGTGGACAAAAAAGTAGGAATTCTAAATTATTAAGTATGGAAATAACAGGTAGAGACATATTTAGTAGCTCTTTTACTTTTGGAATTGACTGAGGAATATGATTAATTCATGTCACTCCATGGTTTTGCAGTGACAAAAACTCCTTTCCCCTTCCTTAAATTTCAGTTATTGTTATTCATTGTGTACCCTAGGATTCTATGATATGCAAAATAATCATATTGCCTTTTAAATTTGCATTAGCTCTGCTAATGATCATAAACAACCCATCAGGTACCAAGTGTACTCTACACCGAGAAACTTAGGAGTGTGAGGAAGATTCATTCGTTTTTGATAGCATTATGAGCTTTGGTTTACTGCTTTCCTTACAGACTTAGGGTGCCTTGGAGCAAAAGTATAGGTCATGCACTTGGCTATGTAGGACACCTATTTCAAGGGTTCAGTATTCCTACAGGGGGCATTTTCATACAGCATTGAATAAAGGTGAGGAGTAAATCTCTCCACATATAATTTGGTGAATTTACTGAGTTGAACTGGTAATTTTGCTGATAAATGAGAGCCTAGCTCAGCAGAGTATTTAAATTCATTCCTATTTAGCAAAGTACTTACACATATGCTTAACTTATAAAATGAGATTGAGTCCCTGAAGACCGAAAGAGCTTGCTTCAGTGGTTTGCTGAGTAGGGGTCAAGTTCTGAATTGGAACTTTAAAGAAAATCAGGGAGCCATAAAAGTTAAGGCGTATTTCAGTGAGCAGCCAAAAGACAGAAGCCTGGTTTCTAAGGGTTTGCTTCTTAGAAATGAGCGTGTACATGGATTCTTGGGGTGTGCACTGCTTCTTTTCTGTCAGAGGGGTTAATCACTTGGTCTCCTCTGCTGTCTACCTGCTTCCAATAATCTGAATAATTCTTAACCTCTATGCTTTGCCTAGATTTTTTGAAATTGGACTAATGTTACTGGAGAGGATGACAGGCACAGTGATATCCTGATTATATAATCCTTTCTTTATTAAGGAACTAGGCAAAAACCAAAAAAAAGGCTTGTTACAGCCATAGCCGCTGCTGCAAAAAAGCATTTCTTTCTAAGCATTTTACCCAGCCTAATTTTAAACCTTTCCAGTTAGTGTCTGATATTTCCTTTTGAGACTCTTCCCTGTCCTTTTGTTTTGAATTTGGTCCATATTTCCCATTGTTTCTAATTATACTCTCCTTCCTTCCCTGCTTTAGCAATTTGCTCTCTTGGAGCTTAAATCCTTGAAATATTTGCAGAAAGGTAACAGCTTCTGTTTCTTCTGCCTTTTAAACCTCATTTACTGATTTTTTTTTTCAGAAAATCACCAACCTACCTTCTGCTCTTCTTGATGTTACTTCAAATATTGCACATTCAGGCCTTCTGAAAATCTGGCGGATTATTTATTCTGCTATTTTTAGAAAAACTGGTCCATTTCCTTCAGTCATTCAGGCTCTTATTTGTACCTTATCCTGCTGTGCAATGAAAGCACAACTAAAGTCAACTAGCTCAAGTAAAGCAAAAGGAAAACCATGCCTAAAAATCTGTTCATAGTTAGAGACTGCAGTGATAATTTTGGCAGTGCCGTGTTTTAATTCTTCATGTCATTTGGCTGCTTTTATTTCTTGTAATGGCCACCTGTTGGATTTTGCCACACTGATTCCAAGAATCACGCCATTTGTGAGATTTGAAGTGGTCTATCCAAATTTTCCATCTTGCTTGCCTGGAGGAAATATCTGAAGTCTGCTTTTCTTGGTGATTGTGTGGTCCAGTTAATACACTCTTGAGGATTTTCTCTAGTGGTGAAAGAATAGTAGTGTGTACATCTGACATGGTTTCACATTAGTCTTGCAAAGAAAGAGAATTTATATTCAATTAAGGCATTGAACAGTCAAAATTGGACTATGAAACTATAATCCAATAATAGAAGGAGTATTGAAAAGAACCAGTCAGTAATTCAAGCAATCTAATATTTAGATGTCTACCATTAAATGAAATCCTACTTGTGTTTTCATATACAAATTTTTCACCTCTGATCTCATTATTATCTTCTGGTGAAGCTCTGCTGTTCACAAAGGGAAATCTGTTCCACAAATTCCAGTGAGGTTGAGAAATTCTGCAGTGCCTCCAAGGAGAAATTGATCTTCACTTACTGTTTTTCCCAGTTATGTGAATGATTTATGAATCTGTTGAAACTATTAATGAATTACTGGCATTACTGAATTCATAATTACAATAATTAGGGTTTCTCCTCCCTTGCCTCTGGTTCAATAAAATCAATATGTCTCTTTAAGGGGTAGATGTACATCTTTCCACTGCCAGTTACAAAGATTTCTAAATAAGATTCTGAGGTTCTTACAAGTAAAAGCGATGCAATTTGTGCTGCTGCTCAGTCCCCAGAGTCAGTAGGTGTTTCCCACAGAATTTTCTTTTAAGATCCAAGATTAGTATCTTCAAACATATCAGTAAAAGTGACCTTAAAGTGCAAATTATATTAGACAGAAGTTGGTCCCATAGTAAGGAAGCTTATGTGATGTCATATGACCGTCACATAAGCTGATGGCATGAGATCCTTACTCTTGTTAGGTGACATTTCTTACTTCCACTGGCACCTTTCTTTAGTATTTCATGAAGCATTTCCCTAATTCATGCTGTGCCTGTTTTTCTTTCTCCTCCGGTTTTCTAGTTATTAGTTTGACCATACTCTTATTTTTACTGAACGGCTACTTTCCTTTTGGAAATGGCAAACAGTTATAGTTTAATTCTGACAGAGTACACTGAGATAAGGTTGTAAGAACCTACTTTTTCTCTGCCTGCCTATGTAGATCAGTGAAAATGTTTAAGTTCCACTTAAGTTTATCTACAGAAATGTAATTCTTTTGTTTAAAGCTGTATTGGGGTNAAAGATTTCTAAATAAGATTCTGAGGTTCTTACAAGTAAAAGCGATGCAATTTGTGCTGCTGCTCAGTCCCCAGAGTCAGTAGGTGTTTCCCACAGAATTTTCTTTTAAGATCCAAGATTAGTATCTTCAAACATATCAGTAAAAGTGACCTTAAAGTGCAAATTATATTAGACAGAAGTTGGTCCCATAGTAAGGAAGCTTATGTGATGTCATATGACCGTCACATAAGCTGATGGCATGAGATCCTTACTCTTGTTAGGTGACATTTCTTACTTCCACTGGCACCTTTCCTTAGTATTTCGTGAAGCATTTCCCTAATTCATGCCTTGCCTGTTTTTCTCTCTCCTCCAGTTTTCTAGTTATTAGTTTGACCGTACTCTTATTTTTACTGAAAGGCTACTTTCCTTTTGGAAATGGCAAACAGTTATAGTTTAATTCTGACAGAGTACACTGAGATAAGGTTGTAAGAACCTACTTTTTCTCTGCCTGCCTATGTAGATCAGTGAAAATGTTTAAGTTCCACTTAAGTTTATCTACAGAAATGTAATTCTTTTGTTTAAAGCTGTATTGGGGTAGGGAGGGACTTGTTTGACTGGAGGTGATTTGAGGACACCGAAACGTGGAAGGAATAATTTTGAATGAGGGAGCTATTATCAGCCACTGCATGTTTCCAGAAGGTCTGCAGTGTTATTTAGTGCTTTGCTATGAGCACTCGTTATAGGGAGCGGAGCTGTGTTTGGCCATGCTATCCATTTCAGTGTCTGGAGTGTGCTGTGGTTTGATTGCTCTGAGCGATGGCTCGTAGAAGGCTTCAGTTCCAGCCAGGGTGGCTCCTCTGACTGCTTTAACCATTAGAATAATCAGGTTCTGGAACAGGGAATAGGGATTTAAAATCCCTAAGTGCTTTGAAAATGGAGCTTGATAAGTTTATATAGAGATTATATGATGGGGTATTTGCAGTAGCAGGGGAATATCCATATGGACCAAGAGCTCTTCCTGTCCAGACCAGCACATGAGTGCAGCTCTGCTTTCCTTCCGGTGATGAAATTTTTTCATCTAGAATGAGTGATCGTAGCTTTCATATGAACAGCTGCTCTCTGTGTTTGCTTTAGCAGCTCCAGGACCATTTGCATAAATAAAATTATGGCTGCTTGATAAGTGATTCCTGATGGTCAGACAAAAATGTCTCCAAAGGATTGCAGCCCAGAAGGCCAACCATATCCTGGGCTGCAACAGAAGAAGAGTGGCCACCAGGTCTAGGGAGGTGATATTGTCCCTCTATTCCTCTCTTGTGAGACCTCATCTGGAGTATTGTGTGCACTTCTTGAATCTTCAACATAAGAAGGAGATGGAGCTGTTGGAATGGGTCTGGAGAAGGATGATCAGAGGGCTGAAGCACCTCCCATACGAGGACAGGCTGAGAGAGTTGGGATTGTTCAGCCTGGAGACAAGAAAGCCCCAAAGAGGCCTTATAGTCACCTTCCAGTATCTGAATGGTCTACAAGAAAACTGTGGATGGACTGTTTACAAGTCATGAACTGATGGGCCAATAGGTATAAACTGGCAAGGGGCAGATTTAGACTAGACATTAGGAAGAATTTCTTCATGATGAGGCTGAGGAGGCCCTGGCCCAGGGAAGCTGTGGCTGCCCCATCCCTGGAGGTGTTCAAGGCCAGGTTGGATGGGGCTTGGAGCCCCTGATCCAGTGGAGGTGTCCCTGCCCATGGCAGGGGGGCTGGAACTGGATGATCTTTAAGGTCTCTTCCAACCTAGACTGTTCTATGATAACAACTGACATACTCACATACATAAATTGCTGCAAATTGTTGCTGTTAGCTACCATGTTATCTACCCTGCAGTCAGTTTGTCAGTCTCAGTACACTTTCTATTAGATAATTCTCTGTAGTATAATAGCCACAATCATAACTTGTCATTATTGGTTTTTTCATTGTAATTCCTCAGAGAGAATCCAGTGATTGCCAGGACATACATCTCCCCTTATATATCAAAAGCTTCTCAGCTCAGGTACAGGTGTTCAAAGTGGTGAAAAGTCAAGTATGTCAACGCTGAATGCATTGAGACCCAAAATGATGGCAATGTTTGACTTAACAGAACAGTTCATGCTAATGAGAACATGAGTTCTTTGAGCTTTTGAACTCATACAATCTTTAATGTCACAAGTACATCAAAAAGTGTTATTTGATGTGACAGGGCTTAGGACTCAGCTGTGGACCTGTGTATCATCGTCCTGCTTATATGGTTTCATCGTGACTTCATCAGATTTCATCTCATTTCATCTGATTTCATTGGATTATCCCCAGGTGTACAGAGGAGAAACATCCCCTCAAAAACTAAAACAGCACCATACCTGGAGCAGGGAAGGGTACTGTATCTTGGTCTTTACAGCCAAAGTTTTTTAATGAGTCTATCTCTTAGTGCACAAGATCAAGTTTGAAACATGTCCATAAAGTAGAGCAATGAACGTACTGCAGTGCATGCCCAGAGATATCTCTTCCATTCTCCCAACTTTAATATGTGTGATATACAAAACAGATGTCAATATTTGCATATACATTGTGGTCATCTTCACCTGACAAATATAGGTGCAGTGCATGGTTTTCTGTAGTCCATATAATTCCCCAAATAGTTATATATTTTACTAAACTTTTAGTATTTAAATTATCAATTGGGGCTCTAGGTCCTTTTTTGTATTTTATGCTTTTGTTCATAAGGGTCTCATTTCCCGTTATAATACAGTGGATACTAATGACATTGTTTAATAAATGCTGCATTTTAAGGAGCTTGTTTGAGCTGAAACTCACAAGTGCCGTGCAGCTAACACATGGGATTGTGAAGGTGAGTGAATGAAAAGAAGAGGTGTCAGCTTTCAATTTAGTGCTGCTGCTCAGGTACAGTTTTGCTGTAGGACAGTCTTGGAAATAGCCTGGCAGAGCATAGTGTTATTTAATTTTCAGGGTTTAGTAAATATAGTCACTTGATCCTGCCTTTCTTAGCGTGCTTCCAGATTTGATATTTTTACTGTAAAAAATTGTGTTCTTATCATTACATGTTAACACCATCTTTCAATCAGACTTGGACAGAACAGTTTGTAAAATTACTTGTGGTGAAAGAGAACAGAAGCCTCATAGACACCAAGATGTCTTCTAGTTACTTGGTCACAGCCAAGGTTCAAATATTTAAATGCTGATGGAGGAGAAGACTTGGTCCTTATGCCTGCCTGTGGCCCTTACACATGGATGTTAGTGCATGAAGTGCAGGTCTGAGCACTCAGGCTATCCCAGCATTTCCATATCACCACAAAATGAACTCTAATTTTTAAACAAGTCTTTTTGGAAAACCATGTGTGAAAATTCAAAGTGTTCAAACCTAATCCAACACAGAAATTGGCCCTGCTTTGGGAAAGGTATTAGACCAGATGGCTTTCAGAGGTCCCTTCCAACCAAAATTGCTCTGTATGTCTTTGATTTAAAACTATATTCCAGCCTACAGCTTTTTCAAAAAACTGGGGGGGAGGGTGAGGAGCAGTGTATATATTTTCTATTCAGTTGCACCTAACAATAAGAAAGAAAAGAAATTCTAGAAACTTCTTTTATTTTGACATTAAGGAAGCTGGAATGCATTTCTTGTTTTAATTCTAGACTTGGCAAGTACTGAACATTTGGGTAAAGAAAACATCATTTCTTTTTTTTTAGTTGAAAAGAACTTTGCACTTTTGCAAGATGTACGAGTTCAGCAGAAATACCTGCTGAATAGTTCACGGCAGAGGAAGTTGCTGTAGTTGAGGATACTAATCTCCAATATTGGCTATGCCTTGGCAGGTCTTGCCAAAGAAGCCACTAATTTTGAAATATATTGAGGCATTGAGTCTTGCGAAATGTAATGCTGCTTTTATATATAATTGCATTTGTTGAACTAGTGTGGATGCTAATAAGCACGGCATAAAAAAGGTGTGTTATACATCTCACCTTGGAGACGTGAATGGCGCCTTCTGCTAAGAAAATGAATCTTCCACTCTGGATTTAGGACTACAATTAATTTTTTTAAAAAGTGGGTAAGAGAGGTCATTTTTAAAATCATTTTGGATTCAAAAGTTAAATGAGAGAGCAGCTGATGTCTGAAATGTGGATCATAAAGTAGGCAAATGCTGCATCTTTGATATGAATGTCAATATAATAACTTAGCTTGGTTAGGGATTGCTTTTTGGGGACACTCACTCTAAGTACCTTTTAGACAAGTTTCTCAATGTTTTCACGCTGATGATTCCAGCACTTCCTTTTAAAGTATTACGTTTACTAGAGAAAATAAAAATAAGCATTCTAGCTAAGAGTATACAAGAGATTTATCAGGTGTGACTTTCAGAAGATGAGCAAGAGCATGCAGTCATGAAAAGAAATAACAGGTGGAGCTGGGGGAGTAAGATTTTTATTCTTCAGGACCTCATAGCCCCTTTTATTGCTTCTACCCAGGACCATGATCACTGCTCGGAAAATATTGTTGTAGAACCTGTGATAGACACTCTGGAGAAGACAGAACTGATGCTGTATATTCATGTTCTATAACCTCCCTTCTGCAGTGGTGCCTCTCTCAGGACCAGAGTCAATGACTGGATTATCTCTTTGTTCAACTGAATTTTACCTAACCATAATTAGGTTAGTTTGGCAACCAAATGTTAAGTCTCAGACTCAGAAAGTGCCTCCAGCATTTCATAGAATCATAGAACAACCAGGTTGGAAGAGACCCACCGGATCATGGAGTCCAACCATTCCTATCAAACGCTAACCCATGTCCCTCAGCACCTCGTCCACCCATCCCTTAAACCCCTCCAGGGAAGGAGACTCAACCCCCTCCCTGGGCAGCCTCTGCCAGTGCCCAATAACCATCAGGAGAACAAAGGCCTGTTACCTTTGTTAAGCAAAATTATTGAGCTTATGGAAAGCTTTCTTGTATAGCATATATGTAAATAACTTTGTCTATATGTTTGCCTTTCAGGGAGAAATAATTACCAAAAAAGACTTAACCTGAATTCAGTGAGTCTAATCCCACATATATTTATGCACAAGTATGAATTTGCTCTTTATGTATATAGGGGATTTTAGGTGAATAAATATTTGTAGGATGGGAATGATTTTTCCTGCAGGGTAAGGAACTGAGCAGAGTGCTTGATGTCATGATTTAGTACTCTGGGACTGCTTAAGAGCAAATATTTGCAGTGCTGGCCCTGTAATTTTTTAATGGGAAGTTACTGGGTCTCATTCCCTGCTGATGGTCGTTATGTTGGTATGAGTCCTCCCATTCATTTCCAGGAGACAGTGATAGTGTTAAGAGCCAAGGAAACTGCAATGTGAAAGAAATATCTAAGGGTTTTTTAGGAACACTCAAGACTAGTATTGATCTAAAGGGTAAAGTCATCGGGGAAGAGTCAAACACCCATAGCACCGCTGGTCCTTATCAACCACGGATACACAATCAACACATCACTCCATGTGTACCAAAGTGTTCTTTGACGCCTTGATACTTGGGTTTCCTATGTCTAAAATGACTGTTGTATTATCTTTGTCCTATTTTCCCACTTTGTCAGCTTGAAAAGCAATCATCACTTTCTGCAGTTGTCTCGTACGATGTAGGCTGAACCTTAGACAGATCCTCTAGCAACTTTCCCAATTAATAATGATCATTAGTGGCTGCATGCCTGGTTAGCTCTTTTGGAGTTTTATCACACTTATATATAAGTTCTGTTATATTTACTGTTATTTTTATGCTGAGGGCAATAAAAAACAGCAGGTAGAGAAACCAAGATTGGCAACGTATTTGCAGTGTTTTATTAGACTTTGTACTGTCAGTAAAACTGTTTTCTTAGCCCTGCAATTCAATTCCACCTGCACAGTAACTGCAGGTTTTCTGCTGTTGCCTCATGATCGGGGTGTTTCAAAAGTACTTGATGTTTACTGACTACTGTGTTGAATAATTTATTGGATGATTATTAGACTGGATGTAATAAAATCAATGTTGATTTACCGTTCCCTTAGCATAACGTGGTGAATGATCACTGGATTTACTATGTCAAGAGATGCTCAGAATGATGGTTCTGAACAGAAATGCCGGCTTGGTGGGAAATTTGCTTAAATATCTATTATATTAAAAGGTTTGCTAATTTTTAGCACTTTTGAATGGTTTGAGTTATTTGGGAAAAGTGCTATCAACAGCTGGAAAATTGTTTAGTGAATAATTTATTTGGAAATAGGAAAAAAAAAAAGTCAAATAAATAATTCAGCAAATATTTCTCAACCAGCACTGCTGATGTCGTGCTCCAGAGAGATAGATCAATTCTTTTAAAATAACTTTATTACCTGATTATCAGACTCATTTTTTTGTGATTTTTCTTGCTTGTTGGCTCACTTCATACACTGCATCCTGAAGAAAAATGACTTTTCATCCTACCCATCGCTGAATTTTTAATAGTAAGATGACAATGAATAAAATTAAATTTTAATGTACCGCTGTACATATCACCTTATCTTGATGTATCAATGGTGAATAGTGATCGTTGCTGTAATGCATCGGGCTAGATTCTACAGATATTGTTTTTTTCGGATACCCTCTCTGACCTCGGGAAAGTCTGAGTCCCAAGCCACACATTTCACTTAACTATCTATTTCTTCCTTTTTCTTACTTGTTTAGGCTGGGACCAGAGACTTATTCATACAGCATGTATGGCAACATATGGTGTAGGTATTGTGCCGTACTGTTTGGGTTTGGTTTAATACCATTCTGAATTTTAAGGTAAACCCCAGCATTTTATTTTCACCTGCAAAAGAGAGGTGGGGATCCTGCTATCCTTACCAGCTAGTTTTGTACTGACTGAATGGATTTGGGATATCAAGCATTGGATGTGTTGAGCTCATATTCTAGAGCTGAGCCAGCTCCTCAGGTGGTGCAAGGCAACATCACACTGTTAACTTGTTATGGGTAATGCTAGATCTTACAATATTTAATTTTTAGCTTAAACACTAGTTGTAGGAATAAAATAACTCACTGTAATTCTGCGATTTTTATCCTGTATAACAGCTTTTCCAAAAAAAAAGCTGGAAAATATCCATTGATCAGATTCTGCTTCAGAAACTAGAAAGAAAAGGCAGGCGGATTCATTAACGTAAAGCAAGTCTCTCAGCCTGAAAGATATTTTGAGGGGTTTTAGCTTATGAGATTTTTCCATATAAGAGTGCAGGAGAACCCCAACCTGGAGACATAAAGTTCCTAAAGCCTGCACATGAGTAGCAGAATGATTTTCTCAGCTTTGTCTTCCCATATTGTTTTGAAGAGTTCAAATCTTGCCTGAAGCAACCGTGTTAGTGTCCATTGTTTTAGGGTTGACTTGCACAGGAAGGTTTTGATTGCCGAAGTTAAAGATAAAATACAGAATCATAGAGTCATAGAATAACCAGGTTGGAAGAGACGCACTGGATCATTGAGTCCAACCATTCCTATCAAACACTAAACCATGTCCCTCAGCACCTCATCCAAGAGATTAAATGTGGCTGTGAAGTTTACACCCATAATCACCTCTTGCAGAAGGATTTTTGAAGAATTTAAAGAAATTATCAGCATTTCCAAACAGTGTCTTATTATGTGGTGATGAGCACCAAAGAGAAACCCAAATGAATTAGCCTAGCTTAACCCACAGTGTTCCTTTCTCATTCTGTGCTTTGTATACGTCAGATGTTAGTATTATGGTTTCCCTGTCAGTGATCCCACATTTTTAACTTTCACATCCTATACATATAATTTCTAGGATGCTATCAGACATGCCAAGCAGCAGTAGTTATTATATTCCAAGTACCAATTTATGCAGAAGAGATGTGATCTCTCTCTCTCTCTCTGGCAGATGTGGAGAGGAATGCAAATGTGCCCCCCTGCCACAACAGTTTGACTCCCATGTAAAGGCTTCATAAAACAAACCAAAAAACCCTCATAGAGTGATGCTTTTCCCTGAAGCCAGAGTTGTGGGTATTTGTTATGAATTCAGCAAAGTCTATTTTGAAGTGGAGATAAACTAAAAGACTATCAGGATCCTTTCCTGTCTACTTTATATATGGCTGTTAGGACGGACTCAACTGAGAGCAAAGTTTGAAACCATGTTTTCTTTTTTTTTGACTATTGTCTACAATAGCTCTATTTCCCAGTCATCTGGGTTTTTTACATGTTTTTTCACAAAGCATGCATGAACATGTATTTTTCTGTCATTCCCCTTTTATCAATGTTTCACAAAAGTTCATTTTCTACTTTTCTCTCTCTCACATGTGCTCTATTCTAACTGTCCTGCCTGGATGGTGAGGAGCCCCTGAGGGCCAGTTTGGGTCTGAGAACCAAGGAGCTGGTAAGATCCCAGTTTCCAGTTTGGGTCCAAGCACCAAGGAACTGATGAGATCCAGTTTGGGTCCAAGCACGAAGGAGCTGGTGAGGTT
This sequence comes from Piaya cayana, assembly GCA_013389865.1. Classification (NCBI taxonomy): domain Eukaryota; kingdom Metazoa; phylum Chordata; class Aves; order Cuculiformes; family Coccyzidae; genus Piaya; species Piaya cayana. Next base: position 28,612 of record WAAB01011632.1, on the reverse strand, counting down.
CAGTTTCCAGTTTGGCTCCAAACACCAAGGAACTGATGAGATCCAGTTTGGGTCCAAACACCATGAGCTTAAGTGAAAATAGCAATAAAAAGGAAGTATCTGCAGGCTGTTTTCTGAGTTTACACAAGTCTGTGATACTTAAAATGCTGTGGAAGTGCTCCCCGACTTTCTAAATCAGAAATCTATCTGATGGTGATGCTACAAAGCGATATTTACTATTCCATAAAGATGGGTTTGTGTAAACCAGACAAAGCCTGAAGAGATAAGACCCGGAGAAAAGAACTTCTGGGATATGGTTGGACTTGATGATCCAGTGGGTCTCTTCCAACCTAGTTGTTCTATGATTCTATGATTCTATTGCATTATAGTGGCCTTAAAGTGTAATGCTACCTTGAAGGGATTAGGCAGCGCATCATTGCAAGCAGCAGTCGCCAACTACCCTATAGAAATATTCCTGTTATACCAAGCAGTCTAGACTTTTAAAGAAAAGCCACAAATATGTTTATGTGACAGCACTCTAGTAATGAGTCTAAATTTCTCCATTTACTTTTTTAAAATTGTATTTTCTGAAAGGCAACTTTTCCCTTTACTTCTCTGTTGAAAGAATTCATTTTCTAAACACTGCTTTGGAGGGCTGTAAGTTGGGGACACAGCTCCATGGGAGCTGCACATGGAAGAATC
>WAAB01011632.1:0-27665 GCA_013389865.1 Piaya cayana | reverse complement strand
ACCAGGTTGGAAGAGACGCACTGGATCATTGAGTCCAACCATTCCTATCAAACACTAAACCATGTCCCTCAGCACCTCATCCAAGAGATTAAATGTGGCTGTGAAGTTTACACCCATAATCACCTCTTGCAGAAGGATTTTTGAAGAATTTAAAGAAATTATCAGCATTTCCAAACAGTGTCTTATTATGTGGTGATGAGCACCAAAGAGAAACCCAAATGAATTAGCCTAGCTTAACCCACAGTGTTCCTTTCTCATTCTGTGCTTTGTATACGTCAGATGTTAGTATTATGGTTTCCCTGTCAGTGATCCCACATTTTTAACTCTCACATCCTATACATATAATTTCTAGGATGCTATCAGACATGCCAAGCAGCAGTAGTTATTATATTCCAAGTACCGATTTATGCAGAAGAGATGTGATCTCTCTCTCTCTCTCTCTGGCAGATGTGGAGAGGAATGCAAATGTGCCCCCCTGCCACAACAGTTTGACTCCCATGTAAAGGCTTCATAAAACAAACCAAAAAACCCTCATAGAGTGATGCTTTTCCCTGAAGCCAGAGTTGTGGGTATTTGTTATGAATTCAGCAAAGTCTATTTTGAAGTGGAGATAAACTAAAAGACTATCAGGATCCTTTCCTGTCTACTTTATATATGGCTGGTAGGACGGACTCAACTGAGAGCAAAGTTTGAAACCATGTTTTCTTTTTTTTTGACTGTTGTCTACAATAGCTCTATTTCCCAGTCATCTAGATTTTTTACATATTTTTTTTCACAAAATGTGTATGCACATGTATTTTTCTGTCATTCCCCTTTTATCAATGTTTCACAAAAGTTCATTTTCTACTTTTCTCTCTCTCACATGTGCTCTATTCTAACTGTCCTGCCTGGATGGTGAGGAGCCCCTGAGGGCCAGTTTGGGTCCAAGAGCCAAGGAGCTGGTAAGATCCCAGTTTCCAGTTTGGGTCCAAGCACCAAGGAGCTGGTGAGATCCCAGTTTCCAGTTTGGCTCCAAACACCGAGGAACTGATGAGATCCAGTTTGGGTCCAAGCACGAAGGAGCTGGTGAGGTTCAGTTTCCAGTTTGGCTCCAAACACCAAGGAACTGATGAGATCCAGTTTGGGTCCAAACACCGTGAGCTTAAGTGAAAATAGCAATAAAAAGGAAGTATCTGCAGGCTGTTTTCTGAGTTTACACAAGTCTGTGATACTTAAAATGCTGTGGAAGTGCTCCCCGACTTTCTAAATCAGAAATCTATCTGATGGTGATGCTACAAAGCGATATTTACTATTCCATAAAGATGGGTTTGTGTAAACCAGACAAAGCCTGAAGAGATAAGACCCGGAGAAAAGAACTTCTGGGATATGGTTGGACTTGATGATCCAGTGGGTCTCTTCCAACCTAGTTGTTCTATGATTCTATGATTCTATTGCATTATAGTGGCCTTAAAGTGTAATGCTACCTTGAAGGGATTAGGCAGCGCATCATTGCAAGCAGCAGTCGCCAACTACCCTATAGAAATATTCCTGTTATACCAAGCAGTCTAGACTTTTAAAGAAAAGCCACAAATATGTTTATGTGACAGCACTCTAGTAATGAGTCTAAATTTCTCCATTTACTTTTTTAAAATTGTATTTTCTGAAAGGCAACTTTTCCCTTTACTTCTCTGTTGAAAGAATTCATTTTCTAAACACTGCTTTGGAGGGCTGTAAGTTGGGGACACAGCTCCATGGGAGCTGCACATGGAAGAATCATCGTAGTAAGTGATGAGTAATTAAACAAAAGTTCCTGACCTGGTGCTGACAGCTTGGGTCTGATCATAGGTCATGCAATGCTTTTGCATTATTTTTAATATGTCTTTAGACACTGTAATGAGATTCTTATTGATTTTTGAGGTGTTTTGTAATCTTATCGTTTGGAGGTGTTTAGTATTTCTAAGAGGAACTGGTTCAAATAATTTCTATTAAAATTGCATTTGGTAGCAAAGTATGGGGTGACAGGGGAGATTGCTGCAAGAAACGCTTCATTAAAATACCTGCTTTGAAGGAGGAATTAAAATAAATATTTCCATTCTTTTTGATTACCGTAGTTGTGCTGTCGTTCAAGAACTGCTTCTCTTTTCCACTGCCTTTCACTCCCTGCGTATTTCTTCCTGTGTCCTAATCACTTTTCACCTTTTTTCCTAATCCCCAGCATACCCAGAAAAGATGAAACTGATTGCGTTTTTTGACAATCATTTGTTTTTTCTGTGGCGTTGTGCCCTGCAGTGCCCTCCTGGGCACGGTCCCTCTCTGCTTGTGATGACAGTACAAATTCTGCCAGACCAGTGACTGGTAGTAACAGATACCAGTGCAATAAGAAAGAGGGGCAGCCTGAATAGAGTCAACAAAAGCAAGGTTTCATTATACGAAGATTCAATTAGTTCTTTAAACACAGAAACTGTGATAGAACATAACTGTGTAAAATAGGATCACTGCCAAGTATTTATAGGCAATGCACTGCCCATTCCTGCTCATACAATTAAGGTAACTGAGTTTCAATAGCCACGGCTGCATAAAGCAGCTATCTGATCCTACCTAGGTCAGCATGAAATAAGACTGCATTCAGGACTAGTTTAGAAATTCCACTCCTTTTTTTTCCCTGACATGAAGAAATGAGAAATTGAGCACAATGCGTTCCATTTTGGAAACGCAGAGACTCCTTTTAAATTCCATCCAGGACAGCAAGAACTCAAAACATCTATTAAAATCCAAACCTTAAAGATGATAAGATTAAACTCTTCAGACAGTAGCCTTGGCTAAAGCATTGGATTTAGCCAGCATGATAAATATCTCTTGAGTGTTTTGGCGTGAATCCCAAACAGGAGTTGTTGTCATAACTGGTCCTCATAATAAAATATGCTTGGTTTTAGGGTTTTTCCCACATCAGCTGGGAAAACCTGCTGCAGTTAGGACACATTCTGGGGTTCTCTAATCAGTTACTGAAATGTTTCCTCTTTCTTCTAGCTGCACTCTCCAACATAAGTGGCTAGTGACACAGTGGTGCCAATACCACTCTTTCTCGCTTCTTCTCCACTGAAAGAAATTTTACTTTTTCCTTTCCCCTCCACATAGACTCGTCTTTCAGTACTTCAGAAGTAAAAGCACTTCCATTCTCGATGTCCCCTGGATTTCTGCACTGCTAAGAAATTCTGCATTCCTTGACAACTTTACTGTAGATTATTTTCTTGTCTCTATAAATGCCACTCGACTATGGAGCTCACCTTCCCAAGATAGACAGTAGAAATTTCATCACATTGTTTTCTATACAGTAGCTGTGTTTTACAACAAGCTTTGCCAGAATTGCACCAATGAGCCCTTTTCTAATTTTCCCTCTTTAAATTTCTGCTCTATGGTATTCACTTAGATGAACCATTTAACCTCCAGAAGGACACCACGTGTAAATACAAAGGAGCATTGCTAACGTATCACTAACCCAATGTTGCCAGGGTATCCTGGAGAATCCTATCTAGTAACTTTTTGTTCTTTTCTGGTGTTTTGTACTCGAGGATCCTGGCAGGATTGGCCAGTATTAAATAATCCAGTTTTGTAACTCTCCTGTCTTGCAGCAAGCTAAATTACCAGTAATTCTTGGTTTAGCAAAGGACCAAAGGAGCTTCAGACAGACATTCACAGCAAGGTAGCAGTATACCCAGAAATTAATTCCAAGTTTTCCAATCATCTGCTCCTTCCTGCCCTGGTTCGCAGACTCCATCCTGAGCTTTGACCTCTGGTCCATGCCTCCTTTTTTAAAAAGCAGAAAATACTTTTAACACAGTGCTTTCTCATTTCAAGGTGTGATTCCCTTTAGATTTGCTCATATGTTGCTTTAACAGGGAGGAACTGCAATGTGCTTGTTAAAGGAAGAGACTAGGAGACAGGATTTTTTAGGCTGTAGCTTTAGCTTTGATTTGATTTGCTTTTGTTTCTCCACCTATAAAATGGAGCAGCGCTTAGCGATCCATGTCACAGAGTGTTACTAAGCTGCTTGAATGTATGGAAAATAACCCGAAACCTTAAGACAAGTGCAAATGATTAATTCATTATTAAATCTATCATCCCACCAAATCCTCTCTTTGGAAGAGCCTTAATCCAATGTTTTATTAATATAAAGGCAATTATATTGCTGGCTTGACAGTCAGATGAATGGAACGTTTCTTTTTCTTTCTTTTTTTTCAGTGCGGAGGGTCCTTCCTCTGAAATCATGCAGATTGATTTTGAAATTGAAGACCTGACTGACTTACCTGGGACTCAGCTCATTACATGGCAGGTAGAATATCCTGGAGATACAACATCTGATCTAGGAATTTCCAAGATATACGTAAGCCAGAAGGACCTGGTAGGAGTTCTGCCTTTGGCTATGGTAAGAAAATGTCTGGCTTTCTGCATGTTTTTAATATTACTTTATAACTGGAGTGCCTGGTAGATGCAAATGATCTGCTGAAAGGGATGGGTGGACAGAAAGTTTCAGCATCTTAATGCATGTCTTACTGGAATCACAAGTCCTCTTACATTTGTTCTGGTGCTTAAGGACTTCCCAAATCACTTTTTTTTTTTAAATTCTGATTCAATATTCATTTGAGAGTGAGAAGAGCAATAAAAGTCGTGGTGTGACTTCTGAGTCGTTTCTAATTACCTGAGGAACACAAAATACAGTACGTGGCCAACTGTTTTTTCCACATAAATGCATTCAGATGGTTTGACTCAGCATCCTAGTGCAAACTGCAGGGCTTGAAAAATACCTGATCCTTTACCCGTGATCTTACCTTGAGACTGTTAGATAACCAAATTCCAGGTAAAAATAGAAATTTTGCCTGTTTCCTAGTCTCTTTCCTTCACATTTCTTCTTCATTAGGGTTGAAATATGCTTGTCAATGGTCAGACTGTGCCCTATGTTTGTTCTTAGACAATCTAGTAGAAGATATTGACACATTATTATTTACCACGAAAAGAAAAAAACCAAAAATCAATCACAGAGCATTTAAAAAAAATGTAACCTGCATGTTTGCCCATTGATAGCAAATTAATTATGCCATTATTGAAGGCTTAATGTGTTCTCAACATTTCCAGACTCACAGAACTGATAATGGCTATTAATGTTATTTAACAACTTTAGAGCTACTCTGATGTTGTGATTCTTTGTTTCACTGAAAATATTTATTTTCTTTTGTAATGCCTCACGCTTTCATTACCGAAGTGTGTATCACAGTTGAAACAGCTTTCTCCATCTGTATCGTGGCCATCTAACACACCAGAGCTGTATATCTAATCCCTTTGTTTTCCATGATGATTTTCATGGTCTAGCTCCTGCTGTTCAACAGTGGGTGATCTCTGCTGGTTTGTTGATAAGACAAGAGGCTTTCAGGTCTGCAGGTTGGGACTCTGATGTGCAGGCACGTGAGTTCTGGAGTACTCCAGGTGGAGGCTGCAGTGGGGATTTGGTTTTCATAATCTCAGATGTGGGGTGTTTATTTGCTCCATCCCTTAACAAAAAGATAAGAGGTTTATTTCCTAGTGGTTGCAGAAAACTCTAGTTCTTCTCATATATGCCCACAATCCATAACTGCTTTAGTAGCAAGTGATATAGGGGCACAAAATACTTACCAAGAACAACGATAGATTCTCCTGGCAGTTGCCACAAGTCAACTCCCTCACTTCATTTCCATTAAAAGCTGGAAAAAAAAAAAAAGCCCATATTCCAGAAGCACAAAGTTCTGTGCTCAAAGATCACATGAGGTCTATAAAGTTACCCATAGGTGGCATTTGACAAGGCAACAGGTGTTGGGATAATGGGTGAGAGAGAAAGCAAAGATAAATGGCAGGAGTCTGCTCATTACTGACAGACTGGGAACGGTTTTAACCTTCTTTACATTAACTGGAGTGTCAGGAAAGAAACTCTGGGGTATCACAAATCTCCAGATCTTTGTAGTGCTTCACTTTCTGCTTAAGGAGTGATTATTCAGGTGCAGCTCTTTCAAGATGTGTAATTTAGATTAGTCTGGTGCTTCAGATTTCCCTGTGATCTTAGCAAAGCTAGTTTTTAATTTACAAATTTTAAATTAAAAACTAAATACATTCTACTCTTCCATTTAGGAAGAACCACAATGAAAACAAAGTATTATATTACTTGTTTCTGGATACTGGGATGAATTTGGGTTGATTTTGCTTGTTTTCTTAGTGGAACATGTAACTTCACGTTTAGAAGCAATAAATAGAAAAGCTGTTGTATATTTCAATTACAGGTTAATTTTTCAAATCAATGATTTTACTGCTTTAGCATTAGGCAGAGCTTTCTGTTTTTTAATGGACCAGCACATACGGCCTCTGTGCTATCTTTGTTTTCTGTGATGTTTCCTGCTTACTGTTGTGGATTTGTAAAATGCAAAGCAGAAGATTGGCTAGTGTAGAGCCTTCCTATTTCCTTTCTTTGAATTACCAAATGCTACAATGGATAGGATGGATTTCAATGCATATATCAGCATCAGGGCACGCTGGGAATGACCACCTTCTGCTGAAGCTACATGTGCTGTACTCACCTTACCTTTCTCCAGCATATTTTTTTTCTCCTATGTTATATTAGCATTCCAACTTTTGAGAGCCCTGCGTGGCCCTGCACCAATAACGGCAACACGAGTCACAGCAGTGCACTCAAGGATATTGATAAGAAAAGCTGTAGGGTGTATTTTATGGATGTGTGGGTACCCTACGGACTGATATTTTCTCACACCTTTCTCCTTTTCGAGTGTAACAGAACATGTTCTAATGTGTAACAGAACATGCTCTAATTTTAATGTTATGAAACATTAGGAAATATTTTACATCCCTGACCCATCCCTTTCCAAATTGCTTACAAGAGTATTCCAGGGGAGGTTTAGGCTGGACGTTAGGAAAAAAAAATTCACTGAAAGTGTCATTTGGCACTGGAACAGGCTGCCCAGGGAGGGGGTTGAGTCACCTTCCCTGGAGGGGTTTAAGGGATGGGTGGATGAGGTGCTGAGGGTCATGGTTTAGTGTTTGATAGGAATGGTTGGACTCGATGATCCGGTGGGTCTCTTCCAACCTGGTTGTTCTATGATTCTATGTCTTGGTAAGCTGTGCGTGGGACCCCAGCCGGCCCCCGTTGGCAGAATGGGAACAGTGTGGGAGGAGACATTTAGTTTGAGAACATCCTAAGAACCTATGAGCACCTGTTTGGATATTTGCAATGCATGATCTTTTCCCTTAAGCCTGATGAAATACAGGCAAAGATGTTTATCCAGGGTTATAAAAAATTACTGGCCTTTTACCATGATTGCTTTGCAGTGGCTCTTACAACCACATAGCAAGCTTTTGCCTTATTGACAGAAATCAAACACCCACTAAACCCTGTAAAAGAGGCAGATATTTGTATGGTATGATGTTCTTCACCAATTTCTTCCAGTTATGACTGGAATTTGTGTGTTTCTTGCATAGACACTATTCAAAACTCTCCTCATTTCCCTGCCAGCTTTCTCACTGCACGGTCTGTGTCTCCAGGTAGTTTGTGGTCAGGGAACTGAAGAAGAATGATCTTAAGAATGTGCTGATCGGTGCAGGAATTACAGAACCAAAGTCTGCTTTATTCTAGGTGGAGAATTCTGGACAAGGAATGCCAGATTGCTCCATGGTAATTATTGAAAATTTGGCCCTTTGGAAAAAAAAATCACAAGAAAAGGGAAAAGCCATCTATGTCATTCTTTGTAATAAACTAACAGATATATTAGTTCTCTTTAAATGTCATTTTCTTAATGTTCGCTTGTAATAATGTGACACAGAGAAACCCTAGCACCTTTGGAGACCTTTGAAATATGGTATTAAATAGGCATATGGTCTGTTTCTTCATTCACTGTCTTGAACATAGAATCATAGAATAGTTAGGGTCGAAAGGGACCTTAAAGATCATCCAGTCCCATCCCTGCCTTGGGCAGGGACACCTCCCACTGGATCAGGTGCCCAAGGTCTTGAACACCTTGAACACATCCCTTGAACACCTCCAGGGATGGAGCAGCCACAGCTTCCCTGTGCAACCTGGGCCGGGGCCTCACTACCCTCATGGTGAAGAAATTCTTCCTTATGTCTAGTCTAAACCTACCTCTCCCCAGTTTATACCCATTAACATGCTAAACTTCTGAGTTTTTTTAAGTTGAGAACCTGCAATATAGTGTGACAACCAGTGAGAATAATATGCCTGAGTCTTCTAGAATATGACATTATTTTTTTATTGACATCCTAAAGAGTCAGTTTCCAATTCTTTTTTGACTTTTTCTGGTGTCTCTTCCCTATTTTATTTCACTCTCATTTTGTTAGGTGATGAATGTCACAGGTTTAATCACTCAAATTGTACATTTGCCGATATTGATTATTGTTGCTTTTTAAACATTCTGTCAGCTCTTTCTTAATTATGGTGTTCACCTTTTGTTGAACCTTAATGATTAGGTGAGGATGAGAGACAGACGAGCTGTGTTGCCATCTGTGTACATACAAGATAATCCCTGCTGAGAAAGGCAGAGGGCAGGAACGACATGCTGGTAAATGGATAGGTTGAAATCTGTTCTGTAAATAATAATAAAAATTGTGAATAATAAAATATCTGGGCCGATTCTTAACTGAACCAGCTCTGATTCTGTAAATCACCTGTCTTACCTGTGTACGTGCCCTAAACCTGTCTGTGCCCTCCCTTTATTTAATAATCCGGTAAGGAATTGGGGCAAAACACCTGTTTCAGAAATCTCACAGGGCGGAGATGTTGGTCCCAGGGTTGATAAATCCCTTATTGGAGTAGTCATTTAACTAGAAAAATATATTGTGTTAACTTTACTTTCTCCTAGAATACAGAAAGAAATATATGCAGGATGCTCAGTGTCTCTTCAGAAGTTTCTTGAAAAGGTTGCGTGTTCCTGACCTTCAGTGTTTGATAAATTGTTGTCTGCATACGTGTTTTAAATTTGTAAATCAGCAAATCAATATTAGAGTCAGCCCGGCTCACACAAATGTAGTTGCCCTGATGTTCAAAGCATTATTAGGTTTAGAGATATGGATGCAAATCAGATGTTTCAGTTGGTGGTAGGACATATGAAGCTGATGAAGAAGCCAAGTATGATGAGTGCCCTTGTGTACAAAATGTCTGTGAATGTAGATTGCTTTCTTGAGACTCCCCAGCCCTTAGAGCTGAGCTGATCTTAATGCCAGCTAAACCAGCCTGCCTTGCGTGATCTGTGCAACTAGGAAAGAGGAGAAAAGTTTTGCCTTCCAGAGCAAGAATCCTGGAGTGCTGCACAGTCATGTAAGAGTGGCTGAGCAGCCCTGGATTACCTCATATCAATCACAGTATTCATATTTTGGAGTCAATGATTCAGCTTTGTTGCAGCCCAGAGGATCTCAGACTCGCTGGTGGGCTGGGAAGGTTGCCTGGTGCTAGGGCTGCATTAGCCTGTTTGCCCTTACTGGGGACTGGCAGGACAGGCTCCCTTCAGTCTTTATCAAACTCTGCTCTGGTCTGGGGCTTGGTGAGTTTTATTCTGGTATGTCTCTGGATTCCTTGTTATTTCTTCTTATTGAATACAATTGAACAGCTCTTAGATATGTTTATAATCTATTCCACATAAAACAAAAGGTTAACCTTATTACTGAGAACTGAAGCGGACAGGAAAATAAAGATGGGATTTGAATCCTGATTAATGGTACAGTGGTAAGGTTGCTGTCTGCTTGGCAGAGGCAAGAACTCCAAAGACAACCTCCCATCCCTTCCAGCCATATTTTAGCAGGCAAAGGTGGACAGTGAACAGTGAATTAGACTTGTTTCATCAACAGAGCTTCCATTATCTGTTGGGTTTGGGCTCATTATTTATTGTCTTCAGGCAATGCAACATTGGCCTCCAAGGCAGTTAAGTGAGGTGTGAGGCAGAGAGAGGTTTAAATCAAATGTAGAAAAAGATTCTAAGAAGGGAGTCCTGATTTATGACAGGATTAAGCAGAGTCAGTAACCAAAGTCCAGCTCTTTACTTTGCAACAAACAGGTCGTACTGAAGGCAAGGAATTATTCCTGCTCATCTGACCCTACCGAGGAGACCTGACTTGGTGAGCTGCCTGTGATCTCAGGAACACACACAACTCAGCTCTGTTCTTGCAGAGGAAAGTTGCTTTGCTGCAGATCAAAGTGACATATTTTCAAGCTGCAAATGAAGGTGGTTTAAACAAAGTTGGATGAACTGTGTAAGAAGAAAGCTCATATTATCCTTCATGTTTATCCTAGAGAAGAGGAGGCTGAGGGGAGACCTCATTGCTCTCTACAACTAACTGAAAGGAGGTTGTGGAGAAGAGGGAGCTAGGCTCTTCTCCCAAGTGACAGGGGACAGGACAAGAGGGGTAATGGCCTCAAGCTCCACCGGGGAGGTTCAGGCAGAACATTAGGAAAAAGAAATTCACAGAAAGGGTCATTGGGCACTGTCAGAGGCTGCCCAGGGACGGGGTTGAGTCACCTTCCCTGGAGGGGTTTAAGGGACGGGCATAATCATTTCTTCAGTGTTTGTGTCATCACAGCTGCTGCTGTATGAAACACAAGTGGAATATTCATTTTACAGGGTCAGGTTAATAAACTAGCTGTAAAAAGTAAATGTCTTAATTTGTTGGACAGAAATGTTTTATAACACATAGTGTGTAATAAGTTTCATGTATAAGATGATATTTGGTTAAAAGGTCTGTTTTGGTGCATCCTAGCACAATTTTCAAAGCACTGTTGACTGTAAACTCATTCTCCCATTGCAGATGAATACACTCTTGTCCTCGGACCCATTAGAGCCATTTTGGTCTGTGAGCAGTTATATTTATGGCAATCACATTAAATAAATTGTATCCAAATCCTGAACACCAGTTTAACATTATAGCTTTTAGATAATTGATTGTTTCAACATGCTCCTGATGTTCTTTATAAAAATTTAACTAAAATGTTGACAGGAAATAAACTGTTCTACATACCCTCGGTGTAAGAAGCGGGATAAATAGATCAAATAAATAAATAAAATCAATTGCCGCAGCAAAGAGGCTATCTATTATATAGGAAGTGTTTCCACATTAAAATAATTTCTGATCATTACAGGAATCAGCTGTCATGGTAATATCACTCACTACTCAGTTTTTTAAATGCTGAGGATATTAATGCCCTTATAAATATTTGTATCTGAAACATTTAATTTTTAGCTGGTGTCGTTTATGTTCTGTAGAGCCTGGATATGTAGTTCAGACTTAACTACTCAGTGCTGCACAAATACTTGTGTAATTATAGCCTCACTCTGAAGAACTCGGAAGCCAAACAGAGGATACCAATGGTAAAAACATAAAGAAAATATTGGTTCCTTCTCACAGAAGAGGATGGGAACGGGCAGTATGCTGAAGTTCCCACTCAAGTCAACCAAATTGCCTTCTCCTTGACCAAGGTTTCAGCTTGAGTCTTCTTCCCCATTGCAGATGGTGTGATAGGTGGATTGTGGTCTCTGGAGCACAAACCTGGTTGTGTGTCATCATTGTTGGAGCTCATCATCCTCTTCTGCTCTGGAGCTTCTCCACTCCTCAGGCCTGCAGAGCGCTGCTGTTTTCTGTAGGGAACTGCTGAGGAGTACAAGAGGTGCCCATGCTGGGGTAGTAGAGCAGAATATCAGAGGCTGTTGCAGCCTCTCCTCTCTTCTATCTGCTGTCCTGAGCTGGCAATTAGGATGTTTTTGGATGAAATGAACATATTTCTGTGGGAGAGCTGAAATGTGATTCTCCTTCCCAGTGTATGATGTAGATGAACAAGTTGATTACAGGGAGGATCTGCTTTTGGCTGGGACTGGCCTGGGTTCTGCCTGGAAGCTGAGAAGCGCAGAACCACATCAGGCAGAATCAGCTGCCCTAATCAGCTTTAAGAATGAATGTTTCTAAACTCTTCCACTGACAGTTAGCTTTATGAAAAAGAAAGAAATGTCTAGATAGTGGTTAAAAGCTTTTACCTTCCTAATTCATAGCTTTTAAAATGCAATTACAACGGTTGGCAATTTTTCAAATGTTTAAATAAAATGCTTCCCATTTCTGAAAAGAGACCTTTTAAATCAAGATGATCAGTGAGTCACGGATGAAATCTCATGGGAAAAGGAGATACCTTTGGATCATTGTGATATATATAACATTGTGATATTCATAAGCGTATCCTATTGCTTCCTAAATGAAGTAGGTCAAGGTCTTACAGTTCCACCTCATAAAACAGAGTCTTGACACCTACCGCTTCTGATTTTAATTCATCTCTTCTTGAAAACAGATATCCAAGATGACCACAGGATACCAGATAACATCCCTTTCCATCACTGTCTTAAGTGTTTATCCCCTGGAAATGTATTTTTTCTCCATCTTGAATGACACGTGCATGATTTGGTTCTGGATGTTGAGGCTTATGGTTTGGTTGGTTGGGGTTTGGTTTGTACTATAGCGTACGTTCACCCTGTGACTCAATATTATATCTAGGTCTTTCTTTTGCTCTGTTGTTTCAGGCTGAAGCCCTCTTACCCAATGGCTGAAATTATTCCTGTCAATCACCATGATTAAGCTTTGCACTCTGTACTACCGCATTTCATCACTGCTTTTTCCTGAATCCTTGGTTTTATTTGGTGCTTCTTATTTAATAGTTCAAACTTTCTATATTGACAATGCCTCCCAAACCGATACCGTTAGGAAATTTTAGTAGTAGTTTGTTTCATCTTGTTCCAGGGTCATTATTGACAAAGATTTTAAAAAATAAATTGTTTCTGGGCTAATTCTGGGATATTTCTTTATGAATTTAGAGGAACAGGTAGTCTTCCTATTGATCTCACACCTTTGCCTGGATCCTGAAGCCCACTCTTTGGTCCTCTGTGGTCAGGCAGCTTCAACCAGAAGGGCTTTGTATTCAGATGCTCATTAATCAGTCTTTATGCGATGCATGAGTCAGATTAGATTCCATTTCACATTCTAATAACTGTAATGAGCCTGTACAGCTAATAGAAGAAAATGTTTCATCCAGTAAACACATAATAAACTGTTATGCTTCGGAAACTAATTGAATCACAGATATCCAAAGCTACAAGACTTTTCTTTCCCATATGTAGATGTCAATTATTTTTGCTTTTTCAGAGCGTTTAATATTGGCCCCTATCTGTACCCAAACAGTGGACTAGGCAGCTGAGTAGTGTGGTCAGTATGGCACTTGTGGTTTTCCTATGTGCCTCTGTTTGAAAAATGAGTATACTTAATTGCAAGGGGACCAAAATATAGGGTTTGTTTTCCAATTAGAACAACCTATTAAAAATGCCTTAGTTTGGTCTTCAACTTACCATTGTTATTACTTTATGCTGAACATTGGCCTTGCTCTGGCAGGCTTCTATTGTCTAACTACCAACGGATGTGAGTCACTAGCACGTAGCATTTTGTTCTGGATACAGAGAGTGAAATGAGAAAATAATACAAGCGCGTGCTAACCAAAGATGATTTATCTTCAGAATCCAACAAATGCTTTGGATTTTTTCCTTCCAGAATTAACAACAAACCTGGGGTTCTTAACATTTGAAATAACAGGCAATAGCTCTTTCCCTTTACAATTAAATGTTTCATTGACCTGTCTAGCGTGCTATGAAACAGTTTATCACAACGTCAATGCAAATGTCTTAGCACTTGAATTCCCAAACAGTGAACCATCAAGCAGGTCTTCCAGTTTAATCCAATTTGTTTTCTGTCAGAGGTTACTACGGGCTCATGGAAAAACATCTTGATGGTGTTGTTGTTGCTTAAGACAGGAGGTTAGAAATCTTTTGTATCTGGAACTGTGGTTGCTAGCTGACTAATGCTGTAATTACCTGTAATAAAAGAAAGCAACAGTCACCCAGTTTTTGTCTGAGTGGGGGGATGAGTAATGAGGGCTTGGACTGGCTGCTGGCAAAGCTGCTGACAGCCGCACAATTTCATGTGGAACATCGAAAATTGGATTCCCTAGAGAAGCAGGAACAAACACAAATATATTTTTCTAACAATTAAAGCCTAAGAAAAATGGCTTTTCATAACTGCCTTCTTTCTTAGGTGCGAGTACGTATGTTTTCCTTGATTAGACACATGCAGTGGAACTGGGTTGAAGCAAGCCTAATCCTTCAGCCCTGACAGTCTGCCTGGGTTGGTGTGAAGCTGCATGATGCTATGAAATGTAGAAGGACCTGGAAAACATGGCAGACCTGGATTTTGAGCAAGTTTTGCCTAGAACTTAGAATCATAGAATAGTTTGGGTTGGAAAGGACCTTAAAGATCATCCAGTCCCACCTCCTGCCAAATGTTAGGGACACCTCCCACTGGATCAGAGGCTCCAAGCCCCATCCAACCTGGCCTTGGACACCTCCAGGGATGGGGCAGCCACAGCTTCCCTAGGCAACCTGGGCCAGGGCCTCACCACCCTCATGGTGAAGAAATTCCTCCTTATGTCTAGTCTAAACCTGCCCCTCTCCAGCCTCTAGTCCTATCACCACAAGCCTTTGTAAACTGTCCCTCCTCAGCTCTCTTGAAGCCCCTTCAGGTACTGGAACTTGTCCCTTCTTCAATGGGCAAAAGATTTAGAAGTCCTGGCCCATCTTCACACTGCTGGAAAACTATTGGTATTTAAAATGTTATAGAATCATAGAATCACCAGGTTTGAAGAGACCCACTGGATCATCAAGTCCGACCATTCCCATCAATCTCTAAACCATGTCCCTCAGCACCTCGTCCACCTGTGCCTTAAACACCTCCAGGGAAGTTGACTCAACAAAGATAATTCGGTGGTAACTCAAGTTTCAGAGTGAGATCTCACGAATATTTGTTAATTAGATAATTTTTTTGCAGTCCAATTTCAACCAGCTGAAAGGGAACTAATTTTCAGTAGGTTAGTGCTTTGAATGATTTTAAAGTCAGGAGGTCTTAAGATGTCTCAGACTGAGTGCCCAGACTCACCAGTTATCACTGAAAATATCACACCACCTAATTTGGCTTATTTTTCCAATACCTTTGCAACTTTATGTTAATCAGACTCGATTATTATTAAAGACATTTCAAAAGGTTTTTTTTTTTGTTAAAAACAACAGGGATGCGTTTGCTTACTTTTATTGAAGTACAGCCAGATTGGGTTTATAGAAAGCATATTACTGCCTTCTGTTCCTCTTTTGTTTCATGTCAAGTTTCACTCACAGGATTTTGTAGCACAATGCTGCCGTACAACACGGTAGTAAATATTGCAAAACAGTCTGTCATTTTGGCTGCTAAATGGTTTTTATAGACTCCTAAACTGTTTGTCACTGTGGGAAAAACCACAGAAAGTTTTCTTCTGTGATCAGGTTCGGCAAATTGATTGAATCAGGATCCAGGGTTTACACTGGTTTACGAATAATCTTTTGAGTATATTCATTGATGTGCTGTGTGTGTTTCCCCCTTTTAATCAGAGATATTTCCAGAGAACCACAGAGTAGCTCAGGTTGAAGAGAACTCCAAACATTAGCTAGTCCAGTGCCCTTCTGAGAGACCACAATGGTCCAGGCTGTGTCCACTTGAGTCTTAAACACCTCCAAAGATGAAGATTCCACAGTCCTTCTGAGCAAAGATTTTCAGTAGTTTACCACACTCCTGGCAATTTATCTGTGTATCTAATGGAGTTTCCCATGTTCTAACTTGTGTCCTCTCCCTCTTACCCTATACGCACTAGAGAAGAGTCTGGTTTCATTTTCTCTGTATCTTCTGACTGGGGAGCTGTACAAAGCAGTAAGGTCTCCTGTTTCCCTTCTCAAGGCTGAACTGGCCCGACTCTTTCCATCTCTCTCTGCACATCATATACTCCAGCTTTCAGCCAACTTGATGGCCCCTGCGCTGGCCTCGCTCCAGTGCATCAGCATCCTTGGCTTGAGCTACAGGCCCCGTTGGCTTCCCACCTCTTAATTGATGTAGTTATGAAAAGATATTTTTTTCCCTTTTGACATAATGAAAGGGATGCTGCCTTAATTGGTTCCCTTCAGATTAGTGATTTGAATAAAACATAGCTGAAAAAAAAAAAAAGCAGCAAATTTTTCCCTACTGAAATAGCTCCATCACCACTGTGACGCTGCTTGAGTAAAGCAGGAGGGTATCACTCTCTTCAGTTTCTTGATATTATTTTTAGATGTGTTTTGTGATTCTGAAGTACCATTTGGGGGTTGGAGGCTTCTCTTTTTTTCTTTTTTTCATTTTTCTTTTGAGGATTACAGCTTTTGAAATTATTTATTTACAAGCCATGAAAATCTCCCCAAAATGGATTTTAACAAGTGTGTAATTGGATAATTTGACAACTGGTAAGCTGAAGCCCCAGAGATCAGGAATTACACTTTGCTACAGAATAGTCCTTCTTCATGTAGAATTAATTAGATTTCCTCTAGATTACAAGTAGTAGGAAGAGTAGTCAATTAAGACAATTATTCTCTGACTTTTTCCATCCTGCCAACCACTGGTATTAAGAATTCCTTTTTCTATGTGAGATGTCATCAGAGGCAGGGTACCAGAAAGAAGGATGAGGGACAATGGATTAAACACTGATCCAGGATTCAGAAGAAATGACCATTGGCTTTGTGTGTGACTTTGATTCACCTGCTGAGGGACCAGTTATCCACTGGACCTGAAAGCTGCTGGGTTCACAGAAGACAGACAGCAAAATGAGGACAAGTTCCTGATCAGCTGAGGGTAGTGTTTTTCAGCAGCACTGCTAAATCAAGCAACGCTTACTCCTTTACCGCGCTCTCAACTAGGTTAGTAGAAATGCCTGTGTAGCAGCTGAGGACCTGAGCCTGGCTAAAAAATAACCATTATTTTCTTTTGTTGTGTCATTCTGAGCCCAGCTTGGTTCACCAGTTTGCTTCACCAGCTGCCCATCCAAAAACAACAGTAGCACAGGCAAAGGGATGTTTAAAAGCAGTNCTCTCCAACTCCCTGAAAGGAGGTTGTGGAGGGAGCTGGGCTCTTCTCCCAAGTGACAGGGGACAGGACAACAGGGAATGGCCTCAAGCTGCACCAGGAGAGGTTCAGGCTTGACATAAGGAAAAAATTCTTCACAGAAAGGGTCATTAGGCAATGGAACAGGATGCCGAGGGAGGGGGTTGACTCGCCTTCCCTGGAGGGGTTTGAGTCGGGTGGATGAGGTGCTGAGGGACATGGTTTAGAGATTGGTGGGAATGATCCGGTGAGTCTCTTCCAACCTGGTGATTCTGTGATTCTGTGAAGGCAGAAGCCACTTCAGGCAGTGTGGCTCCTGAAATGACAGCTTCAAGAACAAATATTGGTAACAACACAGAAGATCTAGAGGGAAGCTTAAACCTTGCATGGGCATGGATAGGGCATGGATGACTGAACAAGGTGGGAATGCATTCTGCTCTGGCAAGTCCTCTCCAAGCGCAGGGACTGGGGCACACAGCAGTGGGGGTGTCACCTTTGTGGTGCTTTGGTTAGTTTTATCTTACATTGCTCCAGTGATCTGTAAAACAAATTTGACAAACTGGATTTAAGTGGAAGATGTTTCTGAACCTGAAAGCATATAGAATCATAGAATCACCAGGTTGGAAAAGACCCATTGGATCATCGAGTCCAACCATTCCCATCAATCACTAAACCATGTCCCTCAGCACCTCATCCACCCATCCCTTAAACCCCTCCAGGGAAGGTGACCAAACCCCCTCCCTGGGCAGCTTCTGCCAGTGCCCAATGACCCTTTCTGTGAAAATTTCTTTCCTAATGTTCAGCCTAAACCTCCCCTGGTGGAGCTTGAGGCCAACGAGGTCTTTGGTCTCGTACCTCCTCTTTCTCCTTTCTTTCACATTGGCTGCTGGAGTGGCTTTCTGTGTGGGATAGCAAAGAGCAGAGGAGCTCAGAGAGGAAAATTATTTTGTTTAGACAAGGAGGGATAAAGCAGGGCAGACAACTGTGATTCAGATGGATGTGTGAGTCATACATCGTGCCTCCTGAGGCTCTTTCTGATATAAGGCACCTTACACTATGCCAAGGGAGAAATTTAGTTTGTAGACCGTGCAGAGGTTTATTTTCAGGTGGTACTAACTGTTGCCACGAGGAACAATATGAACACATGGCCTCCAGAAGAATGGTCCTGTTCACCTTGGAAGAAGGGCAGTAGAGACTTGCCTAAAGGTAGATGACAGAGACCCAAATCGCCCAGAATTAAGATCTCAGAATTTAATGTTTACTGCATGTAGAGAAAACAAATTTGTAAGAGGACATTTGTTTCATTTTTGTGACCTTCCAAGGCAGGATGATGAAAAAAAAAGTAAAATAGGAAATCTGTGCAGCTGAGATTTCAGAGTACCTAATGTTGTTTTATAATCACTGATGTCATTTCTCTTTGTGAGGAGAATACAGAAAAACAACATCAAAAGGTGAAGTGTTCATTTAAAAAAGCTTGACATTTAAAGAAACTAAATTGTAGGCATACAGGAAATGTAAATGTGAAATTAAAAAAAAGAAAAAAGGTCCTTTTTCATACCACTTACTAGTAGCTCTATCATAAACTGACAGAATTGCTACCCTGGAGTGGGATTCTGTAAAATTACTACCCTGGAGATACAGTAGTTACAGTTCAAAGTGACTTTTTTCTGCAATGCTAAACTTCTATTTCCTAAACCTGTCAGCTTCATATGGTGTGAAAGTAAGTATTTAAAACACTCTACACCTTGCATGAAAATCAGTCCTGACAATTTGAAACTAGATTGAAGGACTTTCAAGTGTTCGAACCAGCAGTCAAGAACAATAATTTTTAAAATATAGAGAAAAATAATGCATTTGCATAAAGAACAGTGATACACTGTAGTGATAAGTCTTTTTATTGTAATCCATACTAAAAATCCCAGATTCTGCTTGTAATATTTGTGAGGCAAATTACCTTTGAATTTAAAAATAATTCTCTCTCTTTCAGTAGAACAAAGGCGTGTTGTTTTCACATATGTATTTTCTCTTTGATCTTAAAACGATGTCAGAAAGTGGAGTTAAGTTTCCTTGTCATAACTGGGTACAACTTAATATATGTATGTAGCTCTTTGCTGATTTGATAACAGGAACCACTAAAAAAAGTAATAAGCTTAGAGACGAGGTGAAAAACAAGGCATTTCAACATCTAGAACAGAGAGGGGGGAAAAACTGAACATATGTAAAAATATGTAAAAGAATACATCTAATTTTGTCATAAATAAAACCAGAAAGATCTGTATTGCAGATACAAACCCAAAGCTCTCCCACTTTGTGGACCTGGCTGAGCAGGCACAATAAAATCTAGTGTCCAGTTTTGTGTTTTAGGGGCCTGCTTTTGTTCTGTGGCATGTTAAATAATTTAAACATGGCTTTCTGAAACAATTTTCAGCTTGTTTTCTGTCCCAGTCTCACGTCTGTGTTCCCCTGGCTTTTGCAGAGTGAGTGGAACGTCTTTAGGAGATGGGAAAAGTATGATTCCACCTGTCTTTGTTTGTAATATAGCTTTTTCATGTTAAACTGGGAAGATGTACATAAAGAATGACGAAGTATATTGTTGATATTTAGCCAGACTATAGAGGGACTTTGCTGAGAGTGTGAAGATGTTTCCTCTCGTTCTTCTTTGGAGATGCTTTCCTATCACAACAGCCTTATTAAATAGTATGTTTTCTTGGGCAGAGACTGCTTTAAATACATTATTTATGTGTAGTGTCCATAACAGCACGGCTTTAATTTCAGTTGGATATCCTGGGTGACAGTATAATGCTAAGAATAATATATGAGCAAGCTCAAGTAATGGAGATTGTCTGCCTGCTCAGTTTTTGCAAGGGAACTTGAAGAAGTAATTTAGGACACTGGGATTACGAGACCCAGGGAAGAGGGGAAGTCGCTAGGACTCTGAGCAATGAACATATGAGGGGGAAGCCAAAACCTTCAGTCCTGCAAAATAGCTTTACCTTTTCCTCATTGTCAGACTTGAAAATGTGAAAATGTTGTCTAACATTTTTGTTTGATTGTTTTCCTTTTGCAAAATCCATGTGCTCCAACCACTCCGGTTGTGCTTATCCTGGCCCAGCACAAGGCTGTTGTGTATTGTCTGCTAGTATCTGAAAGGAAAACATAAGATGATCAGTCACCAAGCAGGAATTTTACATTTTATTTTATGAGAAAGATCTGCCAGGTTAGCCTGTTTCTGTGGCATTTCTATTTAAAACTGCAGTGAGATACAAAAAGAGAAAGGGTTTCCAGCTGGAAGAAGTAATTCTTCTTCCAGGATAAACTCAGCCAAATTACCAGAGCAGCAGGCAGCAGTGGTTCTGTGGTGCAGACCAAGATGCCAATTCCTGGCATCCCAGCAGCAGAGAATGAGGTTGAACCTCATAGAAGCTGGGGTTCTGTTAACATTTGGGGCTGTAAATCATAAAGACCTGCACTAATAACTGGAAGAGATTAAGAACCTTTGCACAAAATCTGTTCCTTTGAGTTCCATACATCCTAATAATCCAGATTACAAATTAGGAGGAAGCATCATCAGAGAGCAATTAGGCCATTGAGATGGCAGATTTTATAGCCTTTTACATGTTTCTAGCAGATTCTTACAGTCCAGAAGGCTTCAAAGATTAAGGTTAGAGGATGCATTTTTCTGTTTCTCATGCTAAAATGCACAGGGAAAGCAATGAAGAACGTAATCTGTTGCAAAACTCAGAAAATTCTAGAGTAAGGGAAGAAGTGAACTTGGTTTTCTTCCATTTGCCATTTTTCAGGGGCACTGAGGTTTCTATCTGGAGCTCTTATCACCTTCCCCTGTCTAGTTACAAGCATAGTCTGAATAAAGCAGAAGCCAGCACTCTTCCAGAGACCTTGAGAGCTGACCTGATTTCATCGCTGTACTAAATTCCCCCTGGGCCTTGTGCAACCTGATAGCCAGGATTTTTTTCTGCTTTTATATTGCTAGCAAACTTCTCCTTTATATGATTGTTGCACTGGAAGGCTCTGCATACCTGTGTAAACAGCTGGGTAGTTACCACCTCTGCAGCATCTGGTGAACCAAGAAGAGATCTTGCACCTTGAGCTGCGTTTGATCCCGTGCTGTCAGGATCACCCACCCTGTTATCTCCAGTACAGTGGTGATCTGACCATATTCTCTGTTAATAGCCTTTTTGGATTTGCAGAATTTCTTCTTACTTTCTGGACTGTTCAGTGCGGAGGCGCTTGAAGCTTCAATGAGTTTAGTGGTTTGGTTCTCTTTCCAATAAGGACTTTGTTGAACAGATCTTAACGGTAAGAATTGTCGCTGATGATGTCTGACAGCAGTAAGTAAACATGAATCTTCTAAGAAAAGACTTAAAAATGAGCCAAATACCAGTAAACCAATACTGTGTTGTGTGGTAAGATGTCTGTTGATACACAGACTATTTGATTGTGCCTATAGATACTTGTAGATTAATAAAGTAATGGCTAATTTTGCTGTGCCCCTAGGTGAGTTGCTAACTACGTCACTAAAAAGCCTTGTGGCTGCACAAACGCTGCTGTGTTCCATAGAGCTATTTTAGGATCTTCTTCCTACTTTTCATAATCCTAACATTGGGCAGTCTCAGAGAAAGTAACGACAAATTTATCCTTGAAATAACAAAGATATTTAAATGCAGTCACAGCAACGCTCGAGCATATAAAATCCAAATTCCAAGCTACGTGGCTTTAGTAGTGTTAAAATAAAGCAGCATGTCACCTCTGAGAAACTACCTGAAACTTTTGATTGTCACGGATTTTAGACAAGACCAATCAGATAATTCAAAAATGGAAGGAAGAAGCACTGATACGGAAGCACATCTTGATAATGTTAGGCACAGAGTCAAAAGAGGGTAGTTTTAATTCCTCCTCTGACACTGGCTTTCTAAAAGCATTGAGAAATTCTATCAAAACCATTTCTAAACCCAGCTGACTCTTCTGTGCATCCACTTGCTGAAGGATGTAACAGGGATACCGTGGGGATTTTGCCCCTCTCTTCTGAAGCAGAACAGATTCCAGTCAAGGAATATTTACCAAGCAGTTTGACTTCCTCCAACAGAAATCTTGTAAATGCTGAAGGACGAGAATTTGGATGCTCTGATAACCTGGGATTACTAATTACTTTAATTTCATGCCTATCTTCCCACTGCCCTCTGCTGGATGGCTATCCAGCCTGCCTAGGGACTGATCTCATACGTTGGTATTCACACAGCACCTGTGAATGTCTTTTTCTTTGCTTTCTCTTGCTTGTCTGCTTTGCAGTACTCCTGACAGAGGAAAGGAAACCTGGTCCTGGCCTTTCAAAAGTCACTACATGCACTCAAAGATGTATATTACACAATTCCTTTAGTAATAGTAGTTAGCGCACAGAAAGGACTTAGGGTGGGAGCAAGGGAAAGGAAGGGAGTGAATGTGACAGTAGCTTTGTTAACAATCTGACATTTAGAAAGATCTGCCACCAAGCTCTTATCTTTTTTTTTTTTTTTTGGTCCTTAAGTGGATTTATCAAGAATTGCTTCATGGATAAATAGCTCAAAGAAAGCATTTAACTCATTTCCTGTTTTTTATAGTCTTAATACTGAGAAACGTTTGAGGAGTACTTGCAGTAAGTGCTTAGAGGAGCTTAACAGACGCTAATGTTACATTTATCTAATAAATATACAGCAGAGAGCACATCTGTAATCTTTGATGCATCTTAAGAATTTTAATGATTATTAGACTAGCGGTATTTTAATTGTGTCACCAGTTGGAATTCCTAGTATGAAAGACACTCTCTAGTGCCACATACTCATCTGCTTTACGTGGTAAACACTTTCTGTCCCTTTCCTTTCTCTCCACTTGGACATTGGCAGAGCTCTGGGAAGCACAGCTCTGCAATCATCAGCAGCCAGGGAAACACTAGACACTTGGGAGGTGGGATGAGCAAGCACCAGCCTGATACCTCAGAAGGCAGCTGGTAGCACTTGTCATCTGCCTCCCTTCCAAGTCCCTTGACTTGGGAGTCCTGACAAGAGTTTTGCGTTCCTCTCTGTTAATTAACACTAAGAAGCAGTTCAGAAATCCGTCCCTAGTTTGTTGGATGTAAGTAGAAATTGGTTTATGTGATTTCAGGGTACATCTGGGTGGTAGTTAAATGCAGGCTGCCTGAAAGTGTGGAAGATTTTGTATCAGGAAAATTTTGGGTTGGGCTGTAGTTTCATGTTTCACTTCAGACATTCAACAAATAACTTCAAATGTCAACCTAAGGAAAACTGCCGTGGAAATCAAGCATTAGTCCAGCTGCATCTAATGTGAGCGCTTTACCTTGTCACTGTATCTTTGAAGGCTGTGAAAGAAGAAAACTGCCTGTTAATGAGCTCCAATCAAAAAAAAAAAAAAGAAAAAGATGGATTTCTTTGTGGCCAAAGAGCCGCTTTTGTTTTGTTGCTTCTGTTTAGGTCTGTCTGATGCTCTTTGCATATACATACTCCATCTTTTGGTTAAAACTCAGGAGAAAAAGCCAAAGTGAACATTTCACACCTTGCTTGTATAAAGGGCTCATATTGTTTGAAAAATCTCCACCGTGGTGCAAACGTAATTATTTATGTAAGAAGAGATCCACAGGAGCTGTACTACTATGTGACTACAATTCTTTATGGCTGCACAAATTACTTGCAGCTGCCCTCCTCTAAGCTGTTCTCAAAGCATTAGAGAAAAAGATTGATTTTGAGAAGTCACTGGAAAGAAATGAAAATGAGTTTATTAATATAGGTATCCATAGAAGAGCTCTGAACTACAAGCCTATTGACTTGTTCTTCCACCTGAATGTACGTATAGGCAGACTATTAGCTTGCCCTTTTTTTTCTCACTTGTCCTTGAGTCAGAATCATTCCTGTTTCATGAGTGCTTACGTGAAGAAGTGAAGCCCTGCTTCTGTGCTGGTTGTTGGTGTAGAAGGGTTTGAAAAGATCATCAGGTCATCTTAGAAATACATTAAAAATAATATTCAGTTTGTAAATTGTCTGCGCTGAAGAAATGAATTAGAATGAACAGTGTTTAGTGCTTACCTGAACGGCCTCTCACACCTTTTCAGAGTTACAAGTGATTTGTTGCCTTTTCATAGCAACCAGACAGAGAAAGGATGTGCCTCTCTGCAGGTATGACTACAGGTGCTTAATAAACAGCCTCCGAGGAACTTGCCAAGCCTGGGAAAGAGTGCTCACCTTATTTTGTGTTGCTCTGTTTTTTAAAATTTCTTGGTACTCTTGATTCTGTGGAATAGGACTGTCAGTTAGGACCCTGAGGGTAGAAATAGATCTTAATGACCTGACTGGTGTTACCTGGTAGCCCCCCCACACACACCTGTGAGCCCAGGAGCCCCATTTCAACTCAGCCTAGGTCAGTCAGTCTTCCCTCGCAATCACTGAACCCTCACAGCTTCCAAACCCTCAACAGATCACTTGCCTTCTTCTACTCCTTAATTTTTCCAAGTATGTATTTTCTGATTTTAGAAGATGTGTATGTGATTCATTTCCTTGTGTAGTGATTGATGGCACCTGAGTCTTGCTGGGAAAACAGGTGAGACTAATGGGATGGCAAATTCCCTCCCTCTTCAGTTGACCCTCGCTATGGAAAAGCTACTTGGCTTGCTCACAACTGCATTATGAAGCCACATTAAATATTTTGCAAAACTTCTTTTCAGCTCTTGCTAAGGAATGTTTTGTTTGGATGAGCTGATTGTTGTAGGTCTCTTCCTGAAATATTCTATTCTGGTCTACTCTCTTCAAGTGCCATACATTTATACAGTTGGATTTTGCAAAGTTCAAATCTTCTATGTAAGAAGCAGGACCAGAAAGAGCACTTAGAATCGTGGCATTTAGCATGGAACATCTAAGTTATAAATATATTTGGCTTTTTAAGTTTTTCTGTCTGTAAGTGTTGTTTTCTTTAGCACTTTAAGCAATGGACATCACTGCATCTGATGAAAGCTGCTGTTAGACATCTGAATGAGACATAATGACCACAGGCTTTCCACTGGCTTTATCTGTAAAACTTTGTAAATGGATGAAAATTTGGGTTCTAGTGTGCAAGAAAATTGTAGTTCTGGAATTAGTAGAGGCTGAATGTCTTAGATGGAAGAATAAAATTATTTTGTAAGATTGAAGTTATTTTTCTTCTCCTGGCAGTGTCATTTGTGTTGTTTCTTGCCGGTGGCATTCCAAATGAAAACATGAATCAAGCTTCAAAACTGTCTGAATATTGGTTGTTGAGTTTTTTACTATTTCTAAGACAAAAACAGGAGCAAAAGTAGCACTGATGTTTCTCTGAATATGTCTGCAAAGCACAAAACCTCTAACACAACCTTGGCTTGGGACGGGTTTGATACTGAGCCACAACGACAGGTAACATGAGGAGGAGAAGGGGATGCAGAGGTGCGTTTGCCTGGAGTGACACTGAGAGACCTGGAGGGGACAGCAAAAGGAGGAGGCGTATAGTCACCCATTGGATTCATCCAGGTGTGTCCAGAGAGTTCTAGAGAGTAGAAAATGGAATTAAAAGAGTATAAGGGAGTTTATATCTTGGTAGCTGTGGCTATAGTTGCTGACAGAGGCAAAACTGTTGCTCGTGCGTTGTCCTTTAAAATGCTTCTGCGCTAGTCATGCTCTAGTGAGGTGTTTAATACAGTCGCCTTCTCATACAAGTTTGAGTTTTACTGCCTCTATTCCTGCCTGCTAAATATCTCAACACATAGATATTGTTGTTGAATTGTAGAGTATTTCTTCTCATTTCCTCAAAAATTTGGTTTGTAGTATGTGTTTTCATTTATAAGACAATCCTACTGCAGGCACTATTTTCATAATCAGCTTTAGTTGTCGCTTTCAGACTGGCAACAGACCCGAGACTGGCATTTTGTAGATGAGGTTTCTATAATAATACCTGCGGGATGTCATTAAAGGGTTACAAATAAGGTTTGTCCACAAAGAATTTCATTAGTGAAGCGATGCAGAGTTTTGTACAGCCAGTCAGTGCTGTTTGGCAGACACAGAAGTGAATGCGCATATTGAAGGCTCTTGGAGGGCACGAACTGTGACTTGAAAACATCCTTATTGTTTAAATATCTCTTTGCATCTTTATTTGTAAAAGCGAAAATAAACAGGGGGGAATATTTCTCTGGAGAGCAGCTGGAGAATAGATTGGAGGATTCAGAGCATGTGAAATGCATTTCGAGAGTGTATCAATAAATACACTCTCCTTCCTCGGTGTTTTTAAATGGATCGCGTTGAAAGACTGCACCAACAAAATCCAGCATTTTATGCAAACAGAATGGGTAATTACACTCTGCGGTGCCTCTTGTAGGGCACAGGTACCCATTTCCCAAATACTAATGAGCCTATGCAAATACTGGGGGTGAGCAAAAAAAAAGACAAACAACAGCATCTTTTGAAAATGTATCCCTTTAGACCAAATTCTGTCCTTGAATATGCACATAGAATTCCCATTGACTTTGATGGGCTGTGCAAGAATACATGTGACAGGAAAATTTAATTCTTAGAATTCCTTTCTTTTCTGCAGCCTCCTGCTTGACTCTTATGTTAAGTTTTTATTTTCTTTTGATTTAGCTAATCAAAGTATTCTTGTATTGTTGCAATAAAGGGAATATTCTTGGGAACGCTTATGGTTTAGTTTAAAATTGTTATTCTTGGAAAGTATTTAAAGGGGATCCTACCATAATAAAATTAATAGTATTCAGTAGATAGGTGGTAAAGTGGCTTTAGAAATTGCCACATATAGTTACAACTGAAAGGAACATTGTGTTTTTCAGATAATAGATATGGAGCATACACAATCTGCCTAAAATCCTTAATTATAATCTGGAATCCTTTATTAATTTGGGTATCAACCTTTTATCTTTGACCACTGGAACTTTATATTAGACTCTACTCAGCTGATGAGAAATAGCCTGATACTTAAAGGAAAAAAATCTGCTGGAGACAGCTGGTAGACTAAAAGTGATTTATTTTTTTAGGGCATTGACTCCCACCAGTGTCTTTTGATGCTACCCCACCACCAGCAAGGCTTAAGGTCTTATTAGACTTGCTCAGTTTGATGAACATTTCAATCAGCTGCTGCCCTACTGCTGCCAGCTTCTCAAACCATCTCTCTTATTGTGAAGTTGGCAAGATAATGAACCAGCCAGTTCTTCTCTCCTATTAAGGGTATGATGCGGAAAGCAGAAGCCTTCCCTAGGACAGACTAGGCAGTGAATGTATTGTCTTGCGCTAATTTTCCTCTTGCTTTGTAAGATAAGCTAATCATCTTTTGCAAAGGTCACCATTTCTAATCATAGTCTCTGAGGTGCCATCATTGAATCTCATAGAACTGGAGGACTTGTTTGCCATCAGTCCTGCCTCCCCTTACATTGTGAAGAGAGCAGAAAAGGAAAGGAGATGTTTCCCATCCCAATTTCAGATAATATTTTAATAATTATGTTGAAGTCTTAAATTTTTGCTTACCTAAGATGGCTCATAAAAAACACCCCTTGCTTTGCTTTCTATTACCCTGCCCACTGGTAAGCTTTTCTTTTAATCTTACTATTTCTCTCCTTTTCTTTT
>WAAB01011630.1:7289-20663 GCA_013389865.1 Piaya cayana | reverse complement strand
CAAAAATGTCATTAAGTACCTCAATCTTCTTGTCTGTTGATACATGATCACCATTTCCAACCATCAGTGGGGGTACATTCTCTTTGACTTTCCTCCTTTGATTGATGTACCTGCAGAACCCCTTCTTATCAGTCTTTACTCCCCTTGCCAAGTTCAGCTCCAGATGCATCTTGACCCTCCCAACTTCATCCCTACACAACCAGGCAAAATCTGTATACACTTCCCAGGTTACCTCTCCATGCTTGCACTACCTGTGCAGTTCCCTCTTCTTTTTTAGTTTCATAAACAGGTCTCAACTCAGCTACACTGGTCTTTTCTCTTCCCTACCTGATTTTCTACATACAATTAGTGAGTACTCTTGCACTTTATGGAAAGCATCCTTGAATGTTTTCCAGTTCTGTTTCGTTCCCTTTTCTTGAAGGACCGCATCCCAGGAGATCCTACCATGTAATTCCTCAAAGAGCTGGAAGTCTACTTTCCTGAAATTTAGCATCCTGACTATACTTCTCATCCCATATCCCTCCAGACCTTGAACTCCACCAGTGCATGATCACTGCAGCCCAGACTGCCTCCTATCCTAATATCACTGATGAGTTCACTTGTATTGGTGACCATCAGGTCCAGTATTATATCCAATACTGTTTGTAAGTTGTTTGCAATCCAGTAGCTGTGGTCTGGCATGCACCCAGTGTATGAAGTGCATTGTGTCATCAGTTGTCCTTGTATGCTTCCTGAGAAAACTTCTCAATATTTTCTTTGGACACATGGGACATACAAGACACCTCTACTTCCTGGCTGAGTAGTGAGAAAAATCACAAGTCCCCAAAGCAAAAAAGCATATTCACAAACGATCTTTTCACAGACTTCCCCCAGCATTACCACAGTGCAGACAGCTATGCTGTGTACTAACACAGCTCTCCCCTCCTACTTCCTTTCCTCCATTTTTTAATTAACTGCTATTCTTTGCATTACAGGAGTCTGCAACAGTCCAGCCTAGATCAGGACTGTTCTGCAGGATGCAGTACAAATACCTGGCAGGAGACCATCTGTAGTGGTTTTAGTTTACCTTCCTGGTAACTAAGGTCATAACTAAGGAAGTATTCCATCTCATTTCTTTATGTAAGCAGAGATATAAAANTTTTTTTTTTTCCCCTCTCTTTCTTTCCCCCCTGTGGTCGGGAGAGGTCTTGGAGCCTCTGTCCCAGGCCCTTTGGGAAATTGGTATTAGGCCAATTTCAACCGGTCACACCATCTCTATCCTCAGACTCTCAAACTTACACTGAAAACTTACAGAACAAGGGGAAAGCATCACTACTCATATATCACAGAAATTATTGGTCCCAGGTAATGTAACTTATGGCAGCACTGAAGAATAAACATCAGGCAGAGTTTCACCATCATTTTAAGTGGATATTGCCCTTTATCGCTGCCACATTCAGTCTTGTGTCTGCCCCTCCTCTGGCTGCCTAGTCTGGTAGAACTTCAGCCCTTCTCATCCTCAGATATTTTTACACCACAGAGTGAAGATACACTGAGATAAAAGCAAGAGGCAAAAGCAAGAAGGTGTTTAGTCCACTTCACTTCACTGGGAAGCCCACCAAGCCACCCCACATTTGCTTTCACTGGCATGAGAAAGCAAGAACAAACAAGAAGCCAAGGGCAAAACTGTGTTTTCTAGAGGCAGCACCAGATCATGAAGATTTGTGGCCATGGCCAAGCTACTCGGCATTGCCTGGTCTACTTCCTCAGAGACAAGCTTTCTAGCGTAAACGAACACAAATTCTGCCTTGCCTTCCTGATACGTCTGCAGCATGGCAAGACAAACCTGTGTCATCTTTAATCAGAGAAAATGAAGAAGCAGTAAAGGCAAAAGTATGTAAGTCAGGGCAGAATAGACCATGCGATTATGCAGGCTCCACATAAGCTTCCAAATGTATTGTCTACCACAGTGAACACAGTGGGTCCCCACTCTCCAGTAGCTGTACATATAAATATTCTCACAGGGCTCTCATGTACTAAGGCAGCATTCATCAATAAGGAGAAATATCGATATGTACACCTTTCAAGACTTTGTCCTTAAAAAATGTCAGAAAGAAATTTACAGTTCAAGTAGGAAAAAAAGCAGAGGAGTTATTTGCAGAAATCATGTTGCCTGCTAGGACAGCTTATCAGCAGTCATCCCATGCAGGATCCTCTTTATGGGTCTTGGCCACGGAATGATGCAACCTAGCTGTAACCTTCATCTAAAGTCATTTATGCTCACTAGTGTCAAAGCAGCACTCTTCCTGCTACCAAAATATAATCATCTGTATTGCAGAAAATGATTTCACAAAAAGTTATGCTTGCACCTGCTGCAAAATTATACTTTTGTGCTGGGATTCACCATACTATATGTCAATGTAGTGCAAGACATCTGTTGCTGGGCTTGCTGCCAAGTCCAGCAGGACTCACTGTGAAACCAGAGTTGTGAAAGATGCAGTCATGGAGCTATAACAATGTTATATTCTGGATCCTGCACCATCCTGTTTCTTCAAGAGAAAAAGTGGGGGCAGCAGTCTTTTCAGGCAACCTACTGTTCTTGGGAATGCACCTGTCCTGTATCACCTGGCAGGAATTCTGATTTTGCTTCTTTTCATTACTTTGCTCTTTATCACTTCCACTTCCTTATGGGAAACACAAAACAATTCAGAATAAACAGGGTGTATGCAGCGCACAGAAAATATACATACCACCTCTGCACAGTCCCAGGATGAAACTGGTCATTTAGGAAGTGAATGTTTGGTTAACAGCCCCTTACAAAGTGGACAGATGTCTTTCCACCATCCTGAGTGGGCTTCACAACAAGGCAGAAATTATTGGTGAACATGTACTATTGGGGTATATGAAAAGAGAATAGCAAATGCCACCAGCATTTCCCAGATCATCCCGCAAATTCCTGCTCAGGATGTAGCTCAGGTACGTGTTTCAGAAATTGAATAGAATCTGCTGAAATCCATGAGGGCCCAGCACTTTGCCAAACATATTGACATGAACTGCCTGTAAAATATGATTTCTTTTTCTTAATGCTTCCCTTTATTTTAGAAGCCTTTCCTCAAGATTTTCAGTCATACAAACAGGTTCACCTCTTCCCTTGACATCAGCATTCCAATCCCTCTCCAGCTGGTCACTTTAGTGTCAGTGTAATTATCTCCCAAAAATGTAAATAGGCAAATGGTGCAGAGAAACACACAGAGAAGCCATTTTAAAGTATTATCTAAACCCTTTAGTGTTCTGTAAACACTGCTGCAACAAAAGATATTCGATAACATTGCAATGCAGAGGAGAGGTCAATCGAGCTACCTGAAGGCTCTCCTTTCCTTCCTGCTATGCTCCTGTGCTTTTTCAGACAGAACAGACTCTACCTGTATTATGGAACGTTGAGGCTTGGGTTCATTTGCTTTTTCTATAAATGTGTCCAGAACAAAGCTATGAGAAGGATTTACTGGTTGTGGGCTGGGCTTCACTCATGGGGCTGGCTGGAAAACAGACAGGACTGATTATGGAGGAGATCAACCACTATGTTTAGGGAGAACAAGGCCACCCCAAAGCTCCAGTGTCCATAAAAGTGACACAATTACAATAATCTCCTCTAATGTGTAAAACCCTCTCCCTCCTGTCAATTCAGTGACCTCAAGAGAGTACTTATCAAGACAAGATGCTAAAGAAATGAGCAGGTAGAAAGTGGAGAGAAAAAAAAAAGCTTACAACTCTAAAGCGCATTTTAGTTTAGAGGTGTAGGATGCTTTTCAGATGTTGCTTGAATAGTGGCTAATTTACAGCCAATGCTCAAACCAACATCTGCTGTCTGGGATGTTTAATTCTGTTGGGAACCTGAGAAACAAGCTTTGTTAGTTTCAACGTGCCTCTGCTATAACCTCTGTAACATTTTTTCCTAATAAAGGTAGATAATAGCACTATAGAAAGAGCACCAACATTAACCTTACAAAATATCAAACATGAAGGCTTTGTTGACACCCAGTTATTGTGAGATATTTTTATGATGACTTGAGAAATGCAATACTTTTCTCTGTGAACTGAATTTTCAGTGGTATTGCTCCACTGCAGAATTGCCTAGTTTTCTTACTTTGTAAGAGCAGTGGAAAGAACAGTCAAAAGAAAAATGCATTTCATTTTGCTGTGAAAGGGAGTTTCTTAAGTGATTTTTTTATCCATAAATTAAGAACAAATAGTTAAAAAGATAAATTTCTCATATTACAGTTTCAGGACAAGCAAACTTATCAAAAGAAGAATTTTGTAGAAGTTGTTGTACTGTCTGAGACCTGAGGCATGTTTAGACCAATACAGTGCTCAATACTGTATCCTTCAGATGAAGAGTAGTAAAAAACTTTTAACATACACTGTAATAAAATAGTTTGCCACTGAGGAATGTTTTCTTAACCCCATCCAGTTAAATTTAACTCACTTCCTACACTTTAGGACTTTATACAGAGCAGCTGTCAAGGATCTGTCCATGTAACAAACAAAAAAAGTCTAATCTTTCTAAGAACTCTATGAATTCACAAGCTTCAATCCATTAGTCATTATTCAAAAATACATTGTACCTTTCTGCTCATTTTAAATATATTGTGTCCAATTCCATGGAATATTTCTTATGTCCAGATTCTCTTTCAGCAAAAAGTGGAATCATGATCAATGAGAATGTTTGTAACTTCTCATATGTTATTTATATTGTCATCTTTGTTTCCTCTTTCAGCCACACAGCTGCGGTCTCTCTCAGCATGTCCTTCTCAGGCTCCCCATGAACTAGTCCACAACTTATTCCCTTCTTCCCATAAACCATCTGGGAGACTGGAGAAAGAGG
The DNA here is from genome assembly GCA_013389865.1 of Piaya cayana. Classification (NCBI taxonomy): domain Eukaryota; kingdom Metazoa; phylum Chordata; class Aves; order Cuculiformes; family Coccyzidae; genus Piaya; species Piaya cayana. The sequence goes on along the minus strand of WAAB01011630.1, from coordinate 15,802 downwards.
AGAGCACCATGACCCTTTTAAACACATTGTACCATCCCTAGATTAGCTGGTCTCCAAAAACAGGGGATAAAGAAGATTTCTGGAACACTCTTACATAAATGAGAAGGAGGTGCAGGTAAGGAACAGTCTTATAGGGTCTTCTATACTTTCTTCAAGTCTCCTGAAGTTGTTAGTGAAATGAAGGCCTACATCTTCACTCCACAGTGAATTTCAGAATAAGTCATATAAAACCGCAAAAGTAAATTGTACTTACACTGAGCTACCTATTCAAACGTGAATATTGTGCATGTTGTTTAAAAGAAAAAAAACAACTGATTTCAAGCTCAGAGCTACCACTGGTCAGAGGTAGAGTGGCATTACATTGTTCCCAAGAATGAGAAATATAAAAGCAATAATAATCCACTGTTCTAACTGAACAACCTGCTAGTCTAGTTTTTCAGTTTTGGGGTTTGGGGTTCTAAAAACGTGATGAAGCCATAATATAGACATGCTCTATGATGATCCATTTAACACTACCAGTTATGAATACTGTGTAAAAACTGTCTAAAATGTACACTTACATATCTTAGAGGGATGTTCTGACTGAAACTCTTTGAGACTCTGGTCTCTAGGTTTACACAGTTTTGCAATAAACCATAAATTACGCCATGGTTCTAAGTTTGATCTTGAAGAATGGATATACCAATCTGCTCTTTTCTTCTTATCTATACATAATCCACAAGTGGGTCTGTTAGGGATGTGGCAACAAATTACAGCTCTTTGTTCTGCAGAGGCTATGGATCCCAGGTGCTTTGCTGCATTTCTGTGAAGGTTCAGAATATGCTTCCTGTTCATATGCTGCAAGTGAATTAATGCTTATTAGGTGGAAAGCCCAAGAGATAAGTCAGTTAAATTATTATAACAATTTTCTGGTTGAATTTCCAAGAGGCAGCAAGTAAGGTGCTAGGCATAAGATAGGAATATAAATAGTAGGGTTCTACAGTATCAGTAAAATATTCTATTCATCACAGCTGAAGGGAAAAATGGTAATAATATCTCAAAACAGGGTAAAATTGGAGAGTGTAATAAGTGCATCAGGAGTGTACTTCGCTACTGTCTCTTTAGTGCAAGACAATGCTCTATGAAAACTGAGAAAGAAAGCTGCTTTCTTCTGTTATTTTAGACCCACTACGAGGAATTACTCTTAGTGATATTTCAGAACAGAGGTTTCATAAGAGGCAGGGATTTGATTAAAACCTGTTACCTTCAAATGATGTTATCCATTTTGCATCCTTTGAAGATTTGTCCCCTCTTTTTATGTTTTGGTTTTTTTTACAAGTGTTATTTGATATTGTCCATTTGTGCAACTGTTATTAATTCTACCCTCCCTGCAATTATCTTTGCACAGCTATAATCTTCAGTTCAGGCAATGGAAGAGCCTGGTTTCTCTTTTGCTAGGTCTGGACTCTCTGACGGTGACAAAACAAGCATCATGTTGCTCCACAGACAGGACACTGCAAGCACAAAAGCAGTTCTTTCAGGGGAAAAATCTTTCCTCTGTGCTTTGGCAATGTCTGTTCTTCCTTACATATCTGGTCTTGAATTGCAAGTTTCTGCAGAAAGATAAAGAGCTGCGTACAAGTACCAAGCCAGCAGCCTTCTCACTTAGGTTGGGGTTAGTTTCACCGCAGTGTGAAGTAGGGACAGGCCTTTCTTGTCAATATGTATATCAAACCTGGGAGGAAGGGTCATTGTCTTTTGGTCACAGCATGTCCCAAATTGTATTAGAAAGCCACTGAAGCCCAAATGACTCACCTAAAGTAACAGGTGCCACATATTGGACTGTGACTAATACTTGCAGAAAGTGAACTGACACAAAATTAGGATGATGAAGCATTCCTAAAACTGGCACTAGCTCTCCTATGAACTACACTTCTGTTTGTGTTGGCCTTATCATTTTGTGTTGTCTTTATCTTATTTGCTTTGGCTGCAGGAAAGGATTGTTCTGGAGACACAACTGTACACACGGCTTTACTTTTTTATTATGCACGTAGGGTTTAAAAGTTGTGTGCATGTTTTTACATTAATGCTAATAGAGGGACATAAGCAGTGGGAGGCTGAGGTACAGGCACTGGGTCTGGCTTTAATCCAATAGAAATGTGTGAGGAGAATCCACTTTGCAAGTTAGGAATGAGCGATGGAATGTTAACACCAGGCAGAGAAGAATTAGAACTCATGCCAACTAAGTACATAAAAAGCTTCCTCCACTTAAATGGAACTGGAGGTCCTGTTGTTGAGGAACATTTCTTTGACCCTTGTAATACCAAAGTTAATATACCCATTTCAAAACTGGAAGAACTACACTGACTTGCAGCTAATTGTAAACTCTTCTGTCCAAGTAAAAACCAAAATCTTCTTTTTTTCCTACTTTTAATCAACTTGTCTACCTGTTTTTCCCACTTTATATCAGAATTGCCTTTCCATGAGTGGGCCAGTTTATAACCACTACAAATATACAGCTTCCAAGATATATATACTGAAAATTAATCTTTTGCAAAGCAGCAGACAGCTCATAATTTTTTTTTTCTCACTAATGTACTTTAATATTCAGCCTCTAAACCATCTTGGGAGTTTGAAAGCTAGGAAATACTATATATAGGAATTGTTCAGGGTCAAACTTTGCAGTCAGTCACTACAATGTAAAAAATTATATGTAGATGACCTCTCCTAAACTGACACAGTTCAGATCTCATCAGCTTCCCTATTGCTGCAATATTTCATTCTTTCCAGAAGAACTGCTTTGCCACACAATGCACAATGTTTCCAGCTGGCTTGAATAAGCTGTATGTACAATGCCTGCTACTGATTTCATTCCACAGCCTTTTTCTTTTTACGCATGGGCAATGAAGTCAATGGATCTGCAGTGTCTTTTCTGAGCATTTTATAAAGACATAATACAGTGTCACAATTACAGTAACCAAGGGGAAAAAACTGTGTGCATGCAAGTATTATATTGCCTGCAACAGCTTACAGAATGATCAGTTCTCTACATTTCCTCTCACTACCTCCTCCTCCATCTCTTCATTAAGCCAGTGAGCTTCTTGTGACCCTTCCCACCCTTTTGCTATGAATAAATGGAAAACCTCTTCAAAAGCTTGGTACTGACAGATTCTGCTTTCTCAAACACTAATGTGCGTGTAACCTGCTGGGCAATATTTTGTAGAAATAATGATGAAATATTCATGGGAGCATGATGGCAACAAATAAATGGAGCAAAGAGAGACTACAAAGCAAGAGGTTATATATCACATTAGTGTGAGCCAAAAAAAAAATATAACAACGCAGTCTTCTGAATCCTGCTGGGTGAAGCATGAGCTTTCAGTTAGGCCTATCAGTATCAGATTCCTTTCTATTGCCATAGCAAATCAATCTGCTGGCCTCTGCTTGCTCCTTAGTATGACAGTTACCACTGTAAATTTGCCTGGGTATACCAAAATGGTGTTCCTTGCACTACAGACAAGTCTAGATAAGCCTGAGTAATAACATATGCAGAAAGATTGATAGTTCAACACCAGCATGAATGAGAAAACATTGCCAAGGAAATGACTCAGAAATCAGTGTAACTATCATGCCCTTTTGGCAAAGTCTGAAAGGAGTAGAAGATCTATTTTCAGAAAGGCAATTAAAAGTTTATGTCCCTGAACTTCTTTCAGTTTTAGGCAAGCAACAGAATTGTCAATGAATTTTTTTTTTCTGGAAATTGCTAAAACTTCACAGTTGCCAGATAATAAAGAAGGACTCTAATTTTTAAGCAGTGATTTCTGCTTACACGAAGTAGATTCAAAGCACTAAGCAATGAAGATGGTAACACTTCTACAATGGCTTTGCAGAGTTGTAAATTAATCTAAGCAAAGACTGTGGCACCTGACATGCACACAGCAGTTAGCTACACAAATATGAGCACAAGCTGCCCTTGTCTTCACTGCTACAAAGTCACAGTAATTTGATCATGGATTTGATTAATCTCATTTCTTATCTAAAATGATAAAATGTCTTAGTAAAGCAAAAACTGAAAACTCTACAGCTGCATTGGAACAGTGCTTATCCAAAATCTTCACCTCCACTTTAAAAAACAATGCTCTATTGTTTTCGGTCTCACAAAATCAGTTTCTCCCTAGAGCAACAGAACAAGACAGGGGTCCTGTGAGGCACCTCATATACCACCTGTACAGGGCAGGAGCTCAGGTCTGGGCTTGAGGCCTCCAAGGATGGAGACCCCAGGTTCATCAGGGAACATCCTCCAGGGCTTGGTTGTTACTCTTAGAAAGCAAAAGGAGATTCCCATATACAGCCAGGCACTGCTGTGAAGACCTTGTCCATGTACCTGTCTCATTGATCCCCTTCCTAGGCACTGAGGTTCTCTTAGGTGCCCTGAAGCACTCTCTGCTTTCGGCTGAATCAACCCCAGTCCCACAGCCTTGGTGTTACCTGCAAATCTGATCAGAGAGCTTTTTGTGACCTCCTCAGCTCACCACTAGAGACCATAATCAGGAAAGGCACCAGAGCAGATCCTCCAGGACTCATTAAGACACCAACCTCCAGGCAGATATGGCCCAGTGGCCACCAACCTAACACAAGGTAGTTCAAGCATGGGTTAAATTTGTACACGTAATCCCTCACTCAATCTTCATCCACTTGCTGGTTGTTATCCTCCTGATTGAATACTATCTCTGAGGAGTCCATGCGAAGACTGAAGCAAAGAGAGCACAGAGTACCTCAGTCTTATCTGTGTCTCTTTTTATTTAAATAGCTTGCCTTATTCAGCCCACTTTTTCCTTGTTTAGCCTTTCACTGCTGATGCAGCAGCATGATTTAGAAAATTGAATTTTGATATTAATTTTGTCCAAGATAGAAAAGAAATGACTGCTATAAAAATAAAAAATGACAATTTCATTGTTATTTTCTGACAATGACAAGTTTTGATTATACTAAGAGTCCATCACACATTTACATCATGCAATTACTATAAAGTGTCCCTTCAAACTCTTATTTAATGAACAAAGAATCTCTTTTCCCATAGAGAAATTATTTCAGCAGATTTAAAGTTCATTTAATTGGAATCATCTTTTCTATTTCCATTCTTTTTTCCTTATTTTCATTCCATCCAGCAGTTTTATCATATCATAGCTTCCTTTCAACTGAGATCCCTGGAGGTACTTTACCAGGAGATTGCTGTACTTAGACTTGATGTTCCTAGGAAAGCACATCAGCGTAACTTTTCTGAAAGGCCAAGTTGTTTCCCTTTGTCCCTTAGGAGACAATATCACTTCGTGCTATCGTTGTTTAAATGTACCAAGAGCTTTTTGGAGCTGTGCCTGAACAGAGCTGTCAAGATTGTAAATTCAAGTTATAACCCAAGGAGAGTTCACAATTTTATCTTATCCTGAGCTGCCTAACATCAAAAGAAATACTGAGAATACAACCAGCCTTCTGCATTCCTGAAATGTGCAGCTGCAGAAATCTCTAATTTAAAGCAGTCAAAAGTAGAGCAGTACAGCCTTCTTGGGAAGGTTGTAAATGAAACTGTTGTCCTTGCAGTTGCTGTTGTGAGTCAAGGTAAGTCTACATGGTAAGAATTTGTGTCAAGAGGAACTGCTCTAAGAGGCAGAAATACAGGTGGATGCATAAAGGACATACTCTGAAAAGGGACGTGCAGCACACAGGTCCTTATTGCTGTCATTCCTTGTCTACAAACATCAGTTGGTTGGAGCCATATGTCCCTACTGATGATGTCTGTAGTCCACACTCATAGAAGTGGAACTGGCATAAACATGTGGCAAACTGAGCCCAAAGCTCTTGGAACTTTAGCCATCCCTCCAAAGTTCCGGTATATGGTTTGGTCTATTTCATGGAAAGAAAATTTAATGGAAAGAAAACTTGATTTACTTTTCTAGTGGCCATGTTTGGATGCTGCCACCTTGGACAGATGAAAATTCCATTCTGTGGCATACACAGTTTTGAAAGGGGATTTTTGTTCCCCAGTGGGAAAAGTATATTCCGAATCTTCTTATAAACACAGAAATGCAGTATTTTTAGATCAGATTCTTAGGGGCTCCAATTCAAGTACGCATATCTTTGACTGGGATACTGGCCAAGCTTGGGACAAGCTTGCATTTTTCATGTCAGATGGTTCAGAATGAGATTGAAGAGGGACATAAATACATTTCCGGTATTTCATATTTGCACTTTTACTACAATGCTGTTGAGAGGCAGTATCTCCTGGTCTTTGTTTCCTTCCTTGTCGTAACATGAAATGGTGTTCATCAGTGAAACAATTTGGTCATAAATATACTACCTAATGCTTCTGCTCCCTGTGTATTACAACATACAAAATATACATATTTATACCTAGGAACCAAAATACCATTTTGCATATGTGTGTTCTGCAAATACTTAATGGCAAATGCACAGGCATATAAGCTAAAACATTTCTTGAAAGTTCCACCTTTTCAAAAACTGCACATATATATTTGCTAGTTGCTATAGTTTAGAGTTTATTTCAGATTTCCTCAAAGGTGTGAAGTGAGCAAAACCTTCGACACCTCTCTCACTCCTCCAGTGAGCACAATGTGAGCACAATAGGATTGATACTCCATAGGACATCTTAGAACTGTCCCAGCACTAGCATTGGCTGGAGAAGATACAGATTCACCAAAAGGTTTGCAGGGGTGTCAACACCTGCATTAAACCCTACTACTCACTGTTTTGCAATGAACTGGGAATTTGTGGCTATGGAGAACAGCACCATGAGCTCTACTTACCCTGCAATCCCATACAAGTCTAATACGTAGCACAGCAGAGGACCTGTGAGCTGTGCATGGCTGAGTTATGTGTACAGTCTCCGTAAGAAATTTTCTAAGGCTATAAGGTCTCCCCAGTGCCTTTTCTTCTCTGAGCTAAACAATCCCAATTCTCTCAGCCTGTCTTTATAGAAGAGGTCTCTCCTGGACCCTCTCCAGCAGGTCAATGTTTTTCCTCATGCTGTGGAGTCCACAGCTGCTTGCAGTAGTCCAGGTAGGGTTACCTGAGCAGAGTCAAGGGACAGCATTGCCATCCTTAAGTTGTTGACAATGCTTCATTTGATGCATCCCAGGATACAGTTGGTTTTCTGTTCTGCAAACGCACAATGTTGGCTCATAAGCAGTTTTGATGCTGACATTTACTTCACGCTGACTAGGCTTTAGAGTAAATCAGGTACTATGACACTTAAGGATCACAGAATCACAGAATCACTAGGTTGGAAAAGACCCACAGGATCATTGAGTCCAACCATTCCTATCAATCACTAAACCACACCCGTCAGTACCTCATCCACCCATCCCTGAAACACCTCCAGGGAAAGTGACTCAATCACCTCCCTGGACAACCTCTGCCAGTGCCCAATGACCCATTTCATTAATTTTTTTTTCCTGATGTCTAGCCTGAACCTCCCCTGGTGGAGCTTGAGGCCATTCCCTCTTGTCCTGTCCCCTGTCACTTGGGAGAAGAGGCCAGCACCTTCCGCTCTACAACCTCCTTTCAGGTAGTTGTAGAAAGCAATAAAGTCTCTCCTCAACCTCCTTGTCTCCAGGCTAAACAACCCCAGTTCTCTCAGCTGCTCCTCATAAGAATTGTTCTCCAGCCCCTTCACCAGACTCGTTGCTTTTCTCTGGACTCACTCCAGAGCCTCAACATCCTTCTTGTGGTGAGGGACTCAGAATTGAACATAGTTCACAGGATAAGTCATTCCTTTTAGAAAACCTGTTCAAGAGGTTGACTCTCAGCCTGTGATATGCAAAACCTTTAAGGCCCACAGACTATACCTAGTATAACTGAAAAAAGTAATTAATAGAAGCAAGCTGTTGACTGTTGTCTTGAATTCAGCATATAGTTGTCTGCATCTCAAACCTTCACATATTTTAAGGGCCAATAAAGTGAAGAAGATTGAACACCACTGCTTTTATGATCCTGACTATGCTCAAAAAAAGACTTGTCTGACTGAAGAGGCCACATTTTTTCTTGCCTTACACCACCATGAATTTCCTTTAGTTGGTGGATGTCTCAATCTGGACCCACAAGCCACACGCACGTGTCTGGCCCTGACAAAGGGGGAAAAGTGGATCTGTTTGTCTGTGTGATGATCCAAAGGCCAATAAGGTCACTCCCAGGGTGAATATCAAAACGGTATTTATTTCTGGCTCCAGCAAACTTAAACACACCAAGCTATCAGGGTGCACAACAAAGAATCCTCGGTAAAAACCCAAGTCCCTAGGATACCATCAAACACACATGCCACTAGGTCATGGGGAAGGGGGGAGATAGAGAGAGAGAGAAAGAAGAGAAAGAAAGAAGTCACTGCATCGAATCTTGAGAATGCATGATCCAGCCACATGGTCCAGGCTGCTCCAATCCAAGCATGTGAGTCAGTGCCAGCATGGAGGAGTTCTCCCCGACGACCCTCTGAGTCCTTTTATCCGTGTTCGTTTTGGCAGGCT
>WAAB01011629.1:11455-21675 GCA_013389865.1 Piaya cayana | reverse complement strand
GAAAGGGTCACTGGGAACTGACAGAGGCTACCCAGGGAGGTGGTTGATTCACCTTCCCTGGAGGTGTTTAAGGGATGGGTGAACGAGGTGCTGAGGGACATCGTTTAGTGTTTGATAGGAATGGTTGGACTCGATGATCCAGTGGGTCTTTTCCTGCCTGGTGATTCTATGACTCTATGATAATCTTCCCTGATACCCAGGTCAGGCTGACAGGCCAGTAGTTCCCCAGACCCTCCACCTGGACCTTCTTGTGGCCGGGTGTCCCTTTGGCAAGCCTCTGGTGGACCTCCCCTGCTAACCAGGACTGCTGATAAATGATGGAGAGTGTCTAGGCAGGCACCTCTGCCAGCTCCTGCTGTGTTCTTGGGTGGATCCCATCTAGCCTCAGACTGATGTGAGTCCAAGTGACTTAGTAGGTCATTAACTCCTTCCTTCTGGATTACAGGGTGGGGTGAGTGTGTGAGGGTGGGGTGGTTATCATGGTCCCTGCCCCTGACTTCTCATTCAGGGGGCTGAATACCCTAGGAATAACTGCTCTGATGGTTAAAGACTGAGGCAAAGAAGACATCAAGCACCTCAACCTTTACCTCATTTGTCGTGGCAATATTCCCCCCTTCCTCACATCCAATGAAGAATGGAGATTCTCCTTGGCTCAATTTTTGCTGTTGGTGGGTTTATAAAAATACTTTTCGTTATGTTTTACAGCAGTGACCAGGCAGGGTTGTAGCCCAGCTTTTGCCTTTTGACATATTTTCTCTGCAAGATCCAACTGGATCCCTGTACTCTTCCTCAGCTGCCTGCCCTACCTTCTGAAAGCAGTAAGCTCTCCTGATGAGTCCCAACAAAAGCTCTCTGTTCATCCTGGCCGGTCGTCTTCCCTGCTGTTCTTTCTTACGGCACATGGGAACATCCTGCTCCTGCTTCTGTAAGACTGCTCTCCACAACCTCCTTTCAGGTAGTTATAGAACAATGAGGCCTCCCCTCAGCCTCCTCTTCTCCAGGCTAAACACCCCCAGCTCTCTCAGCAGTTCCTCATAGGACCTGTTCTCCAGCCCCTTCACCAGCTTCGTTGCTCTTCTCTGGTCTTGCTCTAGAGCCTCAACATCCTTTTTGTGGTGAGGGGCCCAGAACTGCACACAGGATTCAAGGAGCTATCTCACCAGTGCCGAGTCCAGTGGGAAAATAACTTCCGTGCACCTGCTGTCCATGCCATTTCTGAAACAAGCCAAGATGCCTCTTTGCATCTGAATCCGCAATATGCAAAGCTCTCATCACACTAGCAGATCTTCTAGTGGATGCAGATCTGCACACTAGCAGATCTTCTAGCAAATCAAATCCCCATCCTGAGGAATGGGTCTGCACTGAACCTCAGCCTAGGGCATCCCCTCTGCAGTGCTGATGCTGATGGAAGAAACACCAGGTGTTTACTGTCCTCTGGAAAGGCTGCACTATTGCAGTGTTGCTGTCGACACTGTTCCTGTGTGGCACTGACGGGACTCGAAGACAATTTTTTCCATCTTCTTCTACCTACAGCAATTAGAACAGTCACATGTGCAGCTCCCCTGGAGGACAGGGGAAGCGTAGGATCAGGACATCCCAGAACCTCTCTCCTGTAATTGTCAGCAGAAGCAGCAGGTGGCGAGAAGAGTCTGCAGTTCGTGTCCTGCTCGGTGCCAGGAGCCTGGTGGCAGGAATAACGCAGAGACAGCCTTGGAGAGCACAGAACAGAGTCCTTTCTTCCTCTTGCATTAGCATCCAAAAGCGGTAGGGACGAGATATGAGCTCCTCATGTGGATCCTGATGCTTTCCCCGGGGCAGGGTATGCCATGGAGTTGTCCTGCAGAATGGACCTCCCAGCCTTTTTGCACCTGAGGAAGAAACTCTCCAGTGTTCATCCTGTGAAGAGCTGAGCACAGGCTCAGAGCTAGCAGTGCCAGTGAGAGTGCATCCATCCTGGCTCTGTGGCCCAGGGTCACTTCTCTGGCTGCTTGGCACCTCTTGGGGTAGCCTGAAGACTAAGTGAGGCCAGGATTGCTGCTGGAGGTCAAACCCACATCGCTTTTTACACATGGTGTTTGAATTCTACTTGTGTGGCTCTGCAGAAGGGAGATGTTGCAGGGAGGGGACGCGGATTGTGTGAATGATGCGACTGCCTTCCTCCTGTTCTCACCCGTGATAACAGGGTGGCGCAACATGAGGAATAATGGACTAGAAAACCACTTAGAAGGGTTTTAAACCCTCCTTGCACATCAGACTGCAATGGCCCACTCCATTAGTATTCGGAAGTCCGATAACGCAGCAATCTCATGATTACTCTGCTTATTTCGGGGTGTCATTATCTGTCCCCTCTGGAGCTTTCAACTGTGCTTTGAAGGTAAAGACAAATAATGAAGGTGCAGAGCAGAGAGCACCTTCTCTCTCTGTTTCTTCAGGTAAAATGCCTTCTGTGATTTATTACCTGCCCCTGTGAAATGCAGGACATAAATTACTCTGCGTTGCTCAATCTTTCAGCTCCCATAGGCAAGGCTGTTTGCAAAATGGTCTGTTTGAAGGCCGTCTTGAAGGCCTGCTGAACATCCTAACAGCAGTTTGCTCAGAAACATGAGTTCTGGATGAGTTCCGCTATTAAAATATACAGGAGTTTCTTTTGTTGCTCAGAACATGTGTCTGAAATAGAAAACAGAGTTCAGGGGCTTCATCTGTAACTGTGGTTTCATCTTCTGTGGGTACAGCCTGGAATGGTTAATTAAACACATCAATTCTCCACAATTGCCTTCATTTATGGAGAGATCTGACTGTTCCGCAGGTGGTTTCAGAGAGCCAGGCTACAAGACAGAAAGGCAAACACGGAGGTGAGATAATTAGGAATAAATGCTGTGTGTGTGAATTGTCAGACTGCACCCCATTCTCTCTGCACTCAGCTCATTCACTAAGAGTCCCACAAAATTAACAGTCTCCTGCTCTCCTCAGTTAGGACTGGTTCTTGCAGTCCTTCCAAGATGGATTGCACCCTCCCTGGAGGTGTTCAAGGCTGGGTTGGGGCTTGAGGCAACCTGATCCAGTGGGAGGTGTCCCTGCCCGTGGCAGGGTGTTTGATCTGGACATGCTTGGAGATCCCTTTCAACCCAAACCATTCTGTGATTCTAAGAATCAGAGCCTGGAGACTTTCAGGATCAGAATCACCCTTTAGGTTGGAAAGGGCCTCCAGAGGTCACCTGGTCCAGCCCTCACCCTAAGCATTTAGACAAGGTGCTGAGGGACATGGTTTAGTGTTTGACAGGAATGGTTGGGCTCGATGATCCGATGGGTCTCTTCCAACCTGGTGATTCTATGATTTCTAGTTGCATCAGCCTGCACAGGACTGTCTCCAGGTGTGTCTTGGATGCTTCCAAGTTGAGATACTCAGCAACCTTTCTGCCTAGCCTGTTCAATANCTCTCCACAACCTCCTTTCAGGTAGTTGTAGAGAGCAATGAGGTCTCCTCTCAGCCTCCTCTTCTCCAGGCTAAACAACCCCAGCTCTCTCAGCCACTCCTCATAAGGCCTAAAAGGCCTTATACAACCTCAAAGCCCATGTAGTTCCACAGTTGCTTGCACCCAGCCATAGTACCCACCTTGCAGATACTGAGCTGTTTAAGGTCATCGTATATTATCAACACTGCTTTTGATGTCTGTTAACTGATCTATCAAATGGCTTTTGTGTGGACCACGGGCAGATTATGCCCACCAGGGCCTGTCAGTAGGAGGTTCTCCAGCTACCTAAAGAGGGCACACAGGCAGGGATTGATCCTTGGAGCAGACAGGTGCTACGCTGGGGCTCAGCTGGCTCTGATGAATTCCCTTGTTCATCCTCCCAAACAGCCTTATAGGCACCTCCATAGTGAGCAGGAGCTGTGCCCAGACCCAGCCACTCCAGGGGAGGTTCCCCCAGCCCAGAGCTGGCACAGCCCCTCAGTCCCATCTTCCCTGAGCACGTGGAATCATCCAGTCTGCCAGCTTGGTGCTGCACGGAGCCGCTTCCAGGCAGAGCTGGTTTTGCCAGGCCAGGAGTGCAAAAGATATTAAGGCGTAGATGACAGCAGAGGATTGGGGACAGAGCGAATGCGATGACGTCGGGTGGGGGAATGGCTTGTCAGCTTGGGCTCGAGGGTCAGTGGAGTGATTTGTTTTTAATTTGGGTGGCTGGCAGCTGTGATTTCATTTGTTAGCCTCCGCGAGAAAGGGGATGACATACTGAATAAAACGTGTCAGCTAATATGTCACATCGCATAAGACCATAATAGTGTGTTTGCCACAGCCAGGGATGCCTTTCACTGACTGCCTTGCAAACCAGCAGCTGTAAGGCAACATCTGGAGTCCTTTGAACATCAGCTGATGCAGCTCGTGCCAGGCATGGAGATGCAGATCTTGCCAATTACACCCAGTTGTCCGTTTGGTCTCTGAATGCATAAACTGCAGTGGGTGCTGCGTGCCCCTGCCTGACCATTGCCCTCTGACACCTCAGGGTCAGCAGAGCAGCACTTTCAGTCGCCAAGAGGAATGCTTTTTCATCCCTTATGTATCACTGCTCAGGGATGACAGTCTGGAAAAGGCACCAAGCCAGTCTTCATTGCAATGAAGGATGGGGACAAGTTACCCAAGGTGGTAGAGAACTCATTGCTCTCTACAACTGCCTAAAAGGAGGTTGTAGTGAGGTGAGGGGAGGCCTTGTCTCCCTGGTAGCCAGTGACAGCACAAGGGGAAATGGCCTCAAGATGCACCAGGGGAGATTTAGGTTGGATATGAGGAAAGGGTTGGATATGAAAGGGTTGTCAAGCATTGGAAGAGGCTGCCCAGGGCAGTAGTTGAGTCCCCATCCCTGCAGGTGTTCAAGGCCAGGGTGGATGGGACTTTGGGAAATCTGATCCAGTGGGAGGTGTCCCTGCCCATGGCAGGGGGTGGAACTGCATGGGCTCTGAGTTCCCTTCCAATCCAAGGCATTCCATGATTCTGTGATTCTAAAAGACTCAGTTCTTCCTCCTGTTTTCTTCCTCCTCAGTCTTTTCTTGTTGGTCTGGGGGGATACTTTTAAACCTCTTCATATCAGGTTTTGCCTCAGGCTGTTGCAAGGTCGAACCCAGAGGTGAGAGGCTGTGCCATCATTCTCAGAGCTGCAGCTGGAAAGGAAGGGAAGTTTGGTGCTGAAGAAGTTTGTTTTAGCCATTGGCATTCTGGGAACATGGTCTCTGTGTGTATTATCTACAACTCGATCATGTCACGAATCGTGGAAATGGTCTGATAATATATATGTTGGTTTAAAGCCTAAAGTGAAACAGCCTTTTTATATGGAATGAACATTTCGAGTGATTGAGTATGAATCCAGGTATTTTTTGCCTGCTTTTGAGTCCTATCTGGAGGAACCATCTTATAAATAGCCTTTTTGACAACAAAAACATAGAAAGTAGAAAAACCCACAGAGCATTTCATGTATATCACAGTAAAATGTTGTTTTACCACTGTGAGGAGAGATAAGGCTTTCATTTCTAAGTGATAAAATCAAAATTCTTTTGGATTAAAGATCTGTATTTCATTAATACTAAAACCCAATGCATTTAGTATTGATGCTTTTGATGACTGTTAACTGATCTATCAAATGGCTTTTGTGTGGATCACGGGTGGGTTATGTCCATCAGACCATGGCATGAAGTGAAATGAAGCGCCATTAGATGTTAGAGGTGGTTATTAATCTTCTGGCAATGCACAGCAATTGCTGTTCTGTCTCCGCAGCCTCGCTGGCAGGCACGCAGGAGAGACAGCGTGACATTCCCATTCCTTGGGCCCGTCGCAGCAGGATGTCAGTGCTACTGTGAGCCAGAGCAGCACCGTGCCTGCTGGTGTCACACCTTTGGCCGTGGATAACAGCAAGGGGTGCTCGGGAAAAAGTAGAACAATAGGGGTCTGTGCCATTGTCTGATGGCAATTTCCCAGTATAATCCCTTAGTTGCCCATAGGTTGTGGCTCCGGGACCTTCTGAATCAGCCATGGTATCTGTGAGTCAGCAATCTGTAGTGGGTTTTTGTTCTCTGGGTTCACACAACGGTTTGGGTTGGAAGGCACCTCAAAGCCCATCCAGTTCCACCCCCTGCCATGGGCAGGGGCACCTCCCACTAGATCAGGGGCTCCAAGCCCCATCCAACCTGGCCTTGAACACCTCCAGGGATGGGGCAGCCACCACTGCTCTGGGCAACCTGGGACAGGGCTTCCCCACGCTCACTGGAAAACATTTCTTCCCAAGATCTCATCTCAATCTCCCCTCTCTCGGCTCAAAATTATTCCCCCTCATCCTGTCCCTGACCCCCTAAGAAAAAGTCTCTCCCCAGCTTTCCTGAAGCCCCTTTCAGTGATGGAAGCTGCCGTAAGGTCTCTGTGGAGCCTTCTTTTCTCCAGGCTGAACAACCCTGGCTCTTTCAGCCTGTTCTCAGAGCAGAGGTGCTCCAGTCTTCAAATCATCTTTGTTTTTGAAGCTGAGTCGGTTTTGCATTTTATTTAGTATGTATTGTGTGGATCCTGCCAGAAACTGCACTCACCGGGAGAGGAAGGTTGCTAAGAAATTCGTAAGTGGCTTAGGGCTACCAGGTTTAGTTCCCAGCTCTTGTGGAATGATGCTCAAACCCCTTGGAGATGAGCATTGGTGAGAGATGTCTGGTGGCTGCCCATGGGCACTCAGTGTGGGGCTGGCTTGCGTGGAAACTTTATCCTCACTGACCCTGGGAAACAGAATTCATTCTCAGTTAACCTTTGCTATCTTCCTGCCCTACAGTTAGATGTTCCCACTCGGATTACTGTCTCTTGGAGACATACTTGCAAATGGCTTCCTGATCAATTATTTTCTTCTTTGAAGAGAAATTACTGTTGAAGTTGGAAATGCGTTTGATTTGCTAAAGGCAAAGGAGAAGATGAAACCTAGGAACTAAAGATCCGAATTTGAAAAAGGAAAGAACCAGCCCTCTTGTTTCCCAGACAGTGTTTTTTTATGTAAGGAAATTTATGCAAAGCCCACAAAATGCAAGAACTCAAATTTCTACAGGGGCAATTGGAGTCTGTCATCAACATAAGTGAGACATGTAGAGACACCAGGGTGCTGTGCTCCTGAGTGTTTGGTCTTCCTGAAACCAGAAACAAGGACAGATGTTACCTCCCTGTGGCAGTTATGGTAACCAGATCATGCCTTCTGGATGGAAACCTTTTGGAGAGGTGATCAGACTTTCTGGTGGGAGAACTTAGAGCAGCTTCCAGTGCTGAAAGGGGCTCCAGGAAAGCTGGGGAGGGGATCTTGGTCAGGGAGTGCAGGGACAGGTTGAGGGGAATGAAATCTGAAAGAGAGGAGATTAAAATGAGATCTTAGGCAGAAATGTTTTGCTCTGAGGGTGGGGAGGCCCTGGCCCAGGATGCCCAGAGCAGTGGGCAGCCTCCACCACAGCTTCACCACTCTTCTGGTAAAGAAATGTTTCCTAATATCCAATCTGAACCTGCCCTAGTGCAACTTGAGGCCATTTCCTATGGTGATGAAGGCAAGGACTCCATTTTGAGGTGACAAATGAAATCACTTTATTAAGCACAAGCAGTCCCTTTTATATTCCTGCCTCATTGAGGGAGTGCTTTGCCACTTGCCCAAATAGCTCAGTTATGCTTTCTTGTTTTTCAACCTTGCAAAGTCTGGTTTTAGCATAATTATCTACAACTCTTAGCAACAACCAGGTTCCTGTGGCCTCCTGCCCTCTGTATCCCACACTCTCCTGCCTACCAAGGCAGTAATGTCTTTATTGGTTTTGGTTAACAAATCACCATCTGGACCCACAATTTCCTTTCGTCCTGTCACTTGTTACTTGGGAGAAGAGCCCAGCACCCACCTCACTACAACATCGTTTCAGGTTGTTGTGCTTGTCTTCGAGGAGTAAATAGATTTGGGAATCTCTCTGTAACCCCACAACAATTAGTAAACCTTGCTGCCAAGTTGGGATTTTGCAGAACTTTGAGCCTTGTCGCTGTTTAATTGTGCTGTGCTGCTGCAGATGACAAATTGTCCTTTATTGGTGGCTAATGACAGACCCAACCTCGACGCCGCATTCCCCGCAGTGGCTAGGAGCAGCCCAAGGATTGCTGTAGTTATGGTAAGTGTTTCCTTGAATATCATTTCCCCAGTGCTTTTCGCTCCGCTGTGACAGTTTGTCTCTAATTGCAGAAATAACAAGACGCCTTGAGTGTATTTATTCACTTGAGTTTTATTTTAGTTACTCATTATAGGAGTGTTAATAACAACCTGAAGGGAAGGAGCAGAACTGCATCTGAGAGCCACAGACAAGTTGGTTTGAGATTTTGCTTAATGGACCATTATGTCCTCAGAAGAGATTTTCTTCTCCACTGTTTTCATTTCCTCTTCTGCCACTTGATGTTTCAAAACCAGGAATAGAAAGCAACAGAGTTATCTAATACCCTGAGTCTCAGATTTAATATCTTGGTAAAATCAGTCCTTCAGGTAAGTTGACTTCATTGCCAGTGGGAGAGGAACGCTTTTATTTTGTCTTGGCGGTGAATCTTGGGTTTTTTAGTGCTCTGTGGGCTTCTTCCTCGCTGAAACCAAGGGTTGAGTTTGGCTCTTCAGAAGGTGTTCTGAGATGGAAGAGAGAGAAAGGAGTGGTGTGAGGTCAGGGACAGGGAAAATTGGTGCTGAGAACTGTCAGTTTCTGCTAGAAATAAAAGCAATGAGAGGAGACCTAATTACTCTCCGCAGCTTCCGGAAGGTAGGTTGTGGTGAGGTGGCTGCTGGTTTCTCCCAAGTAACAAGGGATAGGATGAGAGGAAATAGCCTCAAGTTACATCAGGGGAGGTTTAGATTGGGTATTAGGAAATATTCTTTCCCTGAAAGGGCTGTCGGGCCCTGGCAGAGGCTGCCCAGGGCAGAGGTGGAGTCCCCATCCCTGGAAGGGATTTAAAAACTGTGTGACTGTGGCACTTAGGGACATGGTTTAGTGGTGGTAATGGCAGTGTTTGGTTTATGGTTGGACTCATTGATCTTAAAGGCCTTTTTCGACCTAAATTGTTCCTTGTGATTCTGTGATCAGCCCTTACAAGCTGAACTGTGTCTGCCTTACTGAGTGTCTATAGTTCTGCAGTTATTGGTTTTATTTAGGGAGTGGTGATTTCTTACAGCAACGAGCACTAGCTCATGTCTTACATCACTGGTGATCCATTTTGGATCCCTTCTGCTTTGAGGTCACTTCCAACCCAAATCTTTTCATGATTCAATGGTATCAGGGCACGTGCTGTAGACCCCGGCACCCCTCTGAGCCTGACTTGCCTGGGAGATGATCAACCCCATGCTTCTCACACTCCATCTTTCACACTTTTTTTTTTGGCAGAACGATGCTGCGTTTTGATTTAAACCCAAGCATTGTTTGCTTTGTGAATGACGATTATTTAAACACGGCTATTTATCTTCCTTTGAGGCTCCCAAGATTATTTGTACCCTTAGTATTTGTCAGAGGGAGATTTCACCATCATTAAAGTGAATGTGTAATTTATTTGTGGTCGTGCAGATAGACTGGAGACTTCAATTGCTGTGCAGATCAGAAGGTGAGGGCTCATTCATCAGGTCAGACAGAAAAAGTGATGCTGTACTGGGTTAAATACTTTTGGTGCATCATCCTGAAGTGACACTGGTTTAAGACGCATAGTTTGTTCTCTTGATGGAGGCACCACTTCACTTTCTCCCAGACAGTGAATTCATTATCCTTTAACTCTGAATCTCAGATTCATGCCTGAATGGGCACAGTATCCTTCAGGAACCTACCTCTATCTGTAGATGTTATCCTAAAACCAGCCCCACTTCATAAAATGGAGATTGATTCCAATGTGGATCAGTTTATCTGCTCACTGCGGGGAGGAGAAGAGACCACTAGGTGCTCTGAGCCAGGCTTTTGAGCACTGCCAGGTGCAGAAAGGGGGAGGCAGAGCTAATGAGCTTGACCAGGTTGTCCTAAAGCATTTGGAATTGAATGGTCTTCCAGAGAGTGAAGTTACTCTGCAAAATGGACAGACAAACAGATTCTGATTTGAAACTGTCTAAAGTTAAAGGTGCCCTTCTGTAGAGCACTGGATTTCCAGCTGTGAGGGCAATAAAGCTTTTAATGCTGTTTAATAAGTGGTTTATTCTTATTGTTCATTAATAATTTAATGGAATCA
>WAAB01011628.1:0-21700 GCA_013389865.1 Piaya cayana | reverse complement strand
TCTGATGGAGAAACCTCTCCCCACAACCTGAAGGGGAAACCGCTCCCTAGCATCTCCTGGATAAATCTGTCCACAGCATCTGCTAGAGAAATCTCTCCCCAACATCAGACAGAGCAAACTCTGTCCCTCTACTCCTCTCTGGTGAGACCCAACTTGGAGCCCTTATTANCCAGCATCTCCTGGATAAATCCATCCACAGCATCTTCTGGAGAAATCTCTCCCCAACATCAGACAGAGCTACTCTTCTCTGGTGAGACCCAACCTGGACCCCTATTTTGAGTTTTAGAGCCCTCAGTCCAGGGAGGACATAAATCCACTTAGACTGGATATAAAGAAGGATGTTTTTACGGAATGTGGGGGGAAGATCAGGTTGCCTAGAAAGGCTGTGACTGCCCAACACCTGGAGATGTTCCAGGCCAGGCTGGATGGGGCTGGTTGCTCCTGAGGCAGTGGGAGGTGTCCCTCCTCCAGGGGTGGCGCTAGGGGGGGCTTTGAGGTCCCTTCCCGCCCAGCCCGCGCGAGGCGCCTGTGAGGCGAAGCTCCGCCCCCCCGCCCGGCCCTCCTTTCCCAATCAGAGCGGAAGGAGCGTGGCCACTCCCCCTCCACTCCACTTTGTCCAATCAGAGCCAAGGAGTCCNTTGCCTAGAAAGGCTGTGACTGCCCAACACCTGGAGATGTTCCAGGCCAGGCTGGATGGGGCTGGTTGCTCCTGAGGCAGTGGGAGGTGTCCCTCCTCCAGGGGTGGCGCTAGGGGGGGCTTTGAGGTCCCTTCCCGCCCAGCCCGTTCGAGGCGCCTGTGAGGCGAAGCTCCGCCCCCCTGCCAGGCCCTCATTTCCCAATCAGAGCGGAAGGAGATTGGCCCCGCCCCTCTACCCACTTTGTCCAATCATAGCCAAGGAGTCTTGACTTCATCCAATCAGAGACGAGGAGGCGTGTCTAGAGGGCTGTCAATCTGAGCGGATGGCGTATGACCACGCCCCCTCCTCTCACCATGCCCAATCATAGCACGGGAGGCGTGGACCCCTCGCCGTTCTGTCCAATCAGCGCTCAGAGGGCGGGGCGCAGCCCCCATTTTGTCTCGGCGGAGGCGGAAGCGGCCCCTGGCCGGGCAGGGGGGTTCGCTGCGTGCGGCGCCGCCCCCGCGGCCCCAAGATGGCGGAGGCGATGTGGGAGCTGCTGGAGCGCGCGGCGAGCCGGCCGGCGCCGCCGGAGGAGCTGCGGGCCCTGCGCCTCGCCCTGCAGGGCCTGCCCCCCGCTGCCCTCCGGCCCCGCCTCGCCGAGCGGCACCTCACGGCGCTCTTCGACCTCCTCAGCGGCGGAGACCGGTGAGCGGCGGCACTGACCCCCTCCCCGCTGCCTTTAACCCCTTCCCACCCCTCCCAGTCCCCGGGACTGAGGTGGGGAGCGGGCCGTGCCCTCCCTCTCCTGCAGGGATGGGGTTTGGTTTGATACGGGAAGCGGTTATTGTTATAAAAAATGGAATATCTTTGATTTAAGCTAAAATACAGCTCCATTTCATCTGCTTATTTGCATTCTTTAAAAGCTAGAATGCCCCTCTGGCCGCCTATGTCCTTTCAAACCGCTTTTCCCACCTCTGGCTCGTTCATTTGAGTCAAATCAGAGCGAGCTGGCTCCAAATTACCAAGATATTGATGTTTGCGAAGCTCACAGTATGAGAATTAGTTGCTGTGACAGCTAAATTGCGGTTTCCTTTACGTATTTATATTTTTTTGAAAGCTAGAATGTCCCTCTGACAACATGTTTTCTTTCAAACACTGTTTTTTTCCCCAGATACTGCTCATTCTTTGAGATGATCTTGTCTTAAGAATGTGCTAACATCTTGTATTAGTGTCTTGTGTGAAGTGTGAGCTATCTGAACAAATATCTCATGTTCTGTAGTCACCTCTGTTTGCAGCCTTTCCCCATCTCAAAGGCAAGATCAGATAGCTCATTCCAAATTTCCAAATTAGCTAGAGCTTTGACTGTTGTGAACGTCCTAATATTATTAAAATTGGTCCTTGGAAAGTTAACAGAATATGAATAAGATTTCTGGGAAAATCTATACGTAAGCTTATAAGTGGACAATATGCTCTGTCCTCAGCTCTTGTCTCACTTCGCAGTTGATGGGGATCACTCCTTGTGTTGCCCAGGCCTGATTAAAGGGTACTTGCTTTCTAAAATACCAAAACAATCCTTGGAGAGTTTATTTGCTGACATTTTTTGTATCAAAGACTGCCCTAGCTGAGCGTATCAGTGGTTTTTCCCTCCTGAAGCGCTTGGTTTTGTCTCTCTCCTGCCCAGGGAGCAGGTGTCTGCCTGTGTTTCCATCCTGGAGAGGCTCCTTCCAGTCCTGGACCCCCTCTACATGATCCAGAACCTCAGAGAAGAGCTTCAGAAAGGGCTTTTCCACCCTGATGACTCTGTGAAGATCCTCACCATATCCCAGGTAAGGGGTTTTTTCTCTAGGGAGTGGAGTCAGAGCTCTGTCTGAGCCAGGCTGAGTTAGTCCTAATCCGCTAGTGCTGTTCCATGACCTCATTTGTGAGAAAAGCACCACATTGAGTTTTATTTACAGGGATTGTGCTCTTACACACTCATACTTTTGCATAAAAGTGGCTCAAAAAGTGGTGCTGCTGTCTGGGTGGCTCTTCCACTTTTTAAATATCCTTATAGTGAAAACAAAGTTTGCTTTAATGTTATTTTCTGTAATTATTTAATCATGTTTTCAGGTTGGGAGGATTGTTGAAAATTCAGATGCTGTTACAGAAATTCTAAACAGCCCCGAACTGTTGCGACAAATAATAAATTGCATCGGTGGGGAGAAGATAGCAGTGGCTAAAGAGGTAAATCGTGCTTTCTTTTTTCCTCCTTCTACAAACGGATGTAGACGCCGCACAAAATGCCTTTCCTGCTGTGTCAGAGATGACAGCCTCAGGTCTTTGAAGAAAAGAGAGCTTGTGTGGCTTGGAAGATGTTACTAGTTTATAGATGTCCCGAGATCAGAAGTTATTGATGTGATAGAAACGTTAGAACTGTTGCCTTCCAGTAGCTCTCGGTGCCAAAGTGAATTCATAGATCTGAGTTTAATGCCAGAGGCTTGTGTTGCAGTAACTGGTTCTTGTCAGTAATACAGAAATTCTTGTTGAAAAGCCAGTTGCAGTTGAAATTCTAGCTGTGAGACATGATTTGGCCTGTTAGTTTCACTGTTTCTTACTAACTCAGATCATCTTGGATTTTCTTCTCTGTTTTTACAATAAATTGCTGGTTTTTTTGCTCGCAGGCCATCAAGTCTCTCTCAAGAATAGCACAGACACAAGAAGGCTTGGAGGCTTTATTCGTGAGCAGTTTGTTGAGCGACTTGAAAAACGTCATGGCGACGAGTGATATCGTTCGATACAGAGTGTATGAGGTAGGAACGCGATTAGCGTTAACGATGCGGCTGTTGAACTCTTTCTGAATTGCAGCCTGGGTTTTATGGCTTGCGTCTAAATTAGCATTCGTTATGGCTTTATAAACTTTTGGGCTCCGAAGAAAAGATAATTGTGAATGGAAATGAAATGAATGTGCTGTGAACTTGGGACTCTGTATGAAATTACTTGTTCCAGGCAAACATTTAAGTTAATTATGAAAACAGTTATGAAATTCTAGATTTAATATATAAATTGCTGCTCAGCTACTCAGTTGTATAAGGCTATTACTATGAATTGCTACCATTATAATGTTTTTATAAACCATTCTCCTTTTTTTTTTCCTGTGCTTGTGTTCAGTTAATTGTTGAGATTTCTTCAGTGTCAGCAGAGTCGCTAAATTACTGTGCGAAGAGTGGATTAATATCAGAGTTAATTGGAGAGCTGACTGGAGATGATATGCTGGTCAGGTACGTTGCTAGATGGGATTTTCCCCTATTTTTAAAATGCTGATGTACAGTCTTAGCATAAATTTCTTTAAGATATTTGTGGATTTTGTGAAACCCATTTCAGGAAAACGCTTTTTCTGTCTCTTCTTAAACAGCCTTGAGCGTAAAATACTGTACGCTTAAATCTGAGAACCAGCAGTACAGTTAAAGGAAAGTAGCTGAGTGAGCTTGGAGGAGGATTGGACGGTTTGAGGTAGTTTGAGGTTTGGGTTTTTGGTTGTTTTGGGGTTTTTTGGTTATTTTCTCAGTCAGAGAGTACTTCAGAACCCCGTCTGAAGTAGGTAAAAATAACTGTTTGTCTCTTCCAGAGCGACGTGTATAGAGATGGTGACCTCGCTGGCTCATACTCCCCATGGGTGTCAATATCTTGCTCAACAAGGTGTCATCGATAAAATCTCAAACATCATTGTTGGTGCCGAGTCTGATCCTTTCTCAGGCTTCTATTTGCCAGGTGACATAATCCATTTCTTATTTCTGCTGTTTACTGCTTGCTTTTATTAATGAGTTAAACCGAGAGGATTCTTACGTCTCTATTTCGGAAGCTCGTGCTGATTTTTTAATATGGGAACACGTGTTGGAACTGAACAAAAGGACAGATAATGTGTTTTAGTGGGGGTACAGGGAGGCTCTGGAGAGACTCTACAGTGGTTTGAAGTTTGTGCTATTGTAGTTTGGGGCGTTTGTGAATTCAAGAACAAATCTGTTAGGTTATGAATTAAATAACCTCCAAAATACTGGTGTGTTCCTTAGCCCTGCCCTTATTCCAGTGCCTTTTACAAACAATATTCAGATTTAATAACACTAATTTAGCAAGGAAAGAGTCATACAGCAACATATGTTTAATGTGATATTGCTGAAGTTATTGTTCCTCTGTGCTGAATGGTTTTGTTGTCTTGTTCTCTCAGGATTTGTTAAGTTTTTTGGGACTCTGGCTGTCGTGGACAGCGCGCAGCAGATCTGTGAACGATACCCCGTCTTTGTGGAAAAAGTCTTCGAAATGGCAGAAAGCCCCGATCCGACCATGATTGGAGTGGCCGTGGACACGCTAGGAATCCTGGGATCAAACGTGGAAGGCAAACAGGTTTTAGAGAAAACCAGTTAGTATCGGGCTTTGTTCTTTTTAAAGCTTTCACCAGAGTGAAATTCTGCTTATTTCATCACCTCGTCACGGTTAGAAACACACAAACTATTGTGTAATGATGCTTTCTGTAAAGACTGTCTTGTTTTTCTTAATATAAAACTGTTCAGAGGATTCAAAATAGATGCCGGGCTTCTTGCTGCTAGTCCAAACTTCAGGTTTTTTTTGAGTGAAAATCTGTATCAGTGGATCTCTGTTGAAGCATTAGAGCATGTGATTGAAGATTTTGAATTACAAGAGCAGTAGGGTCCACGCTTCCCAGGATAACTTGAGTTATATGTGATGCAGCTTCCTTTTTGGAAGTTTGGATAGTGCAGAGAATTAAAGTAAAAGCTTTGGAAATGTCTATTTTAGAGAAATGTGAAGCAAAGAGAATCTTGCATTGCTTTTCATTGCAGTAGGTTGAAAAGTTGCCTTTCTCCGATTTAACGTGACTGACAGGTAGCTCTGTATTCCTGTAAAGATCTGTCTGAATTAATGCAAAGCACTTTGTTTTTTATTTTCAAAGGAACCAGGTTTCAGAATCTGTTAAACAGGATAGGGCACCAGGCAAAGAATGCCCCTACCGAGCTACGACTTCGATGCTTGGATGCGATTTCATCTCTTCTTTACTTGCCTGTAAGTTTGTGGTTTGGTTCGTTGTGAATTTTGTTTGGTTGTTTTTTAAAATCTACTAGAAAGAAATGATTGTGCACCTCGCTGATTGCGTGAAGACCTTTTTGCAGCGTCCAGCTTAGGTAGAAGGGGTAACTGTGGTGTTCGGAGTCATTAACTTTACTTTTTTGAAGTTCCCTGGCTTATTTGTTTGCTGTAAAGCTTGTGTGTGTTTGTAGGAAGGCAGGTGTTCTGCAGTCTGTTTATAAAACATGAAATTAAGACAACATTGGCAAGGGAATCGGAGGAAATAGTTTTAATTTTCTTGGGATTTGAAAGGAATAGTGCTGAACTGCTCTAATCCCTCTGTATGTTGTTTAGATCCAGTGATTCTGGTTTTAGTGGTGTAGCTGGAAGGGAGCGAGGAAGCCATTTCCATAGCTCANTGCTCAGCTACTCAGTTGTATAAGGCTATTACTATGAATTGCTACCATTATAATGTTTTTATAAACCATTCTCCTTTTTTTTTTCCTGTGCTTGTGTTCAGTTAATTGTTGAGATTTCTTCAGTGTCAGCAGAGTCGCTAAATTACTGCGCGAAGAGTGGATTAATATCAGAGTTAATTGGAGAGCTGACTGGAGATGATATGCTGGTCAGGTACGTTGCTAGATGGGATTTTCCCCTATTTTTAAAATGCTGATGTACAGTCTTAGCATAAATTTCTTTAAGATATTTGTGGATTTTGTGAAACCCATTTCAGGAAAACGCTTTTTCTGTCTCTTCTTAAACAGCCTTGAGAGTAAAATACTATATGCTTAAATCTGAGAACCAGCAGTACAGTTAAAGGAAAGTAGCTGAGTGAGCTTGGAGGAGGATTGGACGGTTTGAGGTAGTTTGAGGTTTGGGTTTTTGGTTGTTTTGGGGTTTTTTGGTTATTTTCTCAGTCAGAGAGTACTTCAGAACCCCGTCTGAAGTAGGTAAAAATAACTGTTTGTCTCTTCCAGAGCGACGTGTATAGAGATGGTGACCTCGCTGGCTCATACTCCCCATGGGTGTCAATATCTTGCTCAACAAGGTGTCATCGATAAAATCTCAAACATCATTGTTGGTGCCGAGTCTGATCCTTTCTCAGGCTTCTATTTGCCAGGTGACATAATCCATTTCTTATTTCTGCTGTTTACTGCTTGCTTTTATTAATGAGTTAAACCGAGAGGATTCTTACGTCTCTATTTCGGAAGCTCGTGCTGATTTTTTAATATGGGAACACGTGTTGGAACTGAACAAAAGGACAGATAATGTGTTTTAGTGGGGGTACAGGGAGGCTCTGGAGAGACTCTACAGTGGTTTGAAGTTTGTGCTATTGTAGTTTGGGGCGTTTGTGAATTCAAGAACAAATCTGTTAGGTTATGAATTAAATAACCTCCAAAATACTGGTGTGTTCCTTAGCCCTGCCCTTATTCCAGTGCCTTTTACAAACAATATTCAGATTTAATAACACTAATTTAGCAAGGAAAGAGTCATACAGCAACATATGTTTAATGTGATATTGCTGAAGTTATTGTTCCTCTGTGCTGAATGGTTTTGTTGTCTTGTTCTCTCAGGATTTGTTAAGTTTTTTGGGACTCTGGCTGTCGTGGACAGCGCGCAGCAGATCTGTGAACGATACCCCGTCTTTGTGGAAAAAGTCTTCGAAATGGCAGAAAGCCCCGATCCGACCATGATTGGAGTGGCCGTGGACACGCTAGGAATCCTGGGATCAAACGTGGAAGGCAAACAGGTTTTAGAGAAAACCAGTTAGTATTGGTTTTTGTTCTTTAATAAAGCTTTCACCAGAGTGAAATTCTGATTTCATCACCTCGTCATGGTTAGAAACACATAAACTATCGTGTAATGAGTAAAGACTGTTTTTCTTAGTATAAAACTGTTCAGAGGTTTCGAAATAGATGATGGGCTTCTTGCTGCTAGTCCAAACTTCAGGGTTTTTTGAGTGAAAAATCTGTATCAGTGGATCTCTGTTGAAGCATTAGAGCATGTGATTGAAGATTTTGAATTACAAGAGCAGTAGGGTCCACGCTTCCCAGGATAACTTGAGTTATATGTGATGCAGCTTCCTTTTTGGAAGTTTGGATAGTGCAGAGAATTAAAGTAAAAGCTTTGGAAATGTCTATTTTAGAGAAATGTGAAGCAAAGAGAATCTTGCATTGCTTTTCATTGCAGTAGGTTGAAAAGTTGCCTTTCTCCGATTTAACGTGACTGACAGGTAGCTCTGTATTCCTGTAAAGATCTGTCTGAATTAATGCAAAGCACTTTGTTTTTTATTTTCAAAGGAACCAGGTTTCAGAATCTGTTAAACAGGATAGGGCACCAGGCAAAGAATGCCCCTACCGAGCTACGACTTCGATGCTTGGATGCGATTTCATCTCTTCTTTACTTGCCTGTAAGTTTGTGGTTTGGTTCGTTGTGAATTTTGTTTGGTTGTTTTTTAAAATCTACTAGAAAGAAATGATTGTGCACCTCGCTGATTGCGTGAAGACCTTTTTGCAGCGTCCAGCTTAGGTAGAAGGGGTAACTGTGGTGTTCGGAGTCATTAACTTTACTTTTTTGAAGTTCCCTGGCTTATTTGTTTGCTGTAAAGCTTGTGTGTGTTTGTAGGAAGGCAGGTGTTCTGCAGTCTGTTTATAAAACATGAAATTAAGACAACATTGGCAAGGGAATCGGAGGAAATAGTTTTAATTTTCTTGGGATTTGAAAGGAATAGTGCTGAACTGCTCTAATCCCTCTGTATGTTGTTTAGATCCAGTGATTCTGGTTTTAGTGGTGTAGCTGGAAGGGAGCGAGGAAGCCATTTCCATAGCTCAGCCCAGNCAGGTAGCTCTGTATTCCTGTAAAGATCTGTCTGAATTAATGCAAAGCACTTTGTTTTTTATTTTCAAAGGAACCAGGTTTCAGAATCTGTTAAACAGGATAGGGCACCAGGCAAAGAATGCCCCTACCGAGCTACGACTTCGATGCTTGGATGCGATTTCATCTCTTCTTTACTTGCCTGTAAGTTTGTGGTTTGGTTCGTTGTGAATTTTGTTTGGTTGTTTTTTAAAATCTACTAGAAAGAAATGATTGTGCACCTCGCTGATTGCGTGAAGACCTTTTTGCAGCGTCCAGCTTAGGTAGAAGGGGTAACTGTGGTGTTCGGAGTCATTAACTTTACTTTTTTGAAGTTCCCTGGCTTATTTGTTTGCTGTAAAGCTTGTGTGTGTTTGTAGGAAGGCAGGTGTTCTGCAGTCTGTTTATAAAACATGAAATTAAGACAACATTGGCAAGGGAATCGGAGGAAATAGTTTTAATTTTCTTGGGATTTGAAAGGAATAGTGCTGAACTGCTCTAATCCCTCTGTATGTTGTTTAGATCCAGTGATTCTGGTTTTAGTGGTGTAGCTGGAAGGGAGCGAGGAAGCCATTTCCATAGCTCAGCCCAGTGCTTATCTTGTGTTTCGAAATCATAGATTCATAGAATCACCAGGTTGGAAGAGACCCACCGGATCATCGAGTCCAACCATTCCCATCAAACACTAACCCACGTCCCTCAGGACCTCGTCTACTCATGCCTTAATCAATGTATTTAAATCCATCCTCCAAGCTAAATGAAATACAGAAAGCCATTTTTTCCTTCATGAAAATAGGTTGAAAATGTAGACTCTTTATGCTTAAATCTANCTTTTGCAGCGTCCAGCTTAGGTAGAAGTGGTAACTTTGTGGTGTTCGGAGTCATTAACTTTACTGTTTTGAAATTCCCTGGTTTTTGTTTGCTGTAAAGCTTGTGGTTGTAGGAAGCCAGGTGTTCTGCAGTCTGTTTATAAAACATGAAATTAAGACAACATTGGCAAGGGAATCGGAGGAAATAGTTTTAATTTTCTTGGGATTTGAAAGGAATAGTGCTGAACTGCTCTAATCCCTCTGTATGTTGTTTAGATCCAGTGATTCTGGTTTTAGTGGTGTAGCTGGAAGGGAGCGAGGAAGCCATTTCCATAGCTCAGCCCAGTGCTTATCTTGTGTTTCGAAATCATAGATTCATAGAATCACCAGGTTGGAAGAGACCCACCGGATCATCGAGTCCAACCATTCCCATCAAACACTAACCCACGTCCCTCAGGACCTCGTCTACTCATGCCTTAATCAATGTATTTAAATCCATCCTCCAAGCTAAATGAAATACAGAAAGCCATTTTTTCCTTCATGAAAATAGGTTGAAAACATAGACTCTATGCTTAATCTGCTGGTGATTTGTTTAAAATAACTTCTTTAACTATTGAACGTGTACTCCGGGCCTGAAAGCTTTTCATGACCCTAACCAAACTCTCATTTTTGTACCTGCTGTGTGTAGCCGGAGCAGCAGACAGAAGACCTTCTGAGGATGACTGAATCCTGGTTCTCATCCTTGTCCAGCCAGCCGCTGGAACTCTTCCGGAGCATCAGTACTCAGCCGTTCCCCGATCTCCACTGTGGGGCTTTGCGGGTATTTACTGTAAGTGCTTTTTTGTTTGATCGGGTAGTGAATTACGTTGCCGTTCAGCCTCGGATTTTTAAGTGAATGTCACAGAGTTCCTGTTGAAACCTTGAAACGTTCAGATCTAGGGTCTTCTTCATTGTGACCATTTAAATAATGCAGCAGACATGTCACATCTGTAGTGCTTATTATTAGAATGAATATCCCATTTCATTTTTTTATGTTCCTTGGCTGTGTGTGTAACAGCTTACGGTGTAACTGCAGCGCAACTTTTTTTTATTTTTAAAATGGGGTGTATCCCCCTCTCTCCCCTCTTCTCTCTTCATCTTTAGGCTATTGCCAATCAACCGTGGGCCCAGAAGTTGATGCTTGACAGCCCCGGGTTTGTGGAATACGTAGTGGACAGGTCTGTGGAGCCCGACAAAGCCTCAAAGGACGCCAAATACGAACTGGTTAAGGCTCTTGTAAACTCTAAAACTATCGCGGAAATCTTTGGCAATCAGTATTACCTGAGGCTCAGGGCCTACTTGCATGAAGGCCCCTACTACGTTAAGGCAGTTTCTACTACAGCTGTGGAGGGAGCAGAATAATGTTGGTGTTTCGGTCCTCCTCGTTACAAACCCCGTTACTGATGTGTGCGTGTGGACTCCCTGCACTGGAGTCTTTTGGTTGTCTCGTTAAAGGAATTTGAAGCACTTGGACTTTGAAATGAGTCATAACAATGAATCAAAACCTATGAGGCACAGGATAATTTCCCATAGAATGTGGTGGCTGAAGTTCTTTGTGTCCCACAAAGACCATGAGATGGGTCCCCGAGGTAAGCGCTGTGTCTTTTGCAGAATTTATCAGTGTTTAGTTAAACTGATTGTGGGTTTGAGGTTCTTACCGTGTTATCTCAGTAGATCACCATCCAATTTAAAGCAAACACCAAAACACCTCAAGATTTGTAACCTCTGATGCTGCCACAGTTTCTTTTTTTAATGTTTTTTATATCTGGAATGTGCTCCTTCAGCCAGTTCTATCAGAAACCTTGTTGGTAAGAACAAGCTCGTAACATTCTGTCCACACGAGGGAGTATGAACTGGCTTCTCTTCTGTTTTCACATTGCTGGATTCGTCTTGCTTGAATAAAAAAATCCTGAATATTGTTTACATTTTATGCTGAAGATGAAAAAAAAAAAAAGCTTTTAGCCCTTTTAAAAATAAGTGATACAAGCTCTAGTGTCCAAAACTAAACTGGGAGCTTTGTCTCCCTCGTTTACTGCAACTTTGTACAGCAGCTTGGTTTAGTTGCTCGAGGGGAGCATGAGCTGTGGCACTACAGATCTATTTCAGAACCAAATCTTAACTTGTTTACACTATTTTTTAACAGATAAGTTTGGTTTTTTTTAAATTTTAGATGTTATGTGAAAAGTATGATTTTAGTTGCCTGAGTTAGAGTGAAAGGGATAAGATGAAGCTTTCGTGTTTAAGTGTCTGAAGTGAATTAGGTGGATGGAAATGTTGTACCTATATTTTAAGCATCTTCCTCTGAAGGTGCTCACCTTGCTGCAGGTGAGATGCGGGAGTGACTGGGCCCACTGCTCACTCTAGAAGACACATGATGTATCTGGGTCTGTGAACAAAGACCACAACGCGCTTCATACAAGAGGTTTATATTATTTTTGTTGAGAAACAAATCTGAGGAATAGGAGGGGAAAGAGCATAATAAAACACGAAATTAATATTTTTGGGGTTATCTTAGTAGTGTATCAAGGTAGAAACTCCTCTATGGAAAGTGCTCATCTGGTGTCCCCACGCTGCCAATTGAAGCAGGATGGTCTCGTCACGGTGACTCCTTTTCTCGCTTTGAGCTGCGGCAGAGCTGTGATGGTTTTGCCTGCCAAAAATTGCTGGCGAGGAGTCCAAAGTGGGCTCAGGGCTCAGAGCGGTCGGGTGGTTGGGAAGAACCCTTAATGTTTAATAAGCTATGAATGCAGGTGATCTGCTGTGTTGCTTGTGATCTGATATGTACAGAAGTTGTCGTCCAATATTATTGCTGCTGCTGATGCTTTTGGCCTAGACGTGCGTAATAAACATCTGCTAGTGGGAAAATGCAGTACACGGCGTCTCATTTGTGAACAGAGAGCACGGGAGCTGCATGAAACCTGTCTCCACGAAAAAACCCCAAAAGCACTAAGAAGGAAGTGAGGAGAGTATCGAAATCCTTAGTTTGTACTCAGATTGGACAGTTCGGCTTTGTTGTTTTAGGTGACTCGTCTCATAGCTCCGTGTGAGCTGTGTACTAAAAGCTCAGTAAAAGAAATCAATCTGTAAACCTTCTCTGCAATTCATGAGTCTCTTCCCCGTGTGTTTTCAGCTGTTGCTTTTGAAGGCTCCTCTCTATGCTAAATCTTCAGCATTTGCTTTGCGTGGTACATTTGCCAAATACAATATTTTAGAATGCACAGAGGTGGCAAACAAAGAGATTTCTTTATGTATGTGCTTATGCTTTATTTTGTTGAGCTTGGAGCTCAGCTTTCTGATTAACTGATCAGATGCTCACCCCTAATTATTCATGTCTGGCTCCCTGCCCATCCGGCCTTTCTCCGTATGATTTACTTGTTGCTGGTGTCTTCGATACAATGGGAAAATTAAGTGTGGTGTCCCCCAGCCTGCCCCCTTTCCCCAAATTAATCGGTGGAGATAATTGAGTTAAAACCAGAAATGGAAGGATGGAGAGTAAGAATTGAGATAACAGGCTAAACTTGGAACCATAGAATGGTTTGAGTAGGAAGGGAGCTTGAAGATCATGCAGTTCTGCCCCCACTGGCTGGGGCACCTCACGCTGGATCAAGAGCTCCAAGCCCCATCTAACCCAGCCTTGAATACCTCCAGGGTTGGGGAGGTGCTCTTGTGGATTTGATTAACTTGGTTTTAAAAAAACCAAAACCCCAAATCAAAATGTGCCATTGACCCTGGTTAACAAGCAGTGTAACTTGATATTTTAGAGCTGTGGGTCCTTTGGAGCACGTGTCCTGCAGTCGCAGCTGGAAGAGCGAGTGCTGCCCTCAGAGGTGTCTGTGGAACAAACCTGTCCAGCTACTCTGCTGCTGGAAGAGTTAATCTGGAGGGAGTAGGTGTGGGTATGGTTGTGTTCTGTGCCTGGCTCCTAATTTGGAGGATTTTCCCATTTGGAATAAGGCTGCTGTTAGCAGCACTGCTGCTGAGGTTGTGCTGGCTTCACAGCCGATGCTGCTTACAGCATCACATAACGGAGTTGAGCTGCTTGTGTCAGTGTTTCTGACAGAAATACAAGATTGTTGGACAGGTAAGTTGGATTTCTTGTCTAAAACCCCCCTGGGCTGTTTACCTGATGAGTTCCCGTGATGGTCCGATGTCCGTTCCCTAGTTCTACTGGTGCTGTAAAACAGGCTGCTCAGAAGCAGCTCCCTTTGTCACTAAATACTTGAGAAGTGGGTGATACCTCGCTTGGATAGAAATGTGGATGGACTTAGCATAAAGGAGAGGACTTCAAAGGCCTGGAAAACAGTGGAGGCAGACAAAGTTTCTTGGAATACTTTTTTTTTACTTGTGTGCATGCACTTGTAGGTGCTTAGGTAGCTGGAGTACATCCAGTTCTCTTGCGGCTGGAACAACTGTAGCGTTGAGAATTGATTTCCTCTTGGAAGGAAGAGAGCGGACGGAGAGGCGATCGTTACTACTGGGCGTGAGCAGGAGAGGAAGGCCAGTAAAGGGAAAATTGAGGCCTTCTTCACAGAAGTTAAGTCTTAATTGGTGAAATGAAGAACCTCGTTTTTAATTCTGTCGAAATTAAGCTGTTTGAACTTATCGATGTAGGTCAGAACCCTGCAGGACACCAGCCCGTAGTAAGTTTCCAGTAAGGAGCAATCCTTCCCGTCGCTTGTTTCCCTCCAGTCCTTATATAACTCGTCCTCCCTCATGTTGGAAGAGGTGAAAATGAATTTATAGCAGCACCGATTGTAGCTGATGTGCTTTCCCCCAGAAAACCGAGAGCTGTGAATGGGCGTGACGCCAGCTTTTTTAGCACAGATTCCGACAAAGATGTCGGGGGGCACGGAAACCGGCACCTCCTTGGAGGCCACGTAGACCTTGCGAGCGACGTCCTGGGACATGACGAAAGCGCTTCCGTCGCAGTAATCCGGGTAAAACTCTTCTGAGTATTGATGGAGGGGAACGAAACCAGGGCTCTTGGGGTCTCTGTCGGGTTCTCCTCGGGGAATGACCCTCCCGAGGTAAACGTCCTCTAGCTGCTTTAAGCTAAGCAAGTATCCAACCAGGCTTGGAATACTGACAAACGTGTCTTCATCTGTTTTAAGAATATACCTTGCGTGGGGACAGAAAGTCACTGTCCACTCCACACTCATCAACATCTTCTCCGTCTGCGTCTCGGGAGAATCGATGAAGCTGCCTTCAATGATGTCTCTGTGCTTTTGAGACTCTTCATTGATCTCCAGCCGGGTGGTTACCAGAGCTGCCTTTCCTAAAGCAAACAGGGTAAGGACAGTGTAACCTCTGGCGTCTGTCACATTGCCCCATGTCTGCCTGATCACGTCGCGCCATGTCCTGTTTTCTGGGCTGCTGCAGACGAGAACGAGCAAAAATATCTCTTGGTCGGGGCATGTTGCTTCGCTGCTGACCGTGAGAGAGAGGTTGGCCTTTAGAGGATCCAGATCTAGCTTCCTGGCCCTCTCCCTGATTTCAAGAGCCTTGGCGTCGGTGTAAGAAAGAGGCAACGACCGCAGGAAGTATTCCTCCAGTAAATCTGCTCCAAAAAGCAGCATGTGGAAAAGCAAAACATTAAAGAGGATGAAGCACCACTGGTGAGTCCGGAGCCTGCAGAGGGTCGGCTGGGAAGAGAAGACAGGGATGCTGAATTCTCTTGCTACTAGAAGAGAAAGGCTTTCCTTCATTTTATAATGCATTCATGTCAAACAACCACAATTTTTAGACTGTGGTCTTTGCATTATTAGTGTGAGGCTTGCTTACTCCCAGGGACTGAAGAAACTAACTCTTGTTGCACAGAGAGATCCTGAGCTGAGAGGGTTGTTACCATGCTGTAGTTTAGAGTGCTCCTTTCTACGCATCCATGCATGCAAATACTGCAGAACACCTCACTATTAATATTTTCTGACTGTTTTTAATCTGTTACTGAAGGTCTGAAATGCTAAGGAGGGACCTGTGGTGTTAAAAAGCCTCGTGGAAGCCAACAGGGTAAGAAGCCAAAGCTCTCACCCTCTCTGTCCCAGAGGGAACAGCCTCACGCAGCGTCTGCAGTGGCTGAGCAACGAGCCGAAGCTCTTACCTGCATGGTGGTGGGAGATATCCCCGCAGCAGGGTCTGCGTTTGCGGCAGAGGCGGTTTCTCTCTGGCAGCGTCTGTATCTGGGTCTGCGGGATTGAGTTACTGCCCGGTACCCAGAGACAGTGGCTTCCACCTCACCGGTGGGTGGGGAGGAAAGGTGATCCCAGGGGATGATCGGGTTGCAGCTGCGTAAAACACAAAGGAAGCCCAAAGTCTACCCTTTCCCTTTATTAATTTCTGATGCTTGGCGTTTGGCACCCGGGGAGCAACTGAGCAGGGAGAGCGGTGCCCAGGGGCTCTCCCGGTGCTGGGATGCAGCTCTGGGAGCTCTGACCCCTGCTCCAGGGCCCTTGCTTGGGTGTCGATTACTTCTGGACCCAAGGAAGATGTAGCATATCATTTAGTACCAGGGGTGCTTTCAGTGAGACCCTCAGAGCTGAGGGGCTGTGCAGGTAGAGGGCTTGTGGCCAGGAGGCTGGGAACGTTAATGGTTGGACTCGATGATCCTGGAGGCCTTTTCCAGTCTAGTGATTCTGTTCTGAGCTGTTCCCCAAGCTCTTGCTCCTCCAGCATCCATTTAGTGGAGCGGGGATGTGAACCGTAGTGAGCTGGTTTTGAGCTTTCTGTCTTCGTATCGTTCTGTGGTTTTAAATAACTCTGGATTTATGCTTTTGCGGTGCTTGCGTGTCTTGGTGAAGGGCTGTGCTGATCCACCCCTGGAGAAGCTCCTGCCTTTGGTGGTGGCCTCGGTGTGTTGATGTTGGCACAGGCTGCGTTGATGCTGAGTGGGCTGGGGAGCCCCCCAGGGACTGGAAGTGCTGGAGGGGGAAGAGCCAAAGACACCACAAGCAGGATGGAGGTGTCAGCAGGGGTGAGAGTGAAGCCTGCAGCGGGTCTGTAAGATGTGGGTCCTGCAGAGCACTGAGGGGACAGGGGCTTGTGTGTCCCAACCAGTCCCTTAGGGAGGGCAGGTGGAGGGTCTGGATGATGGCAATGATGCTGTTTGATGGGCAAATTGTGCTGGGAGGGGTCAGCCTCCGTCTGCAGGAGCCTGGAAACTCCAGAGTCAGAGCAGAAACTTCCATGTCAGAGCAGAGAGATTGAGATTTTGGTTAATTTTCAATTAATTTCTTATAGGTAAGGATGCATTTCCGTCACTGCAGCGCTGCTCTAGTTTCCCTTCGCTGTGTGTCATGTCAGGGTGTGAAGCTCTGACCTCTGCAACACTCCTTGGAGCATCCTTAGAGGAGCCTTTATCACCCGAATGTCCCTGGGAGATGGAGAAGAGCTTCGATTTCTTGCTTGGAGTGACCAAAACTTAATCTTCTGCCTGTGGCTGAGCCCTCGGCTCTCCCAGTGCTTGCTCCCAGGTCTGTGGCAGTGAACATTTTCCCATGTGTGTTGGGAAATCTGGATTGATGCAGGGAGCAGCTGCAATTGCAGATGAAACTGGGTCCCTAAAATGTGGTTGTGGAAGCGCCTCCTACCCCTCTGAAAGACGCCCCGAGCGCGCACCGTGTGTGTCCCAGCATGGACATGGGCTTTAGGCTCTCCAAGAACAGGGAAAACTTTCATAGAATCGTAGAATCACCAGGTTGGAAAAGACCCACCGGATCATCGAGTCCAATCATTCCCATCAATCACTAACCCATGTCCCTCAGCACCTCATCCACGTGTCCCTTAAACCCCTCCAGGGAAGGTGACTCAACCCCCTCCCTGGGCAGCCTCTGCCACTGCCCAATGACCCTTTCAGTGAAGAATATTTTCCTTTTCCTTTTTTCCTTCTCACAATCACTGTAACCCCTACAGAAATTGTGCTTTGAGGCTTGGCAAGCTGTCAGCATGGGAAGTGTCAGTTAAATGCGTTCCCTGAACTAAAAAGCTAATAAGCAACTATTTTTCATGTATAATAATACAGCACTACAGCCCCAGATACTCATTCTGGGAGAAAAAAAAAAAAAATCCCTCCTTTGAAGATGCTCTGTCTCCAGCTAAACCATTTAATAAGCAAATAAATACCGGCATCTGAAACCGCTTCCATTACAAATATTGGCTTTCCCAATTGTGAGGTTTTAGAATAATAACGAAACCCACGTGGGTATCATCCCCGCTGCAGTTCCGCGCAGCGTGGCGCTCGCAGCGCTTCTCGAGCCATTTCTTCAGCACTGCTTGGCGGTGGCAGCAGGAACTTCAAACGGTCGCAGATAGAGTGTGTGTGAGATTAACTCCATCCAACCGCAGCCGGGGCAGCTCTCGGACGCGGTGTTTTGTTTGTCCAAAGAGCCTGGATGAGTCCCACTGGGAGAAAGATGATTCTATGATAATGCACGACAGCTTATGCACAACCTTATTGACCTTTCCAGATGGGTAAAATCAGACTCATTCAGTGAAAAAATCACCCCCAGTGAAATCCAAGAGTGAATTTGGTACCGTGGAATGGCTTGAGCCAGGTCAGTCTGGGGGAAGAAGTGCTGTTCCTACAGTTTAGAATCACAGAATCACCAGGTTGGAAGAGACCCACGGGATCATCGAGTCCAACCGTTCCCATCAATCACTAACCCATGTCCCTCAGCACCTCATCCACCCCTCCCTTAAACCCCTCCAGGGAAGGCGACTCAACCCCCTCCCTGGACAGCCTGTTCCAGTGCCCAGCTTCACTCAAACCCTGATGAATCTTGAAGGTATTAATTAAGGAAACAGCCAGGAAGCACATTTTCTTAAGCCACGGGGCTATAATTTGCTTTACGTAGGATGTTTTCACGTTTCCTTTAAACTTTATGTCCAAGCAAACCTCATCGTGGGAGCAGGGATGGTACCAATAACGCTGCAGATCTACCAGACGAATGGTAAGTGTTTAGATTGAAGGTTGTTTGGAGTCTGGGTTTGATTTCTTGGAGAGGGCAGGGCCCTGAACTCCTGTGATATCCAAAGAGAAAAGCAGAGATTGTTCGCAGGGCTCTGGGAGATGCTGTGGAGCAGGACAAGCCTGGGGTGGGCAGCTGGGGCACCACGTGCTGCAGAGGAGCAGCTGTTACCCGTAGCTTCTTTTATCTCTTAAAGTCTCCTGGCTTCCCTCCCACCACGGCGAACATTTGGAAGGGGGGAGCAGAGCCTGGATTCTTTCAGTTCTGCTCGATGCTGCTTCATGAAAATGCGAAGGCTTTGGATGACGCACCGCTTGCTGGTGCAGGCGAGGAGGGGCGGGTGGTGTTTGTTGGGGAAAACCAGTGAAAATTGGTTCTGCCAATATAAATTGGTGCTAATATAATTTTTTTCCAATATATCAGCCCAAGCTGTGACTGCTCTGGGTGCCTGCACAGTCGCTCTCTGTTATCCATCCCTGCAGGGTGGATGCCCCTCTCCATCTCCATCACCTTCCAGGCTCTTCCTGCAAGCTGGATTGATTCCTGCAGGCAGAATTTCAAGCTCTTCCCTCGACTTCTCCTGCTCCAGCGACGTGCCAGATCCTGTTTGCGTAGCTCCCCTATGGGCGGATGGTTTTTCTCACACAACAGCCTCTTTCCGTGGGGTGTTCCCCATGCCCTTACGTGACTGCTTGTTTTATTTTGAGGGTTGGAGACGACCCCTGTCACGAGGCATCGTCCGCCAGCCAAAGCCGCCTGCTGTTGGACTCGATGATCCGGTGGGTCTCTTCCAACCTGGTGATTCTATGATTCTGTCTCCCCAGCTGGGATGCTCCGGGGAGCACAAACCCACCCCTCTGTCTCACACCCTCCCCCAAGCATCCCCTCTACTTCCATCCTGCATTTTGAGGTGTTTCACCAGCGCACGCAGACCTTGTAGTGCGAGCGTCTGGGGAAGGGACTTGTCTGGTTTTTAATAACGGCATCGGTTGCGATAAATAAAAGGGAGAAGGGATTGTTTTGGTCTTAGTCACCTAATAGCGATGCTTTTGCGTAAAGATATGATTCAGCTCTTGCAGGCAGCTCTTCACCTTTAGCTCCCCGGGAGGCTCGGGAGGTGATGGAGGGAGGAGGCTTTATGAGCGTTACCCAGCGCACTTTTTTCCTTTGGGCTTGGAGATTCAATATTCCTTTGGGTGCTGAATGGAAGGAGAAAACTTAAAAACAAACCGACAGGCTGCAGCGCTGGCACACGAGACAAATAAATCAGCCACCCCGGGTACACAGACTAGGGTGTCTTTGCTTCCTATTTAATAGCTCTGTTGACGAGGTTAAAAAACACGTTTTTACAGCCAAGTTCCTCTCGCATTCATTTTTTTTCTCTTTGCATACATCAGTCTCGCAGTCATCTAGCTCCGTCTTTTTAATGGGTGTGTTTGATTATTACTTCTGGAGTTTAATGACAGCTTTGACAACTAAGCACCGCTATATTTCTCGATAAAGACTCCTTCAATTCTCCGTGCGTTCCACGAGGGCTGCGTTCAGCCTCAGAAATACGGAGCTGAAGGGAGAAAGAATTAGCTGGTGATAAATGCGGAGCTGCGAGGCAGCAGGGCTCCAGCCCTTGGGCCAAACTGGTTCCCGAGAGCTTGTTCCCCTGCTGATGCATCAATTGGACAGAAAAAAATTGTCTGGTTTGCAGTTGACTAGAAGTTTTCCTCCTCGTTACTNGATGCTGCAAGCTGGGACGTTTCTTCTTTCTGGAGAGCTGGATCTTTAGGGGTGCGTGTGCTGCACCCACCGAGGCAAAGCTTGCCCGAGGTCACATAGGGAAACAGGAGCTGAGTGCAGGTTCCAAGGCTCATTCAGTGCTCCAGCCCATCTTCCCAGGTCCCGTAGTGCTGGGTGGATTCAGCTACGCTCCAGCGATGTTGACCTGGGGCTGGGAAGGGACAAGGGGACCCTCCGATGTGGATCCTCGCTTGGGTCCGGAGCCCCGTGCTGTGCTGGGCTTGGGTAACGTGTTCCTCAGACAATGACTTTCTCCCTCTCTCACCTCTGACTCATCCCCATTGCCTCCCACAGGTTTATTTATTGCTCTGTGAGACACAGAAACAGCAGAGTTAGAATCTCCAGTGCCAGCCCCCTCCTCGGGCAGCCGTGCCCTCTGCTCTGCCCACCCCAGGGTGGGTCACAGACAGGGGGTTTCCTCTCCTGGGAGCCCCACACAAGCCTGGTTCCGCGATGGAGAACTGTGCACGCACACATGGCACGTGGCTGTGCCAGTGGCACTCGGCACCCTCAAACGGCCTCGATTCCTGGGGTGCCGTGTGCTCCCTGCCCAGGTGGGACACCCACGCCAAGAGGAGGAGACTTGGTGTCCCAGGAGGTATGTGGAATCCTGTTTAATTTGACTTTTTGTTAACGCGACTGTTGGGAAACAAGGAATCGTAGCGTTGATGAACATTAGGAAAAAAATTTTTTCATGGAAAGGGTGATTGGGCACTGTCAGAGGCTGCCCAGGGAGGGGGTTGAGTCACCTTCCCTGGAGGGGTTTAAGGAGAGTTAGTGCTGTCTGGGA
This sequence comes from Piaya cayana, assembly GCA_013389865.1. Classification (NCBI taxonomy): domain Eukaryota; kingdom Metazoa; phylum Chordata; class Aves; order Cuculiformes; family Coccyzidae; genus Piaya; species Piaya cayana. Next base: position 783 of record WAAB01011628.1, on the reverse strand, counting down.
CCCCAAAAACCTAAGAGCTTCCAGAGGGAAGCGATTTTTACTGCTCTTGATCTTGGAAGAGCAGAAGCAGAGAGGAAGGGTTGGTGCTCGGATGAGCAGGCGGGAACGGGAAAGTGTGAAGAGAGCCCTAAAAATTACCTGGAGGCTGGAGACGATGCCTTGGGGAGGTGGGAGAGCTTTTCATGAAGAAAAGGAAGAGGTGTTTTGTGTTGCAATATGTTTCAATGGGGGGAAAACACAGGATAAAAGCAGCCTCCTGATCTAGTGGGAAGAGGCAGGTTTTGCCGCAGCTGGAAGCTGCGCTCAGCCAAATCCTCGTTAGGAGGAGGGCGTGTGGCTGACTAACGAGCGAGGCGGCGTGTGGGGAAGCCAAGGGAAAGAAGCACCAAGGGAGGGAGATCTCAGCATCCATAAAAATGCCTCCCTGGAGGACAGACAGACCCGGGGAGATGGCGAAGAGTGTGATGCCAACGCTTCCAGTCACTGGGGAAGGGGACGAGAGGACCAGGTCAGCGCCCCTGGGCTCCAGCATCTTCTGGCAGGGAGAGTGTGAAGTGGTCCTACCTGGTACCGTGAGGGAGTAGGAATCCAATACAGGAATCCAACACGGACCCTGACCTTACCCAAAGGCACCCAGACCCCAAATCCATTCAGCTATCTGGGCTCCCATCTTGAGTCTCAGCCTGTGAACCTGCTCCAGATGCTGAGCAGCAGAGGAAGAAGGAGCAACCTCAGCCTGGGGGCTGCCACTACTGCCCTGCTGCTCAGTGTCAGAGGGTAAAT
>WAAB01011627.1:393103-404707 GCA_013389865.1 Piaya cayana | reverse complement strand
GACCGCCGCGACCTGACCCGAGCGCGCCGGCGGGGAGCCCCGCGGGGGAGCATTTACCGACCCCTCCCCCCCCGCTCCGGCGGTTCCGGGCCCGATGAGTCCGCCGCTCCTCTCGCCGTCCCTGGGGCCCGGGCGGGCTGCGGTGGTGAGGGGGGGGTTATGGGGGCGCCTGTAGGCATGGGGTCCAGCCTTGTTCGACATCTCTGTCACTTACCTGGATGAAGGCATTGAGTGCAACCTTAGCAAGTTTGCACATGACACTAAGCGGGGTGGAAGTGTCACTCTGCTGGCNACCTCATTGCTCTCTATAACTACCTGAGGGGAGGTTGTAAAGAGGGGTGCTAGCCTCCCAATTGATAGGGGACAGGCCAAGGGAGAATGGCCTCAAGTTGCACCAGGGGAGGTTCAGACTGGATATCAGGAAAAAAATTCTCCATTTGAAAGGGTCATTGGGCACTGGCAGAGGCTGCCCAGGAAGGTGGTTGATGCCCCATTCCTGGAGGTGCTTGAAAGACCGGTAGATGAGGTGCTCAGGGACTTAGTGGTTGACAGAAATGGTTGGAGTTGATGATCCTGGAGGTCTTTTATAACCTGGTGATTCTCTCTGTTGTCCTTTGTAGAATGAAGACCATTCTCAGCAACCAGACCGTTGACATCCCTGAGAAAGGTATGTAGGGTGATACTGAAAATGCATTGGTGATGGAGGGTACCAGATGGTGCCAGCCCTGCAGCTGGTTAATGTGCGTCTGCCCTTGGTTTGCAGTCACGGTTTCCCTGAAGGGCCGGACAGTCACTGTGAAAGGCCCCAGAGGCACCCTGCGAAGAGACTTCAACCATATCAATGTTGAACTCTCCCTCCTGGGAAAGAAACACAGGAAAGTGAGTGCACAGAAATCCTTTCTCTGCCTGGGGAGGGAGGGGAGACTTACAGGGAGAAAATTCTTGGTAGTGTAGGAAATTGAATCAAAGTTTTTGGCTGCAGACAAGTTATTCTCTTGCTTATTTCTATGTTTTCTGAAAGAGGCTGTTCTTATGGAACCTTGAGACTTGAAGTTCTTGAAGTTCTGTGATACAATGGAGTAAATTTGATGGCTGATTTTCTTAGTTACTGCAAAGGGGATTAATGGTTGTATGTTTTATGTTATAAACTGCCTAGTTTTAGCTAGATTATACTGAACCTACATCTGATTCTGGAACTGGCAAAACTTCTGATATTTTCTAAATATGTGCATAATATGTTTATACGGCTTTAATCTTCAAAAAAAGCGGGCAGTGACAGGTTTCAGCTGCTTTTTCAGAAGCATCCAGTGTTTCATTAAAACACAGGACCCACACACAGTGTTTTATTTAAAAGGTGATAGGTAATGCCTGGGAGACTGACTCTGGAATGACTTGTTCAGTGTTGAGCATTTGATAAAATGTTGTCAGACTCAGTGTGTCAGGTTATCTACCCCTGCTTCTTTGAAGGTTTGTTAGGAATGAGCTATGAAGGAAAAAAAATATTTTTCATCTCTCTGGGGATAGGACTTAAAAGACTTGACCTGGGTGGGCCCTTAATAGTCTTTCAGAGAAACAAAATACTTTTGTGCCTTTGTTAGGTGGGTTTTTATGTAGTTTACCTGAACTTCTCACTCCTGGTTTGTCACAAAAATGTGCAATTTCTAGTTTTGAAATGTAGCTGAAAGCTTTATGAATTCTGTGATTTTTTTGACACAGCTGCGTGTTGACAAGTGGTGGGGTAACAGAAAGGAGCTGGCAACAGTTCGCACAATTTGCAGCCATGTACAGAACATGATAAAGGGCGTTACGCTGGTGAGTTTGATTTTGAAACAGTATAATTTGTGTCATGTTGTTACTGACAATAATAGATTTTTATTTTAGTGAGAGCTTTTCTAAGCATTCAAGATGTAGCTTTCTCTTTTTTCCTTGCATATGCTGTCAAACAAGTTCTGTAGGTGGAAGAAAGCATGAACAATAAACTCTGGATGCCTCTCAGGCTCAGTGGCTTGCCTTTGTTAAGAAACTGTTCTGGTTTTAGAAGTCTTCAGTACGATTTATGTGTCTGTTTTACCTTTTGGATGTTTTCTGCTTGCAATATCTGATGATGTCCTTTATCCTAGGGATTTCGTTACAAGATGAGGTCAGTGTACGCTCACTTCCCCATCAACGTAGTTATACAGGATAATGGCTCACTTGTGGAAATCCGAAACTTCTTGGGAGAGAAGTATATCCGCAGAGTGCGTATGAGACCAGGTGAGCACCTCTGGAAATGTCCTCTGCTATTTCTAACTAGGGTTTCTAAATGGTTTTCTTTGGGTATGGTGAATGATTGTTGAAGCAGCATTTGCCTTATTTGAATTTGTGTAAATTTTGATACCTTTGCCACTGTTAAGATTTATGATCTGTAATGCTTTTGTAATTAATTTTTAGCAATGGGATGTAGTTAATAGCTAGTAGCTAGTTTAAAGCTAGTTATTGTAATACAGTTAAAAGGAGCCCAGTGTTTACTTTGATCATTGTGAGATCTGAGCAGCATTTATTACAGCTGGTAAACTGCAGGTGATTAATTTTAGGTTTGTGTTTGTTTTAAACATACGTCAACTAGTTTCATACCACATCATATTTTTGGTCTTTGAAGTGGTGTTGTATTTAGAATTTTGTGATTGTGTAGGAGCATGTATGATAAGTTTTAAAATTGTCATCTTGTTGGTTTCACATCTTGCATACTTGGAGTTTTAGCAAAATATCTTAACAGAACAGGCATTTTGATGGAGCTTGTTAAACTTGTGAAAGGAGTTGACAAAACATGTCAAACAGAGTTACCTTAAGACTGTAGGGAAGACTTTCCATATCCATTTTTTGAATAGTTCGCTTCTGGTGAAGGTATGGATGAGGATATTTAGCGTAACTGACAGTGTATTGAGGTGACTTTAGATGAAAGTATCAGATTTGTCCAGTACCACTGCTAGATACAGTGTGGCTTTGATTATGGTGGCTTTGATTGATTTATTGTGGGGTGCTAAAGGTGGGATTAATTATTGTATTCTAATTTTTAAGTCAGCGTTTACTTCAAAGATAGTAAATTGCTGGCTTAAAATCTAACATCTGTTGTCTAGATCAAACCATCAACATTTTCTTGTGTGGTTCTCCTTGCAAATGAAAGTTCCCTGTTAGACTCTTGAATGTCCTAGTGCTTGTTTACTACTTTTGAGTATTCAGTGTTGGAAGTATAAGCATGGTACTTGATGTGTCAAGGGCCAGGTTTTTCGTTTAATAACTTTTGATTAAAGTGACTCCAGTTTTGTGTAAAATGAGCATAAGAATGTGGAAAATGGCCACACATAGCCAGTCAAGCCATGCTGGCAAGATCTCTGGCTTGTCTGCAGCGTTGGTAATCAATGTTGTGGTGTGGTAACATTTCAGTAGGAGTATCACAAAGTTTCTTTCAATCCAGAGCATGACTTAAACTAATTTTTGTATGTTGGAAACTGTGAGGGAGGGCAGTCCTGGAAGGGATTTGAGGGACTCCTTTTAGAAGTTAATTATTGCCTGGAATACTGCATTCTGGGTCTGTAGATTGGAACAGGACGTGAATACCATTTTTTACTATGCTTATTATTATCACCAATGATGTATATTGTGCATTTTCCTTTCCATAGGTGTTACTTGTGCAGTATCTCAAGCCCAGAAGGATGAGCTTATCCTGGAAGGGAATGACATTGAACTGGTCTCCAATTCAGGTTTGTGACAGTAAATGTTTGGAAATACAATGATTTGGCCACTTTCATCTGAAGATGTCAACTTAGCAAAGTTTCTCTTTTCTCAAACCCTGAGGTAAAGACAGCTCAGGTGTTTTTTTTCCTGTAGTCACTGTAAGAGCTTTTCATAACTTCATTTTCCTTTTCTGAACTTAGAGGTATTTTACAAGTCCACAAAACCTCTTTTTGAGTCAGTATTGGTGGCCTTGTTTGGCACCAAACTGTTCGGCCCAAGTTGCCAAGATGGACTCAGTGAAATGCATTCTGTTTGCACTAGAACTGACAGTGCTTTGAGTTGGCAGTTCCTTTCTTCAGGTGACAGTTTCACTACTTAGTTGAAGTATTGGATAGTAAACAAAAGCTATGTGCTGGCTTGGTTCTCTTGCTTTGTGCTAATGGCCCTGCTTTGTCTGCAGCTGCCTTGATCCAGCAAGCCACTACGGTCAAGAACAAGGATATCAGGAAATTCTTGGATGGTATCTATGTCTCCGAGAAAGGAACAGTACAGCAGGCAGATGAGTAAAACTCTAAAAGGTTGGTACCATCTTAAACAGATCATACATCTTCCCTGTAGAGATGGTTACTCCGTATGGGGATTTGAAGAAGTTTATCTACTTGAACAAGTCTGTGGTTAAGTGGGTTCCTGACAGGGATGCATTTGTCTTGTAAGGAGCATGACAGTTATCATAAAACTTAACTTTTGCTAGGTGTCTTGACAGCAACTTTCCAAGTCTCATCAACTTTGGATTATGCTAGTATGTGAGAAGTAGCTAACTCCAAAGCGCACAACAGTTATAACGGTGGCTGAGAATTTTAAACCAGCTGATCTAGTGTGTCAGACCAATGTACAGAGGACACTTCCTTAAACTGATGTTCCTTCTGGTTGGATACTGACTGCAATAAAAAAAGTGATCAGCATGTAATTTATATGTAAAGGTCTTCTGTGTAGTTTGTGTGTAAATGCTTGTAAACAAAGGTTAGTTTAGCAAGGACAGGTATTGAACTTTGTGTGTATATGTTGTTACTGAAGTTGAGAGTACCAGGATTTTGGGGTAATTTAAGAATTTTAACTACTGAAGGAATTTGGTGCTTTTTAGCTATGTGTGGTCCATACATGATGTGGAACACTTGTGCAGGATTATACAGGCTGGCTGACTTTCAGATAAAACATGTTGTGTACCTTCTGAATCAAAGCTTGGGACAGAGGGTGCAGATAAACTGAGTTTCATAAACTAAGTATTTTTTTTAATCACCAGCCAGGTACCAGACACTTGCAAACTACTGAAAATGATTTTTAGTGCTGTTCCAGGTTCTATGAGAGACTAAACAACTTGTTACCTACTTTTTACACAGTTATGACCTGTTGTGTTTGAAGGAGTCTTTGTGAAATCTTGTCTTCCGAATAAAATGAAGCTAATTCTTTTAGCTATTAATGTCTGTCTTGCATTAAAACTGTCAGATAAGTTAACTTGTCAGTTATTATTAACTTTTGGTTTCACATTGGCAGTGCTAAAACTTTTCTAAAAGCTCTTATTATTTACAGGTGTCTGGATCCTGAAACAAGCTACCATGAGACATTGTATCAGCAAGTACCAACTTGAAGAATCTGATACAAAACCATGGGAGGATTAATAAAAAAAATATTTAATATTTTGGCGTCTTTATTTTACAAAAACTAAGTGATGGTTGTGTGAACCTTGTCAAGATCTTTGGCTTTTGCAGCAGCAGATTGTCGCAGAGTAATGCCAGATAACATAAGCACTGTGTACATGTTGCTTTACCTGTCTTTGAGAACAACTGGACTGAACAAAGTGTGATATTTGGAAACCTTGTACTGGCAGAGTGTGGACTCAGTGTATAGTCATGAACTGGTAGTTTTAAATCATAGCTTTAAGAAATAGCAGAAACACAGTTCTCACAGAAAGGAGGCAAGTGTTCTTTCACATCATTTCAGAACCTCAAACTGCAAAAAAAAGGTTTCTGTGTACAGTTTCTTGAGGGAAATTCAGACCTGTGATGACAGTCTGAAGTAGATCAAACCCAAAACTAATCAGTAGAACCAGATTTATAAGACCAGTTAAACTAAATACAGGGATAGAAGTAATAGTCTGAAGACATGATGTTGTAGCTCTTGCTCAGTTATGAAAACCAAGGATGTGACCTTGGAGATCACGCAGAGCTTACTGCTGAGTTTTGCCACCAATGGTTTCTGTCATCTAGGGATATGTTGCTCTTGTTTTTCTTCTTTGTTAGTAATCTTGCCATTTTATCAATGTCTAGTGGGAAGGTTGTGCTGTGTCTGTGCTGCAGTAAAATCCACATTGTTGCTTACTGCATTCAGTTTTGAAAAAAAAGATTCACAAATATAGTAGGGTTGTTCAGAAACACACTTGGCAACAGATGGTTTAAAACATGATGTTGAGGAAAGCATCTAAAAGGGCTTAAGAAATTCACCCAAAGCATCTACTGGCATGATTCTAGATTTCAGCAGAGGGGTGCAGTACCAGTCTCTGAGCCTGGACAAGAAATGGTGCTGAACCATGGACTTTGTATATGCATGGCCTGATTAACACTTAAGATGGGTTCTTGTGCTGTTGGAGTTGTGCAGCTAAAGGACCCTTCCACAATTCTTGTGCTCCTGCAATGCACAAGGAGTGGAATTTCCCTGCAGTGTGCTTCAGTTTGATCCCTCAGTTGCTGAGAGTTCCGAGTACCTCATGTCTTTGGTTAATGGAAGGATGCAAGTTCTTTAACACCTATGCTGTTTGCTGCACTGCTTGGACATTTTGTAGTATAGAATGGGCCAGAGTTCATCATTTTACTGGTACTTACCTTTTGAATTGATGAATGTATTGTATGAACTCAAGGCTAGGCCAGGTACTAGGAGTCTGGGGTTGCAAAAGTCCAAGTAGCACTTCCACAAAGGTTCTACTAGTTTGTAAGAGGCTATAATACTGATTAGGTTATTTTTTACTGTATTGTAATACTTTATCACCTTGGTTTTGATGCCATCTTGGCTTCAGGTGCAGTTGGAAAAGAACACTACATGTTTTGTCTCTTCAGAAGCACTGGGGTTAGAGAAATAGCTGCTTCTGTGAATGGGTTGGAGGTTTCACTGTGTATTGAAATGGTACTAGCCACTGGAAGGGAAGGTTGTGAGGTGGAGGAAGGCAGCAGGAATTTAACTGATGCCTTTTTGCCCTTTCCATTTCTAGAACAGGTTCTCTGTCCTCCAGAGGTGTGGCGCACCTGCCTGGGCAGCAATGCTCTGAGCATGCAATTTGATGCCATAGCTGAAAGAGCTGGGCAAAGTGAATTTAAAATGATGGTACAGTTCACGGGTAAAACTTAGCGGGCTTGATTTGAGATGATTAAAACCAGGCCAAGGGAAACCTGTGGGTTTGGTCACTGAAAAGTTTAGATTAGGAGGCTCATTTGTCTTTTAAGAGCATTATGCCTGGTCTTGTAGCTTTTGTTTAGTGCAGCAATAGCAATAAATTCATGGTTCTATCCCACCCATGGCTTGCACTGGCACTTGACCACAGCTAAGATGATAATATGTATTTATTACTACCAAGAAGTGCAATTTAGAGTTGTATTGTCACACTCTGGAGTAGATTAATAGTATTTATTTTTGTTATCTGCAAGTAAAAACTTTTATGGCTGCCCTGTTTTGGAGATGAAAAATACTGGCTGGATATTATTTTGACTTGTCTCCTGTGAGTCCAGTTACATTTGCTTGAAATGTTAACATCTGATTTCTGCTTTACCCAGTATCTAAGAGATACAGATACATTGGTTGATAATGGAGTTAAATTGGATTTGTTGTTTTAGAGGTGTCTTCAAAAGATGGCCCAGTGCATTTCATTGCTGTTGCACTTAGTTGAAAGATTGTGAGTTTTAATAACACTTTTATTTGTAAAGCCTAACAACTGCGGTTTAATAACAACACTCAAAACATGAATATACATCATGAAATGTTTTGGCCCGAAGAGGTTCATAGAAAAGTGCATATCAGTTCTTGCAGCTTAATAGCTTTTTTCAAGTCACTGAAAGGTTCTTCCAAGGAACAGGGAAGTTCATAAAATGTTCCTTTTTTTAAAAAACAGTCATATTTTTCTTCTGTTTGCAGAAGCTGGGTAAAAGTAATTTCACCAGAAAGGAATGTTGTCATAGCTCTTCTTGTACATACAATTGCTTTCTGCTTTCAAACTAAATGCTTCATTTGTATGACTGGAGTGACTCAAGTAGTGCTTCTCTACGCTTGCCCGGTCTGCATCATCCTCTGGAATGCAACCAGTGATGAATCTCACTGGAAATGGGCTTGTGCCTCTGTTTTAAAATGAAACACAGATGGACTGGATGTTTTTTGCCTTAAAACGTTTTCTTCTTTTTCTTTTGTGAAAAACAACGGTTAAAAGCAAGATGAGGGTTGAGAACAGGCAGCAGGTAAAGAATATTAATGGCTTCTTCTGAGAAATAAACAAGCAGAAGCTACACTGCTTTTCTTGATTGGCAGGATCACAGACTGAATAGTCAGCAGGGAAGCCGTTGTTGCTTATCAGGTTATTGTAGTATTTTATTGAAGGCTTTCCTTTTGAATCTGAAGTGAAGAATCCAAACCTGGGCTTAGATTTTTCTTCAGTCAGTTTAAATGCATAGTAGCCTTTAATCTTGACTTTATCAATATAGTATGCTGCAAAGGAGGGGGGAAAAAAGAAAGAAACAGATGTTAATAAAACCTTGCATGACCTGCAAATCTTCTGGTAATTAGTTCAGGTTTCAGATGATTAATCTATGGATTTTCAAAGTATAATTGTACCATAAAATATTTATACTTACTGCTTCTAGCAGTACTCTGCTCCCAACTGTATTAAGTTGAAACAGTGCATCATTGTCTTAAAAAGGGAGTTAGAATGTGGGAGTTTTCTGGACCTACTTTTGAAAGCTGGATTTCAACAGAGTAAAGCTGGGAGCTTGCTTTTCTGGGAAAAGCCAGCTGCTGCTCTCTGCTGAACCCAGCTGCACTGACTCAAGGGGAGCAGCTGCTCATCTGTGTTATGAGAGGGGCTGTCTGAAAATTCCTGCCCTGCTCCAAACTTGGCTGCTCAGCCCTGCAGGTGTGACTGACTGCTGCTCCCAAGTGTTGTGCTAAAATATATAATTGAAATCACGAGAAGCAGACCTTGGTGAGCAAACACGTCTCCAATTCTCGTGTAAGCAGAGCGTATAGTCAAGGGTGTGACCTAGATAAGCAAGAACATTGTAAATTGGGGAGATCTTTATTAGAGATCAGAAATTAGAGTTGTCTCTTGGGAGTAATTTGTCTCAAGTGCCATCTGCTACCAACTTTTGAATAACTACTGCATATGCATGCTCAGATTGCTTCCAGTTTAAACCATGTGAGAAGCTACTATAGCTGGATTTCACACAAGGGCTTGATACCATTGCTTTGTGTTATATCTGCCCTGAGCGTGCCTGCAGAATTGGTCCCCTCAGGAAGCTAAATGCTAATGGCTGGTTCTTGAATATCAACCAGTGCTGCTTGCTCTGTCTGGGGCAAGTCTTAGGTACTTGCCTAAGCAATGCCTGCATCTGTGCCACAGAAATGGCTCTGGGGAACTTAGGTCTATCATACACTCACCTTTTAAAACCTCTTGTACGTATTTTCCTAAGTAATAATTTCTAAGCTGGTCATTGTCCAAGGACTGGTCATCTATTCCATTTGCTGTGATGTAAATATCGATGTCACCGTAGTTTTTTTTAATCCACCTGAGAACTTCACGCACTCCCCAGGGCACCACTGCCAAACGGGAAGGGGAGCTCAGGCAGGTGATATCCTGCAGAAACTGGATGTCACGATCAAATTCATACTGGCTCCCGTTCTGAGGTTCATGAATCACAAATCTGGTGGTGAAATGATTCAGTGCATAAAAGTCAGCTGCACCTTTGACGAGATGCTTTTCCTCACTTGTGAAAGATGGCAGCGAAGAGTGAGAGAGGCCTTTTCTGGTTTTAGAGCTGATATATTCCCTCATAGCAGCTGGATAGTCCCCAGTCTTAAATATGGGATCGGCAAACCAGCCTATTTCAAACTGAAGAAACCTGTTGGCAGCTTTTGAATGAGATTCAAAATAGGGGTTGGCAGGCTCAGCCCAGTCTGAATGCAGGGACAGGGACACTTTGCCATGCTGAAAGGAGCGGTACTGCTCATCGTATATCCTCCAGGCCCTGGCATGTGCTATTAATAAATTATGTGCTGCCTGATATGTGTCATTGCTGCTCCTATTATAGACATCGCTTAGCCGGTTAGGCTCATTTATTGTGATCCAAAGTTTAACCAAATCACCGAGTTCCTGGAAACATAAAGCTGCATAGTCTTGGAAGGCATAGGCAGTGGACTGGTTCAACCAACCTCCTGTCTGCAGCAAAGGCCCTGGCAGGCCCAGGTATGCGTGAGTTGGATGATACAAGGTGACCATGGACTGAATGTTGAGTTTCAGTATTTCGCTAATGACGCATCTGTAGTACCTAAGAACTTGCCTGTTGACCACTGACAAATCTCCATTGGGTAAAATTAGTGACCAGTCAAATGCAAATCTGTAATGGGTGACTTTCATTTTTTCCAGGAGGTCAAGTTGCTTTTTAATACTGACAAAATCTGTGCACTGTGATGGTCGGGTTTTTAGCTTCACTCCTTTAACTTTGTGCAGAAGCCCATCTCCTGTGATGTTCCAGAGGTACAGGCTGGAATCGCAGAACTGCGGTGAGGAAGCCACAGATTCTGCCTGTGAAAATCAAAATGATATGTTACAATGGGGTTTAATTAAATGAATGTTTGCTCGTAGTCTGCATTTCTGCTGGTATTTGGCTGTAGAACTAGTGCTGGATGGCAGGAGATCTCACTCAGATGCTCTGAGGGGAAGAGGTCAACTGACTGACCTACGTGGAATTTGTCTGTGCTAGTGGTCATCTTACCTGTTCTGTTCCTTCATTTGTGGAAAAGATTGAAATTGTATTCTCCTTTCTTTTCAGCTACACACAGGCATTTGCCCTGCCAGAGCCTACAGAACATACATTTTTGCACAGATACAACTCCCTGGTTGAGCTCATTCTGTGGAGAAGCAAGCATCCATTCCCCTGCAGCTGGCAGGAGAGTGAGGTGGTAAGGACAAGCACTGAGAGGGATAAAAGGCAGGCACGGATTTTTTTGGCATTGCTACTGAGATTGACCTTGAGAAGCTGGCATAGTGTTCCCTGGTTTACCAGCAGTCCTGCAAACATCAGACAGAAACAACTTAGAGTGCTGCTTATTATATCTTTACTGTTTTCTAGTAGTTACCGAGGCTTGCATAGGATGTGCAGCACAGGATTATTTTTTTTAAACTATTATTCCAATTTTTTTAAACAGTCATAGAATCATAGAATAACCATGTTGGAAGAGTCCCACCAGATCATCGAGTCCAACCATTCCTATCAAACACTAAACCATGTCCCTCAGGACCTCGTCCACCCATCCCTTAAACACCTCCAGGGAAGGTGAATCAACCACCTCACTGGGCAGCCTCTTCCAGTGCCCAGTGACCCTTTCTGTGAAAATTTTTTTCCTTATGTCTAGCTTAAATCTTCCCTGGTGGAGCTTGAGGCCATTTCCCCTTGTCCTGTTCCCTGTCACTTGGGAGAAGAGGCCAGCACCCGCCTCTCTACAACCTCCTCTCAGGGAGTTGTAGAGAGCAATGAGGTCTCCTCTCAGCCTCCTCTTCTCCAGGCTAAACAACCCCAGCTCTCTCAGCCGTTCCTCATAAGGCCTGTTCTCCAGCCCCTTCACCAGCTTTGTTGCTCTTCT
>WAAB01011627.1:353613-392856 GCA_013389865.1 Piaya cayana | reverse complement strand
CCGGCCATCCAACCAGTTTTCCACCCAGGAGAGTGTGTGCCCCTCCAGGCCAGAGGCTGACAGTTTCTGTAGCAGAATGCTGTGAGAAACTGTGTCAAAGGCTTTACTGAAGTCCAGGAAGACCACATCCACAGCCTTTCCCTTGTCCAGCAGCCGAATCACTTTCTCATAGAAGGCAATCAGGTTAGTTTGGCAAGACCTGCCTTTTGTGAACCTGTGTTGACTGAGCCTGATCACCCAGTTCTCTTGCATGTGCTTCCTGATAGCACTCAAGATCACCTCTTCCATCATAGGGTTGGTAATACAGCACAGTGAAATTTAAAATATTTAGATTAAATCTGATTTTTTTAAGAAAGTGGACTTTGCTCTGTATTTCCTTAGAATGATTAAGAAAGTATATAGAAACTCTACTCTTTTTGCCTATGGTTGTCATTGAATAGCTCAAGTTATGCAGTTTTATTGTTGTTTTTTGAAGCCAATGTTGGTGACTGGACCATCTTTCTGTATGTGATGACAAAAAGAGTATCCCAATACTGACCATACATACAGTTAGCTTAGCTACCATATCTAAAGTAGAAATAGATACCATAGGAACTACTTTGGAAACAGAGCAGTATAATCTGTTTTCACATGGGAGCTTAGATGGTAAAAGCCTGATGTTGGTTATTTTTGCCTGTAGTGTGAGTCTTCTTAAAGAACGGCTTGTTACCCATTCTTGGAAGTGGCACGTAGAGCCAGGCCCAATCCAGGAACTTGCTTCTGCCTTGTTCAGTAGCCTTAGATGAGACCTCAAGCCTATGGGTAGTTCTGCTGCCAGCAACAAAACCACCTTATCCCTGCCCTGTGCCACCTTCTCTGTCACACTGTTGTAGGCACCTCTATGGCCACACTGCAGACTGGAATGGGAAACTCCCCTGGTTGGAAAATAAACCAGGAATAACTGATTGGGGACAACTTCTTCATCTGAAATTTCCTGATCTGATTTGCCACCCAGAGATGCAAGCAGAGTGGAGGCAAAGGAGGGACCAGCCTTGGAAATCCTCCTGCAGAGGGGGGTCTGCTGCCACAGGAGCACCCAGTAAGCTGTGACTAGATCACACAAAAACCTGTAAAATACATAAAATGGCATCTCCTTTTTTGTTAGGAAACCTATGAAAACAAGTTATGTAAGTATGTAGGCTTTCCTGAAATGCATTTTATTCTGTTCAGAAAGAGTCAGTTATGGAATTAAACAAAAAGCAACAAATAATAAGCATGGTGCTGTAACATTTAGAGGTAGGTTACCTGTCTTGAAGCTCTTTTTCCACCAGTCTTTAGCTGTTTGGTCTACCAGTGCTACACCCAAAAATAAAATACCCTTGGCAAGGTCTAACTCAGCATCTCCTCTAAAGCTTCCATCACTATGGAGGCGAACAGTCACAGAAACTGAGTCAGTAGGAATTAGGTATCTATTTTCAGTGAGAGCTTTTGCCTAGCCTACAAAACACCAGTCTACAGCAGGATGCCATATTACATCTGATGAATGGATCAGTGTTTGACTATTCAAAGTTTTACTCAAGCATGCAAGGTCAAATTCCCTCCCACAAGATGGCTGTGAAGGTAGAAGGGAGAGCCCTAATTGCAGTATTCATTGAGATTCCTGAATTTAAAATGCTGTACAGAGTCACTTGTTCACAAAGTAAAGTTGTTGATTGTTCTGCATGCAGTGTTCCACCCAATACTTTACACTTACCTTAAGAACAGACTCGGTGACACCCCAGGAGAAGTCACAGGAGAACTGAGCTTGCAAGCCTGGGGTAGACTCCTTTGGGGAGAAGCCGTTTTCTTGTATGATTTGTTTGTAATAAAGTGCAGATGACTTGGGAATTCTTTCCTTTTTTTCGCTCTTGAAATCTACATAAAATAATCCACGCCTGATGTTGTAAGCGTGTTGCCATTCAAAGCCATCAAGAAGTGACCAGGCTGTGTAACCGAACACATCTATGTTGTCATATTTAACAGCTGCATAAGAGAAAGTAACATCTATCAGTCCTATATTTGACTCTAACATACATAAGGGATATTTATGAGAAAGTCCTGTTCACTTTGAAAATCTTGAGGGTTTTCTTAACACTCATAGTTTTTGACCCATTATAATTCATTGCAAAACTATGACGGGCTCTATATATCTTAGTCCTTACTCATTAAAAAAATATATACATCACTAGTTCCTTAAGGAATAAAATTACTATCAGATGCTTTATTTCTGCTCTGAGAAAACATGAAATTGCATGCCATATCCAGATTTTAAGTTGCATTTGATGACTTCAAGTCATATATACCTATAAAACCAGAGAAGCACAAGTAAAAATTAACGATGGTAGTTGGCAACAGGTAATCTAGTTTGTGCCTTTGTGTTTGTGACAAAGCTAAAACACACTTTTATTACTCTGTGGTTATTTGAAAGATGTCTGCAAGCTCTGACATGCCTATTCAGCTTCTAAACTGAAAAATGAACTATGTCAGTGTGGGACATATGATGACTTTAGAAAAAAGAAGATTGATTAACACAGAGATAAAAGTCCTTGATCTACTTGCAGGATGACTGTGGCACATGAGTGTTTCTTCAGGCAAGTTTAACATCCCTCCACATTGTAAAGGAGTATCGATATAATTTTTTGTGTATAACATATGAGAAAGATGACAAAATTATTTCTTTCTCAAATGTGGAGCATGAGTCACCAGGTAGAACAGTAGAATTTCCAAAGCAGCTTCTTGCTGGACATCAACTACGACCAATGTTCATTACCCACTTTCAGCATGTCCTACCTGGCAGCCTGGAAAAAGAAGTCTGAACTACACGCTCTGTCATGCTAGCTGCCTGTCACCAGTTATAAGCTAGGGAATAATACAGAGTAACTCCTCACATTAACCTCAAAAGGGCTGGAACATCAAGGGCAAACCAGTGACCAAGGAAAGGTACTGAAGACTTTGACACAGACATATGGACAACAATATTTTACCTGCATTTCACTGACAGTAAACCAAGAATAAAGAGGCAGTGTTCTGATTTAAAGTTCTATTCTCACCCAACATTACTTCACCTGATTTCCTTGGGGCATTTAATTTTGCATCTCCACTGAACTTCTTTGCCTTGGTCACACCATGCTACAACCTTAGCAGAGGCAGTTGTGTGCAGGTACTTCCATTCATGCGGCAAAGTAACAAGTATTGTCCTAGTCTAGTATGATATTTTACTAGCTGCTAGATGAAGAAATAAAAAAACCCAAGAGTTTGCAGTGTAAGTATACAAGAAACTCATAGACAAGACCAGAACACTTAGACTTGGAGATGAGGGAACACAATGAAGCAGTGCAATGGCATGTATTTTCAAGAAAAACAGCTTCTAAATACTAGGGAAACAATGGGAGACAGCACAAAAATGTCTGGAAATACTAAATGCAAAACATGGAGGTGAAGAATGATGCAAAGGATTAAGAGATAGTCCAGAAGGGCCTTGTAAGTAAAGATGAGTATTTCATGTCTGCAATGGAGAAGGTTGGATCAATGGAAGTGGACCTGTAGGGACAGCATAAGTAATTTTTTATTTTAGAAGTATAATGAATGGTTGGGAACTAAGTTTAATTGCCATAGCAAAAGATACTGCAGTACTCAAGATGGTGTATCCCTAGGTGGGAATTTTTGCCTCTTTAAGTGGGTAGGAGGGAAAAGCACTATTTTATGTTAGGTGGGTGGTAGGTAACAATCCTGGAGATCAGCATGAGAGTACGTTTACAGTATTGTCTGCAGTGACAGTAAAAGGAGAGGGCTGAAACAGTCAGGATCCTCTCTGAATGTTAGAGTGGGGGTAAGAAAAACTTCCTATAAACCAAGGAGATGGCTGGGGGCAGAAACAAGGGGAGAATATGGCAAGAGTTAAAAATTTCTCCATGTCACCAGAGATGACATCTGTAACAGCAGATCTCAAGGCATTTCTGTCTGCTCCAGGTGAAGCCTTGGAGTCCTTCTGCAGAAGGAATAGTTTTGGTACCAACAGGCACATGCGTGCTTAGAAGCTGTAGTTCAATCCTTGTATCATAATCAGGGTCAGTTCATTGCAACAGTGAGGTTATATACATCATGTATTTTTGTGACTCATGGTACTGTAAGATACAGACATATAGTACAAAGCACTCTTCTTGAAAGCCCACGCACAGCGTATAGCTCCTCATAGCCTGCTACATTTTATCCTGACAGCCACCATCCCATTACAATTTGGCCTACATAAATGATGTCTTGAGGTTAACAGAGCCACATTAATTTTGCTGCAAACAGCAAATTTATACCTGACTTCCCTGTAAGTAAAAATACGAAAATACATTCAAGCGTTATTCCTCATCAGAAAAATTAAAGTTTGCTTCACAAAAAATGCACTAGTTGATAACCCTGTATTTTGAAGCAGAGGCTCAAGTAGCTGCACACATGAAAACGTAAATGATAATTCTTGAGAAGCAGCTATTAGTTAAAGTAGTATAGTAAAGTATAGTATAAAGAAAAGAAGGGTGACTCCATCCAAGCACATGCTCTGGATTTTCTTATGTACATGTCCAGCAACCTACCTGTTCCACACCTCCAAATCCAGGCCTACATCTAGACTTTTCTGCTGTGTCAAGGCTCTATTTAAAACATCATTGATCTAGTACTGGAATGCAACCTCCTCAAAAGCTGGAAAAGGCTGAACACATTGCATAATCATGCTATGTGAAGTTTAAAATTTGTACAAACTTTAAATATATCTGGATAATCTTAGTTGGGAATTTAGCTACATTTGTTGGTGATACAAGACTTCCTGTCTTGGTGTCAGAGTAAACTATCAGTCATGCTTTCTCAATTTGGAGGATAAGAATGGTCTTTGTAAAGGGATACAAGCCATCCCATCGCTGCAGTGTGGGATGCTGGGAGGACGGTTTTCAGGGTCAGCAGCTGTCCCTTTCCCAGTGCCGAATACTGGTTTTGCAGAGGATTTAGGTATTAACAGCATTTCCATTGCATTCAAAATTAAATCTTTTGTCTTCAGAGAGCACCCCTGTATGCTGTCTTTATGAAGGGAAAATACCAAGATTAGAAGTGTGTCTTTGAAACATATTACTCTTGTTTGGCACGTAGTAATCCCAAATTAAAATCTCCCTTCTCCTGTAGATTTCCTTCATGCATTTTACATTGGACTAGGACCCCAGCATAGCAATGACAGTTCCTAGTCATGGTCTCGTTTTCCTGCTGTCAAGGTATGTGCCTACACAAGAGTTTTACAGTTGGGCTGCCAGCAATGAGAAGTGACTCAGTTTTGCACTTACTTCGTTTTAAAATCCAACACAGATGTTGAACTTGAGCTTTCTGGGACAGGGACTATGGGCTTTTTCTGTGTTTGTGGAACACCTGGCACCCATAGATCCTAATCCATGACTTGTACTCATGCCGTATAAACAACTAATAATTAACTTAGTTGCCATTATCTCCTTTATGAAAAGGTTAAATCATTACAGATCTAAACTTTAAATTATCTTAAAAAGCTCTCAAAAATCCAACAACTAACTTATGTACAAACCTTGTAACACCTTATTAATGAAGTTTTTCATCATGAAGATGGCTGTGGTGTCATCTGTTTTCACATGGCTGTCAGTGAACCAGCCATTCTCTGCAATCAAGATTCGAGGATTGTTGTACTCCAGTTTAATCCAGTTCAGCACTTCCCTCAAATTGAGTGACAAATTTTGTCCCATTTTTGGTAGAGTGTTTGGAGGTTTAAAGTTATTAGGACCAAAGGAAAATGCAAAGAAGTCAGCTGTTCCCTTTATGTAGCTTTTCTCATCTTCAGTAAAGCGTGGCAAAAACAAGAATTCATTTTTCAGTTCTTCTGGATAATCACCGTCCCCATGAATGGGATTAGCAAACCACCCAAGTACTCTTTCCATAGACTGCTGACATTTAGCAATGTCCAATGCATCTTCCGATCTGTTAGGCTCAATCCAGTGGGATCCCAGCACTATGGACATCATCCCCTTCTGATATGGTTCAAAGTGTTTTTTGTAGTTATGCCAAACCCTTGCATGAGCCTGATGAGAGAAAAATAGCATTAAATAGAATATAACTCTGTGTATGTAGGTAGCTAGGCAGGCAGATAGCTGGATCTGATTCACTACAGACTTCTGTGGCAATATTAATGAACTGTTAACATACACTTATTAGCCCACAACAGTAATGGACAATGACTGTAATACTGCAAGACACCTCAAGATGATGGTAATGCTCAGTATCTCACGTGGGCTGTTCCTATGATACATTAGGGCAGTGGCTTTTTGCCTTTTAACATAGGTCTAAACTTCATGAGATGTCCCAGCAGGGGTGTGAGTAGCTGCTACATGGACACTTTGGGAATTAACAGCTGTCGATGATGGGATTTGAACTCTGTGATCTAGACAGTCCCATCTACTTCTTTCTTTGTCGATCAGTGATTGCTTATAAAGTTAAAATTTTAAACCATCCTTACGACTGATACAGATATTATGCACCTCAAATTAAGTTTCTTTTGCCAGTGTTGGCTCTGTGCTACTGATTGCTCTGTGCTGTGGGGTCTATCAGGATTTCTTCTCATCAAACCACATCCACTGCATACTCCTTTCATACACTTTCATTCGTTTTAGTTTGGCCTAATCATATGATTGAGTTCTACTTTTGAGATTTGCACAGTCCCTAAATATAAAATATTGGAGAAAGGACTTTGTTTCATACTTTGAATCCAAAAGTCAAGTCTCATAGTTTTGTGTGATAATTTTGATTTAGGATTTTAGTTCATTACTTATTTAAAATTGCTATAATGATATTTTTTTTTCTGCCAGTAACATGCAACAATGTAGAGTGAAGCTTATTCATTTTAAGTATTCATTTTAAGAGTAATACCTCTTTGGCTTTAAAAGGTGATTGGGCAGCAGTATCTCAGAAATTCTGTTGGGTATGGCATGTTTTAGTATGCATAATTGGCTGAATATTGACTTTCCTAGAAGAGACAGAAGTTTTGCTATTCATGTTGGTGACAAGGAAAGCATACTTTGTATCACATCTTATTCAAATTTTTCTGATTATCAACATGTTTTAGAAAGATTAATGTCACACTCTGGAATCACCTTCAAATGTTGCATTGTTAGAGAAGAGAATGTAGCAGTCAAAAAATTACACAGAAAAAGGAATGCATGGTAGATTGAGGAACCTCTAGCATTGTCCAAGTCCCATAGTAAACCAGAAAACCTAGGCTGTCGGAGAAGGGGAACTCTGGATCATGATGTCAATCAGGCCAGAAGACTTGATACAGGAGAGGGGAGTTGACTTCTCCCAGCTGAGGAGTTGTCAAGAAACTCAAGGTTTACATTATTCCTGACAAGGGGATCTATATGCTTAAGCTGGAGAGAAAATAACTGCACTCAGAAAAAAACACTGAGAAGCATTGTGAAACACTTAAGAGTGCTGAGTTAGACCAACATCATTATGAAGCCAAACAGCATTGCCTACCTTTGACAACAATTTCAGTTATCTGGAAACACACAGCCTTGACAGTTTAAAAAACCCAAAAGATTTAATGTCAGATAGATATTTGGTTAAGCTAGGGAGCACCAAAGAATTACAGTTTGTGAAATTTTGTGTATCAGTTGTTTATGGTTTCTAAGGTCATGCTTGTAACATTTGTTCAAGGTCTGTCTTTGAAAATACTGATAAGTAACATTAACCTTTGAAATGCAGGTTCTGTAGCTGAAAAAGGAAGTCAGCAAAAATTGCACTCATGAGATAAATGACATGATACAGTTAAAATACTAGAAAATGGATTTCTTACCAGTCTTATCAGAAAATTTATGTGGTGAGTGTCATCAGCTCACTTACCCTCACTATCCTCTCCTGAAGGTCCCTCCAGTCTGGGATGGCTGCTTGGGTGGGACTTACTTTGCTCTCTGCCTCTCACCTGGTCAGTAAGTTCTTTTTCCCAGACCCAAGCTACTAACACCTATTCATGGAAGGTATATGGTTGCACTGGCTTAACAAGAAAGAACCTGGTGAAGTCAGCTGTATTATACACAGGGCCAACCAGCACGACAGCAGCCCCAGGTAAATCTTAGCAATTAATTCTAGGTGAAGTGAAGAATGATGGCTTTGCCGAACCCCGACAAATCAGAATGCAGTATTGGCATGTAAGAGACAGAGACAATTCATTGTACTCATATGCACGTTTAGGAGGCTGATTAGAAGAAAGTAAAGTTACTACTAAAAAACTGTCTCCAGTAGAACATACAGCCACAGGGATAGTTCTACAACAGCAGACCACAAGTACAAATAAGTACATTTAATATGAGTCAAGGCAACATCCCCATACAGAAATTCATGTGTCACTCTTATCTCTTAATTCTGAGGGTTAGCTGTATTGAAAAAAAATTGTCGCCTTGTCTATAGTAAAGGTTTTCACAGGCGGTAATGGAGACAATAGCATTTGCCTGCTTATAATTCTGTTTTGAGGTGTCTGCAAAGTGCAAACTATTGTTGATGGAACCAACTGATTCATATATTTTGTTTTGTAAGACCACATTTGAAACAAACATCAAATTAAAAGCAGTATCATACATCAAATTGGTTATTTTGAGTAGATCTTGACTAATCTTTTTTTCCAGTTAGAGTTTAATCCCTAATCTTTCACTTTCTTTGTCAGATCAAGGACAAATGTCAAGGCTAAATACACAGTGAAGGCAGGATCAATATTGTGTATTTATTCTAGATACAAATGACACATTAATTTCAGTTTATATTCCTGGTATTAATACAGAAATTATTCTGTAGACTTGAAAGTCAGAAAGTGCTAACTCAGTTAGCATTAACCATGTAAAACCAGAGCAAAAAAAGAAAAATGTCCAATTTCTGCACATAATGTAGCAAAGGCAGAACTGCCTGGAGGGCACTAATAAAGAATACAGAAAGCTGTCACACTGGTCTGCTGTTTGTGACCTTTACAAACATCAATCTAAGTATAAAAGAACAAAAACAGTTCAAGAGAAAATGGTAATAGCATATCAGGTAGATATCTCATTTAGCTGCGGATACAATAATTCAATGGCTTTGTATATTTGTTTCTTATCAAATTTATCAACTGTTAAATCAAAGATATCCATCTAATTATTTTGTGCACAGTTTTTTTCTTTCTCTGTTTCAGTATGACAGCTGCCTCAGGGGCAAGGTCACATATACTTTGATGTGTCTTTTAAGTGCCCTGAGGCAAGTTACTTGTTATCATTAATTGTTTTCCGATGCAGCTTTGTGAAGCGCAGTCTCCTTTAATAAAGAAAGGATACACACTTTTGATGGCCACTTTCCATCTGGTATAAGATCCCACAGGCTTCTTATGTCAGCAGTAATGATTATACAACTGAACAGAGATTTAGCCAAGAGAACTCCTTAGCACTTTATAATTGATAAGTGTCAAACTTTAGATTTCATATTAATTTCCATGGAATTAGTATTAGGTCCTTGAAAATGATCAGTAGCAATTATTACCCTCTGAATAGCATACATAGTAACATGGAAATATGGTTTTTTAAATTTAAAATTTGAGTTTGTATTCTGTAGATAATTATCCCAAAGTGGATCTCCCAAGCACCCTGCTTAGCAGCCTTTGTCTCCACATTCAACAACTCTATGAGTCTTGAATAGGAAGATCAATACGAGGACTGCCTCATAAATGTGTGTATCTGGGGAATTCCCATAAAAGCACACAAGGCAGAGAAGGAAAGCACAGGTAGTAGTAGTCAACACCTTAGCACTCCGGGGATTGAAGAAGACAGAACAATACTACTTTTGCTGAAAAGCCTTAATAAGATCATTATCTACATGATTACCAACGTGAATTAATTCACAGAAGTAGGTAATTTCTTGATCAGTTTTAGAATGTATAGACTTTTTCCTTAGCCAGCCAATTATTTTGAGTATTACAATGATGGATTTCTTTAATCCACTAAAACTGATCCTTTAAAATTAAGAGAAATGTCTTCAGCCCTCTTCTAGACATGCAAAAATCCCCAGCAACTTCCAAATTGTTCTTACAATAAAATAATCCGAAGTCCAAAAAAAAAAAAGGTTTATGATTTGATATATTGGTTTTGTGATTCTGTGCAACTCAGCTTCAGTTTATGATTGACATATCATGCAAAACCAGTGTCTTTATCTAAGTGGTGATTAGTTCTCACAGCAATGCAGGTGCAACAGGGCACTGGCAAGTGAAACTAAAAGTAGGACTTACGAGAGTCTCATTTAGTTTATCCAAAGGTACTACAAAAAGGCTTGACAGTGATTATTCAGCAATTTGCTATGTAGCAGTGTGGTGGCCAGATTAGCTTTTTCTGCTCATTACAGACCTGGTTTTCCTGCTCATTGTACTTCCTGGGTGGACCTGGAAATGCGCATAGGGTAGCGTGGAGAATACCGTCCTTCAGAAATGAAGCTCTGACATGGACAAGAACAGGGTTCTTCCTAAAGCCACTGACAAAAATGGGAGCCTTTTCAATAGCTTTAACAGGCTTCACTTCACACTTCCAAAATCTGACACTTTTTATCTTCAGAAGGATATTTTTAGTTTGCAGTGATAAATTAGAATGTAGCCACAGTATCTGAGAAACAGATTTGCATATACCAGTCCCAAAAGAAAAAGCCGTGTAAGGTCTCTTTAAAAGAGATTTTTATGTTTCCTTCCTGTCAAAGCAGAGACATTTCATAACACATGAACCCTGGTTATGCATCAGTACATTACATTAATATGGTATTGTTCACAATACTAAACCAACTGAGCATATAGGTACGCACAAAAATCTTTGAGAAAAATTCCGGCCAGTTGGCTCGAAACATATAATAACACCTATGCTTCTGTGGAATTACTGGTTTTAATTACATTTTATTATGGAAATAAATTCATATATCTAAGAAGAGTTGACTCGTGTTGATTGGTTCCTCAAGAGCTTCCATCGTACCTCCAACCCCAAGCATCAAATTCCAGTTCTTCAAATACACTACTATAAATCTGAGATCCTTTATAAAGACCTAAAATCTTCAGAAATTTTACAGTGCCACAGGAGAGAACTACTAATACATTAGATAATGTTCATGGGGCTGTATGAAAAATATGTCATTAAAATAATTTCTGCCCAAAAATAATAATAAAAGTTAGTGGGTTGTGTGTTGCTGAAAATCTCATCAACTTTTTCACTTGAGTAACTGATTTTATACTCAGATTCACAGACCTTAAAGTTAGAATGGACTTAAAGTTAGATCAAGACTGAGATTTAAATAATGTTGACCAAGAAACTTAGGTCAGTAATTTGAGTATCAGACCCAGTTGTGCTTTTCTTCCTAGGAAGCTTCAGCAGATTCATTGCTCCCTATGTGGTGTGTGAGGTTTGCACAGATTTTATAGAATTGGAAAACGCAGAGACTGGCTGGTTGGTACCCCAGATTTGATTGTGCCATACAGAAGTGCAGGCAAGCAATGCTGCAAACTTACATTGTATCTTTTACATGTATTATATCAAATATATTTGATACAGCACTTGAAAATAAAAGGTATGATTGAGCATCAGTTCTCTTTGTGATGCTTCACAGATCTCTATAGTTGAATCATTCTTGTGCTAAGTCTGAAATCCATAGCTCAGGATGCTCAATTACTTTTCTATGTGTAAAACCTCTATTAATTACAGTGTGAATTTTCTGAAAAAAGAGGTTCTGCAGGTTCAAGTCCAGAAGGAAACACAGGAAATAGAAACGGACAGTTGCAGAATATTTTTAACTACTCTAGCAATTTTTTTCTTCCCACATACATACTTCTCTTTGTAGGATAAACACGTTCAGATTTATTTGTTAATAATATTTATAATATATGGTAGATTGTAGAAGAGCTCTCTTTGTGACAGCTAGTAATAGCCTGAGTAGAAAGAATTACACTAGCTGCTCTATCAAACAGCAACAGGATAGAGAACCTGCTCTGAAAACTACTTTGAACACTACAGATTTACTCTACTTTCTTCCAAACTTAAGAACTGCTGAACTTGCTAGTTCAGTAACAAACACCTTGCAGTATGATCTTACTAAGCTAGAACTAATCATATTTATATATAGTTACTCTATTGATAGCAGAATTGATCCCATGTACAAGCGCAAATAAATTTCATTTTAAACTAACAGAATGGTGATTTCAGTGTAGCCAAATGAATGCTCATGTTATTGTGCTTAATTAAGTGAAAAAACAAAGGAAAACCATGCTCTTTAATAGCCAGATTTTGTAGGTAAAACCTATTTAAAACTAAGTAATAAGCAACCACTTTAAAAGAAATAATTAGTAAGTCTGCTGTTGTGACAACAATAAAATCAACATGAGGAGTAAATAAAAGGACTGCCCTAGCTAAGGGTTATTTCTTGGTGTTTCTTTTAAACACTGATTATACTATTGATTCCTCCTATTGTTTCCCATGGTGGTGCAATATATATTTGTAAAATCTCACTATACCATACCTTGATCAAATTGTGTCCTACAGAGTAGACAGTTGATATTTTCCCTCTCTCTCCAGGAGCATGAATACCTGTGCCATATCCATGCCAAGCAACTAAATAAGGATTGTGGATTGTAATCCAATACTTAACACGATCCCCAAAGGTCTGGAAGCAAAAGGTGGCATAGTCATTGAAGATATCAATTACTGATTCATTTTTCCATCCCCCATATTTTTCTTGCAGCATCAAGGGCAGATCCCAGTGGTACAGAGTAACCACAGGTTCAATGTTTCTGTAGAGTAGGGAGTCAATAAGGGTGTTATAGTACTGGAGTCCTTTTTCATTGGGAGCTGTCACCACTCCAGTGGGAAAAAGCCTTGACCATGAAACTGAAAACTGGTAAAAAGTAACTCCCAAAAAATCCAGAGCAGACAAATCTTTGTCCAATAGGGTGTAACTGCCACTGGAGGTATCTGTGCTGTCAGCATCTCTAAGCTCCGAGTGGATGAAGTGGTCCCAGATGGAGGAGCCTTTCCCATCCTTCCTCCAGCTGCCTTCCACCTGGAAAGCCCCTGTCCCTACACCCCAGAGAAACTCTTTGGGGAAAGTGTCATACAAAAACATCTGTCTTTCACTCACGGGGCTGAAGTGGGGGTCCTTTTTCCACACAGTTCTTCCCTCTCCAGCAAGCCCAGTAACTATCCTTATGAAAAATAACGTCCACAAAGCAGCAAATCTTTCTAGTTGTCGGCCACACATTGTGCTGGTTTATAGCATCTTTCACTGACGGTGAAAAAAATCCATTCATGCACTGCAGTCCCGGCTGTGCAGACCGTCTTCATTTGCAAGAAACTACTGGAGTGTCTTATCAGAGCTTCACTAAAAGCTTGTGATCATAAAAGCCCTGTCAATGATTAGCCTGAACTGTGAGACCTAGAACGGGTCACAGAATGGCGTAATTTTTAGGGAGGTGGCCTCTGTATGACCACTGAGACACCTAGCTGACTTCTCACTGCAGGAAAATAGGTTGCCTGAACAATATAAATGCTAGTAACTAATTAATGATCATTTAAAGCTCAGTCATTCAGGTGGAAGAATATGGGTGACAAATGGAGCTATGAAGCTATCTCGTCCTTTATTCCTCATACAACTGTATTTCAAGAAAACATGGCAGAAATATAAATCAGACTGCCTCGTCTCCTGTTAAAAGGTGATTTATCCCATCTGCATAATTGGATGGCTGGAAGGGCAGTGTGTTATTCTTCAGTCCTGTCCTGCTCAAATATCCTTTTTGTGCTGAAAAGTTCTCCCTGGCCTCATGGGAAATTTTGTTGTGGAAAAGAGATATGCACACATCCCCCTAACTATATAAAAACACAAGGCAAGTCAATATATTTTTCAAACATATGCAATTGTTTTTCTATCCTATACAAAAAAGTCTGCTATGCAGCTCTATGTACAGCAGCAGCACAAAATTAAGAGGGGTCTGTTCTAACCCTTAAGCAAGTTCCCCTGATTCCCTCAAATAAACACAATTAGCAAAGATAATTAGCCCTGAAAGATGCTATATCAGTATTGATTAATTTAACAATCTCGGTGTACACAGCTGGGGCATCAGCACAAAGAGTATCTTACAAAGCAGTTATGCAATAAAATTTCACCTTTAAACATATTTTACATTGCACCAAAACTGCATGCGTTGAGGTGTAGTCCATTTGCCCAATACAATATGACTGATGCCTTCCATTTTTGCTTTTCTTGAGGAAGAGCAAAAAAAATGCATCCATGTTTAGACCACAGTTGCTGAGTAGAGCTATGGAACAAGAGCAGCGTGAAGTAGCTTTACAGGCAAGAAAGATACGCACTGCAGTCTGAACATGGGAACAACTTTCCATCTAAGCACAGCACGCTGCTTGGATGGATGAGATGCCTCAGGTAGGACACAGAAATCCCCATGGACTGTTGGTTTCCTGGTGATTTACTTCTGCTGTCTGTGAGAACATGCTTGCAGCATTGCATTGTGCCATTGAGACATACATTTAGTTTATCAATAAAGCTGATTAATTAGTAGAAGACGGAAGACATTTTATATATTTGTTTTTACAATAAACAACAAAGCCTTAATGCATGTTGTAAGTATTTATCTGCAGCACCTTTACAAGTTTCATCATAGATGAAGAAGAAAGTTCCCACTGACATCTTCTGCACTGGGGTGAGTGGCCATGCATCTAGCACAAGTCTTTCCCACTTAACAAACCCAGCACTCTCTCAACTATCTGAAGTAAGTGATCCATACTTCTCAGCCAAAGTCAGTTTGGGAAAGAGAGGAGCAGACAGGGGCAGTAAATACTGATGTGTTTATTTTTTTATTCTATGGAACACCATTTAAAAAATGCTAATTTGGAAGTTATTGCACAAACATAATCCTTCTATTTTGACACAGCTTTTAAGCTTTGATTGAATGTATTTTACTTTATCAAGGAAGACCCAAATACAAGTTGTTATGGCTGCCACTATACTTGTAAAGCAGTTAGTTACCATGATTACCAGATGCTTGAGTTTAAAACACCCATGACAGTTCTGTAATAGCGTTGGCAAAGTAAAGACTAACTAACCACAGCAGATTTAGTGCAGCTGGTATCTTATTGCAGACAATGTATTGCATGAGATGTGAAAGATGCAGAAGACACTTGTGCTCCCAGATGCTTTATCTGAAGAAAGTTAATAATTGTATTTCTTTCCTTATTTCTGATATGATGGAGAACATGCTATAATCAAGGTTTGAAAACGTTTTCCAGTACAAGATTCTGAATCCAATTTCTCACTGCTTTGTCATATTTAACTCTTCAGGTTACAATGTTACTCGATAAAGTTAAAGAGGAAGCAATTTAACTGATGAGAGTGATGATGACTTGAATTTGGAAGTAGTTTTTGACTAGGTGAGCAAGTAGTTGGGGAAAGGAAACACTATGACTGTTATTTTGGAAAACAGCGCAGAGGAGTGAGATATGATGAGCAACTATTGAGAAAAGAGAGTACAAAGGGAGGGGAAGTGTGGGAACATTTTACAGAGAACAAGGCCTGGATGCTGTGAGACTGAACAACTTTAACAAGGCCTTGAAGTAGAGAGCCAAAAGATAAACAAATACCAGCTGGAAGGAATACAACAGCTATTTCAGTGTGAGCCAGTACCAACTGAAGGGAAAACAACAGAAGAGAACTATCAACATAGTTAATTTTAGTATAACTTGGTTTCTTAGCATGTGCAGTAGTTTAGCCAATAATATGTTAGTAATAGCTTTATGGACAGCTACCTTTAACCAATAATACACTGTAGATACCCTCGTGGGCACCCAGTTATGTAACTGAAAAGGGTTTATAAAGAAACAGCTAAGCTCAATAAATCAAACACTTGCTGATCATATTGATCTCTGCATCTGATTCTGTGATCTCCTGTCAACAGGGAAGAGGAAGGAATTAATTATCACACCAATTCAAATGGCAGAATTGGTACTGGTTCCCCTCCCCTCCCCTTACGCTGCACATGAACGTCAGTATGATGCTGGCTAGTGGACTTCCCAGCCTCCAGTCATGAACTTAATAATCTGGTTTCAGAATGAACCAAAGCTGGGAGAGGTTGTGGTCTCCAGGACACTTGTCATTACTGCTACAGCAGCTGGGAAGCCTAAGGACTGGGCATTTCAGTTCTTATCTATAGAAGTTTCTTTTCTATCCTTGCCTCTGCCAGGGCAAGTGATTTAAATTAAAACCCCCCAACTTTTCACTTGACCATTGATTATCTATTCCCCTTGTTTTAGGAGCTTGGCTTAAAAATCTCATCTGCAGAAAAAGTGGAGCACATTAGTTGAAAGGATTAGAGTTTTGAATATCCTCAAGGTTAGGGTGATGAGTTAAGTCACATTCATTCCGCCTAGATATACAAATGAAGAGAGAGAAAAGACCTAAAGACAAAGTTCACTCAGAGAAAGTGACATGTTACATTAAAATCAGCTGCTTGGTTCTACTATGATCAGGTGCTCAAAAAAGCACAACTTACGTAATTACTCTGAAGAGTGTGATGCAAATCAAACACTTATCTTTATCTTATACCTTTGCCTTATACAGCAAAATCTGTTTGAGATGGGATCAAGCCTTTTCTAAAGACACATAATTGTGATGGATAGTAGAGAAAGCCTAATGTAAATAGAAACTAGACAACAGATTTACAAGGAATTTTTGGAATTTTTTTGTCTGCAACAAAATGCTAATTCTTGTTTCTACAATGTGAGAGAAATCTGATTTTCCTTCCAAGAGACGGTAGTAAGCAAAATATTCCATGCAGGATTCCTCCAAAATAGGCCAGCCATCCAGTAAAGGAGTATTTTAATACCTGTTCATGCTATGAAAAAAAATAATTTAACATGAAATTTCAATTTCAGGAAATGTATTTTTGTTATGTTTTCCTAATCATCTCAGCTTTACTATAGTGTGTTTCTTTAAGGCAATTCGTAATCTCAGAAGTCCTTTGGACACATATGAAACTCAGGCCAGTCTGTTCCATTATAAAGACTTCTTAAACAATCAAAGTGTATTGTCCCCTAAAAAACATAAGTTACACTGCCTTATGAACTTCAAAAGTATCTCAGTGTTTAGTTACAAGTATCTGCTTTATACTTAAACTGTTTCAAAGAATTCAAAATACAAATTTTCTAGAGAAGTAAATAAAATATTGCTTCAAAAGTTGAAATAAAAGTTGATTTTCATTCCAAAATTGTATCAACATACAAAAAATTGGAAAGAAAATAGACAAGAAAATATTATTTAAAAGACTAATATATTTTTTATTTCTCAATATATGAATATGTATTTTTCTTACAACCTCCTCTCACAATAAGTAAGACAAAGCCCACTGCTAATAATAACAGTAGGACTGGTTTTATTCAGTAGAGGAAAAAAGCTTCAAGCTCAGGAGTTAATATCTCACTTTTGTCATGTATTTAGGAAAACAGTAATATAAAAAGCCAAATAGTCTGTGATTTTCAGAAAAGTAGAAAACAAATCTAATTTTTAATATTATTTTTCTTAGTTGTAAATAGAGTGTGATACTGAGTGTACTTCAGCTACTTTTAAAAAAGCTGTACTTTCAGTTAGGTAATGTGCTTTTAAAACATGATCCATGGTCAATCATAGACTCAAAAAGATATTGCCTTCATTTCATCTTTCAAAGCCCAACACAGTATAATGAATTTTCAGTTTTGTCTCCTGTGGCAAGGTTTTTCCCACTTCCAGGGGTTTCATAGCCATGCACATAGACACAGAGGCATCCTCTGTCTCTGCACTGTACCCAGGAGTGAATTTTAGCCATTTCAGTTATTTAGTCTGACCTCTTTTCATAAAGGGTTAAACTTCTGCCTTCCAAGAAACGTGAACATGTCACAAGCCCCCAAGCAGATACTGCTTTGCTGGATGTTGTTCTAGGTAACTTTATCAACTACAAATAGAGATAACCACCTGCAATAATTCTTCTAGCATTATTTAAACAGTTTGTCCGGCTCTTACAGACGTCAGCCATTTTAATGAGTCTTCAGTTCTGGTATCAGGCTATCGCACAGTTTTAAAAATGACAATGACACAAATACAAATACAAATACAAACACATCGCTGCAGATATTTTTTCCAAAGTGATGCCTGTTTTGCTTGTATAGCCATTCTAGTTATGTGCAAATGGAGCAACTTGCAAAAAGTACTACAAAGCACAGCCTGTGCTCTGGATCTGTGTGTATTTGCTCACTCTGTCATGCGTTACTAATGCAGAAAACCAAATTAATCAGCTATGCTAATGTTGAAAATATGAGCCCACCTGACCATGTGTGTCCAGAAAAGAACAGAAGGATTTTCTATACAAACAGGGTCTTATGAATACTTAAAAGTCCTATTTAAAGAATTAAATGGTAACAGGAATAAGTATCATTAACACTTATATATTCTCAGATTAGACAAAAACATCTGATTTTTATCTCTATGCAGTTATCTTTGCTGGAGTTTGACCATGCCAGCAAGTATACAGTCAAGGTATACAAATGATACTTCTGGAAACTTCACTATGAGGCAAATACAAATTGAGTTTGTTCTCTGGGGTTTTTTTAAATGACTTTTCTAAATTGATGGCAATATTTTAAGGATCAGAAATTCTGTTTACCTTAGCCCTTTTCTCCAAAACTAGCAAAAATTAGCTACTCGGTAGGTTTGCTGAATCTAAACATTAGGCAAGTAATTATTGAGAAGGGAAATGATATTCATTTTGGTTTGCCTAAGTTTATTCCCTCACAGTATTCAGAAAGGAGAGAACAAAATGGAAGAAAACATACAAGACTGCATTAAGAATTGACTGGGCATTAAAAAGTCAGCAGGTGACAATGGATTGGGACTTCCTGGTGTCTCTTGGGCTCCTCAGATAGAGACCCTGGGCTCCCCTTAATCCTTAGTGCACGGGACATAACACTGTATAGGGATCAAAGCCTGACACTTACCACACAACCAGGGATGAAGGAAGAAGGGACCAACATTTGTTACAGGGAAATGTTTTCTCTGCTGCGTTTTTCCAGGCCTGACCTGGGGTGCCTGCCCTTCTGTTATCAGCTGCCCAAGCTCTCTGTTTGCCTCAGTGTACTGAACCCGATCCATCTCACGAAGGCCTGGCACTGTTCTCTTAGGCTCATAGAATCCCTAGGTTGGAAGAGACCTTTGAGATCATCAAGCGAAACCATACACACCTGTGGCAATGAAGGAGACATAGATCTCATAGTTTTCTCTAAGAGTATTCTTTTAATCAGCACGGGATACAGGAGTCAAATTAAGAAAACAACATTGGCTTCTCTCATACAGGCAGATCTTTATACAGCTCTTTGGCTCCCGAATTCTAGAGACAGCAGGATGTTTCTGTCTTTGTCTATTCCACACTCTTGTAACTGGTTTAAGTCATGTCAGACCTACTTATTCCCATGTGTTTTTTTTCCCAGCCTGGTCTTCTCACACATTCAAGATTTGTTATCCTGTGTGTCTGGTTCAGAACACCTAGTATTTTAAATAATATTTTTTATAATATGCTTTGTACTAGCTTCATGCTTTATCTTAGTCCTGATTAATCTTCCATATATTTGGCATTGCAGTCTTCCTGCTACAAGAGACAACTGAATCATAGAATCANCCCCTGGGCAGCCCCAGTCCCCAACCAATGACTCTGAGATTTTTTTTTTCTGATGTCCAGCCTAAACCTCCCCGTCGGAGCTTGAGGCATTCCCTCTTGTCCTGTCCCCTGTCACTTGGGAGAAGAGGCCAGCTCCCTCTTCTCCATAACCTCCTTTCAGGTAGCTGTAGACAACAGTAGGTCTCCTCTCAGACTCCTCAAGGCTAAACCTGAGCTCCCTTCACCAGGTTGACCCGCAGTCCCGCCCGTCGCGCAAGTGACGTCACGCGGCGCGCCGTTTGCCGTGGCGGTTGGCGCGAAGGTGGGAGCCATGGAGCCGGACGCGTCCCGCTAGCGACAGCGGCGCCGCAACATGGTGAGCGAGTGGCCCGGGCTCCTGCCGCACGAGGGACGGCGGCACCGCCGCCGTGGGGCGGGAGCGGCTGCGGGGCCGGGGAGAGGCGAGAGAGGCGCTCGCCTCCTTTCCCGCCCCCGACCGGGGCCGAGGCCCGGCTTCCCGCGCGTGCCGGGAAGATGAACCCCGGGCCGAGGAGGCGCCCGCGGGTGTGAGGGGGAGCGCCTGCAGGGGAAGCTAATGCCTCCCTGGCTCCAGCCTCGTAAAGTGCGGGCGGGTCCGGAGGGAAAGAATCGCGGGATGCTTTGGGCTGGAAGGAGCCTTAAGGATCATCCAGTTCCAACCTGCCATGGGCAGGGACACCTCCCACCGGATCAGGCTGCCCAAGGTCCCATCCACCTGTCCTCGAACACCTCCAGGGACGGGGCATCTACGGCTTCCCTGGGCAACCTGTGCCAGTGCTTCATCACTCTCATAGTGAAGAATTTTATACTAACATCTAATCTAAATCTTCCCACTTCCAATTGAAAGCCATTCACCCCTGTCCTATCACTACCTGCCCTTTCAAACAGTCCTTCCCCAGCTTTCCTATAGGGCCCTTTCAGATACTGGAAGGCCACTCCTTAGGCCCTTCCCTTCTCCAGGCTGAACAAGCCCAACTCTCATCCTGTTCTCATAGCAGAGGTGCTGCAGTCCTGTGATTATCTTCATGGCCCTTGCTCTGTGCACAGCCTGCTTAAGTGCCGTCTCTTCCTTTAATTTCAGTAAGAGAAAACAAGGACATTTTTACTGCCTGCCAAATTGGATGGTGTGTCATATTGGCAGAAAAACAACCCAACTGGGTAAAAAAGAACTTAAAAGACTAGCAGTAGACAGTTGTTTGTAAATAATGATGGATGAGACCCTCAGGATGTGAAGAGATTTGTAAACCCAAATGCAATGTGTCTGTGCTTTCCAAAGTGCTGCCTGCTGATGTGGCCGTCACAGATGATGTTCCCTCTTTAGCTCATGTAAAGTTACTTCTCTGATGGAGTCACCAGGCAGATGTTTTACTGCCTTAGCTACAAAAGCCACTCGAAACCAGCTAGGTTCAACTTTGGTTTTGGACTCTTTGCAGAGTTTAACCTTCTTTATATCCTACACCTTACGCTTAGCAATGATGGGCAACACAATCTGACTGTTTCGTATTATAGATAGAGGTCTGCCAGCACTAAGAATCCCAGAACTATTCAACTGTGATATTCTCGGTTTGTTGGGAGTGGCTGATGATTTTAAGTTTACACAGGAGGACAAGTCTGCCTCTTGTTTTCCTGCCAGAATCTCTTTGGCAAACTGATTTTATTGGAAGACTTGCTTCCTCCTTTTGCACCTTCCTGGGATAAAGGCTTTCTCCTTCTTTGTAGTCTCCTCCTGAACATCAAACATCTTGCAACATCTGGGATTTTGCTAGAAGGAAGGAAGACAACCATAGTTGTGGTGGGAGGTTGAGTTGCCTCAGCCCCTTTGCTTTTCAGTGCTGAAGAGCCTGTAAAACCATCACGGCTACAGCTGTGGAGATAGAGGCAAAAATAAAGTCATGTTAGTAACTGTAGCCTGGTGTGCCTGTGCAGTGACAGCCCAAATGTACTGGAATTCAATACCATTCCCTTGCAAGGAGACTTTAATGTAGTGCCAGACATAAGCAGCCCTAGTTAAGTTGGATCTGCAGCATCTTCTCAGCTGTGCTAAACTTACATGTATAGAGTTATACAATGGACTGATTTGTTTTAGAAGGGATTTTTTTTTAACCCAGATTAGTGACCTGACCCAGTTTCCAGGCAGAGAACTGTATTGGTTTAACAAAGGGAAGGAATGACTGGGAATATAAACTCATTGAGTTCCTCTAGCTGAGAGAGACATTCATATGGCCAGAGCTGTGATACTGCTCAAAAATACTGATAGTATCTGTGCCGCAGTTACCACTATTAGTAACTATTAATTAAGTACAGTTATCCAAGTAAGTATTATTGGTGTCACAGAAGTGGCACTATAGATTTGATTTAAATTAGTGCAATTTTTCTGGACACACCAGATATCAGAGCTGAAATTTGCACAAAACTTGCACTGGAGTAGGCCAACTGTAAATAAAAATTATTATTTTGATGCAAGATTCTCATGGACACACTTCAGAATACTTGAAGTGTGGGGCATTACTTTATATTGCAGTCATTAAGGTAGGTTGGTAAAATCCACTTTTCTGTTGTGTTATATTTTGAGGTGCAAACTGAACTATGTGATGTTATTTTGGAGAATATTCTGCCTTATTGAACACTAGTCCTCTAAAAACACTGTGCCTTTTATGGTTAATTTGAGATGATTCTATCATCTGGAATAGTTGGTCTTTGGTTTAGGATACTTTTGAAATGCAGGGAGAAGCCAGTATGGAGTGTTTATGATTTTTGTAACTGACTTTCTTGAGCTGGGTGTTTACTAATGTCTTAAAAACCACCCTGACAAACTCTTCGAGTTATTAGTCTTTGTTCTACCTAATAAATAGGTTTCAGTTCCTATTCCTGTTATTCTCCTCAGTAAAAGACAGATACAAATCTTTCAAGAGAAGACTTGCCACCTAACATGTTAATTCCTATGGTCTTCTGTAATTGCATAAGATGGAGGATTTGAACTAGACAGCACAGCCACTACTGAGATCATACAATTAGAAAGATGGCTTAGTAGTAGCCAGTTCACCTGAATGCAGATTTTTAGGCTGTTCAGATGCTATGCATCGATTACCCCCATAATTTAGTGAGAGTGATCAGAAGTTCTTACTTAATTCCCCCTCTTACTAGGCAAAAGTGCTCAAAATTACATGTCTTGCTGCTGCTGCTGAAGCACGTGTGGGGAGCCACACTAATGTAGCCTTGCCTCTTTAATTTGAGCCTTCTGGGCAAGGGGACCACCTGGGAGCGCTGTGGTGTTTGAGTGTATCTCCAGGACACACAAGGCTGATAACTCCTGTGGTTTAGGGTGGAATGTCCTGGAAGGAAACTTGCCAGCTACATTGGTATACACCTTTCCTCATTTGAATGAGCACAGATGAAAATGAAGCACATCCAGTTTTTCAGCCTGGTGAACTCATCAGATGGTTGGTCAGACTATGTTAAATAGATGAACCCAGTATGGAGGCAAGTGATCCTACCTGGGATCTAAGCTTATCTAATATCTTCTGAATAGTCCTCAAACTTGTCAGGTGGGAATCAGCCTGATAGACACTTCTATTGGTTCATTTCTGCAGTTAGTTATGCAACAAATTAAAGATTTATCTGGCATCTCTTAATAAATGGCATGAAAAATCAGTCTCTTGTGATTCTTTGATAAACACTTCACTGAAATACAGCTATGGTTGCACTGTGGCATACTTTCCTCCCAAGCAATTCTGAATTCACCAGCTGTTATAGTCCAGCAGTGGCTAACAAGATTATGTTTACTTCTGAAGAGCAGAATAGCTGAACATTGGAGGATTTATAACTCTGAAAACTGAAGAATATTGTACATGTGTGTCAGTTTGCCCTGGGAGCTCAGGGCTGTGTAGTTCAGTCACACAGAAGTAGATAGGCACTATGGGAAATAAAAATACACTACACTAACACAAACTTTTATTTGGAAACCTCTAGGTGGCTTCTGTGCTTTAGTATTCACAGTATTTTCTGAAAAGCTCCTTAACACAAGAACATAACAATGAAAGAAAAGGAAAAGGCTGCCATTTCTTGAGGATGGAAGTGCAGTTTGTGTGAAAATAGAAATAGTTGTGTTGACATATGGAGGCAATTTTGGAATATGTAGCTGCTGTATCACCACAGTGTTCACAATGGAAAAACAGTATATGTATGGATGGTGCTTTCTTATAAATGTGTAGAAGATGCTTTGAATAAATAAAACCAACAAAAAAGTTTATTCTCGTTTAACCTGTTATTCCAGTGAAATACTACCTGTGTTAGAAAAGATAGTAGCAGTTGACTATCACCCATTTCTTTTAGGTGTTTAAGAGGTAATTTGTGGGAAAGGAGCTTATAAAGTTGGCCCTGATTAGATATGTTTTTTAATAGTTTGAAGTGGCAGTGTAGGTCCTGTATAGCACCTTAAATGTGTCAGGGCTTATAGTGATGCCATTAATTTTGTGAATTAAAGGTATTCGTGAAGAGTTAACTTCGTATCTCATGAGAACTGATGAAGCAGAAAATAATAATTTACATGTTATAGTTCGGACCTTAGCAGTTCAGTGACTGTGATGTTGAAGAAGTAGAAGAAGCTGGGACAGACATGTCACTTTCCTACGTTTTTTTATTAAGTCTGCATTTCATAAGCCAGGATCTGCTGGTATTTCCTCGTATAAATCTACTAAAAAAAATAATATTATTGCATATAGTGTTTGCAGAGCAACTCAGTTACTAGTTGTTTTTAATTAAAGTACTAGAATGTATGGTGTTGCTGTTGGTCTAAAATTAATTATTCAAATATTTTAAGTCTAGAAGTAACAATTATTAAAAAAGAGAGTAACTTTATTTTGCAGTGTTGTAATAAATATTTAAATTATCTCATTACATAAAAGATTTGAGATTCAATTTTTGTGTTCTTATGTTATCTTAAGCCTAAAAAGAAGCCAGTAATAATAATAGAGTGATTGAGTCCCAAATCTACTTTGAGACTTTTTAAAATAGATGCTTTCTTCAAACCTGCTAGCTGTAGGAATTGGCAGTCAAAGTTTCAGAGCTTGTAGAGTACTGCATTTATTTTGTGGGATTACATGTAGAAGAGCTGAGTGTTGAAAATATACGCCTCAAGGCATAAATTCCATAGGTGGAAATGCGTGAAGTCTCACTGGGGAAGAATGCTTCCCAGCCTAGCATTGTCTGTTTCCTGAATCCATGTTATTACAGGCAGGTAATACACAATCTGATTTTTTTTCAGGAAGCAACATGTCTGATTCTAGAAAACTGTTTTAGGCTAAGCATGCTAAACAAATCGATACATATCTCATATTTTGTATATGCTTTCAAATTACATATTCTACTGATTTTAAGCCCTGTAGGCTCTGATAACCCAAACCATCAGGGAACTGATGAGTAAGAAAAATGAGCCTGAAACACCCCTTCCCATCAATCAGACTTTTATGGAGATTCCTTAAGAATGTACTTGTAGTTCCCTTTAATCAAAAAACTTCCCAGATGAACTCTATGATGGGGAATAGCTGACAGCTGGGTAGAATGTAGTCCTGAGCCACACGTTTTACCAAGCATATATTTGGGTCATATGAGGTACTTTCTTTCTCTAAAATGGCTGCTACCCCTGGAGGTAGTGATACCAAGCAGGTACATGATTTTTCAGTTTCTTTTTAATAAAAATGAAATAGTGTTTTTAACAAAAGTTGGATTTGCGTTGTATGTATAATATTGCTTTTTTTAAATAGACGCTTTAGCTGCTGATTTTACATACTTAGAAGGCTTTTGATAGTTGTATTGTGTTCAGATAACAAAATAAAATAGCTAAATAGACCTTTAGGAGCTCTTTGTATTAAGTTTTCTTCTCTTTGTTTAATCTGTTTCTTGCTGAGTAGTTTTTTTTAGTGAGATGAGAGTTACTGTCCTAAATTTATGAGAAGGTGGAGGATGTACTATGTCCCACTACTTAACTGCTTTTGAACTCTTGGTGCTTTTCTCTCTTTCTCTGTTGGATGCTACTTCATAGCTGAGCTGATCATTGTGACTATAGAAATGCTTTGGTCTTGGTTTGTGATAATTAATTAGAAAAAAAATAAAAAGAAATTCTAATCAAATATCCATTTTAAGTCACTGTATTTCTTTGTTAGTGGAAGTTTGTTTTGAAGCTGTATTGGTGAAGGTGTCTAGCTCAGGGAGAAATTAACTTTTTTTGATG
Source organism: Piaya cayana (assembly GCA_013389865.1). NCBI lineage: Eukaryota > Metazoa > Chordata > Aves > Cuculiformes > Coccyzidae > Piaya > Piaya cayana. The sequence goes on along the minus strand of WAAB01011627.1, from coordinate 366,859 downwards.
ATTCAAAGAAAAGGAAAAGGGGGTGTGGTGCCTGAGCAGCTACATTTAGCTAGGTGGGCTTTGTTTCCTTAATTACAAACTAAATTTCAAGATCAACAAATGTCAACAGGAAGCTGTTGAGAAAGTAACTTCAATGCATTGCTATTTTGTAGCATGAAACTTCTAAGAGCTATCTTTATTTAAAAAAATATAACTTTCTTTTTCCTTTTACTAGGATATCCGGAAATTCTTTGGTGTTGTGCCTTCCGGAAAGCGACAAGTGTGTGAGACTGTGACAAAGAGTGAAAAAATTAAAAATGGTGAAGGACCCTCAAGTGGGAAGAAAAGGGAAAAAGAAACTAAGGTTAGTTTTACTTTTCTTAAGAAATTTATTAAGTGCTTAGTTTCCCTGATATAGGATTGTTTGTGTGTAGCATTTTGTAATCCTAGTTCAGATATACTCAAACCTGAGATGTTATGTTGGCTGTTATAGGCATGCAGGAAACTACCACTTAACATTAACTTGTAGCAGTGAAGTAGGTGGAGAATTGCTGACTTTTTTTAAAGAGTTGTGTTTCAGGGCATGCTAGAGGCAGGTGGAAATTACTGTGGTTAGGTGCTGATGTAGGAGTAATCTGATGTGTTTGGAGCTATTTTAGCTCTAGCCCACAGTTCTCTAAATTCTGCTTATTTAATTAAAGTTGAGGCTTCTGCACAGCAGATGTAGGCATATCACAAAGGTGTTATGCTTTCAAGCGAGGTAAAAGTCTGACGTTAGGTGCTGTCTGACTGTTGTTTTTTAAAAAATAGATATTTTAACACCTGTGGAGGAAATAGTAAGATTTCTTTACCTGGACGCAATCACTTAAGTAAACCTGTTGCAAAGGCAGAATTCTTCAAATTAGTAGGTTCAAAATAGACTGGCTTCTAGTCTTGGAGTACTTTACATGTTGGTCATCTGAACTATATAAAAAAGAAATGAGAGGTTAAAGAGGGCTTTAAAATCTCTTGGAGAATGGAAGGATTTCTAATAGAATGGGGTGTTTAATGTGAAGAACCACAATCAAGTAATATATTACTTAATATTTAGACTGTATAATTTCATTGTTTCTATGTGAAAATAAAAGATCATTCAGTAGAACTGAAAGACACAGCAGTTAGCTTATGTAATGCAGTTCTCCGATTATATCAAGGATTTAATAGGTTTCAGGGTAGAACTGAATATGGATTATAAAACACGTGTAGTGATGGTTTATCTAGAGTTATATTTTTAGAAGCATTTTTAGAAGCACAGTTGGTAGTTTTGTAGGCCCAGGAAACTTCCTACCTGTGCAGCTTGTGATTTTTCTAAATACCTAAAATTTGTTCAATGTCTTAGAAAAAACAAAGCTGAAAACAGTTATCCTTGGGACAGTTTATTACCAGCTGCTGCTGGATGGAATGTGTTTGTCAGCTGTGACGAGGGGTGCAATCTCTTGTGGTAGTTGCACTGCTTAATAGGCAAGAGGAGAAGCTGAATAGGAAATCAGTTTAGCTTCAGTTGTTGTGTGTACTTTCTTCCTTTTGAAGTTTGCTATATTTTACCGAGTTGTGTCCAATTCTGGTGGTTACAGCAAAGCCACAGGCAGAATGGAACCAAAAGTGAAAGTTAAGTTCTGTGCAAGTGACTTACTGAACTGTAGAACCTACTTCTGGTGGGGCCATGCTCTTTCTTTTTTTTGGATTAAATGTTGGAAGTGGTCAAAAATATGTTTCATTTACTTGAATTGGTATTAAACTTGAGTATTTATTCTCAACATGATAATCTATGGCTTGCTTAGAATATGTTTAGCTTTGCTGTTGTATTTTCTTCCTTATTTCCTCTGCCTTTTGCCTTTCACTGTCATGCCCGTGAGTTAGCACAAGACTGTTCATAAATTAAATATTAGAATTTTTTTGAAACTCACAAATTTGAATGTATAACTGAGTAAAAGCTGTGAGGACTTGTTTGTTGGTTGAACTAATGGACTGTTACCTTTAGGTGAATAATTCACCCAGTGAAGATGATTCCAAACCAAAGCAGACAAACAAGAAAAGAAGAATAATCTACGATTCAGGTAGTGTTAGTGGTTGTTTCAGAATGGTACCTTATATCTTTTTCATCAGCATTCAAAGGCAATTAGTTAAACTGTGCATCTGAAAGAAAACTTTGGTTGGTGTGTGGGTTTGTTTTTTTTTTAAGTAAATGCAATTAAAACTTTTTTCACTGTAATTATGTTGGATAGCTAAATGTATTTTATAATAATAGTGCAGTGTGTGCCATGCATTTAACATTAACTTTTAATGAAATATCCATTTAACTCCTCCCTTCCCCCCAAAAAAAATAGTTTAGATAGTAAATTCTATCAAAGTTCTGGTTCAGATAAATAACATCTTACACTGGGTGCAGGAGACAGATCATACATATGCTGTAATTTCACCTTTCTGTCTGTTGTGTGAATGTCATATAGGACGCTGTTTTAAAAGACAGTGTCTTTTAGACACTTTTAAAAGACAGACTTGTGTTTCCGTATGTGTCTTTGCGTACTAAAAAATACACCTGGTAAATGTTCATTCCATAGTTTTAATTCAAAGCACTGCTATGACATTCTGAAAACATTATTTGAAATGTTGTAATAAAGGAAACCCATTTTATAGCACTTATATCTTAAGAAAACATCCAACAAACCTAAACAACAAAAAGTGCCCCTTGTCCCCAAACAAAAAACCCCAAACCCTCGCCTGTTGTTAGTTTAATTTCAAAGCTTGAAATTTCTAGTTTAATCTTTGAGCTGTTAGGTCATTTAAACCCTCTTTGGTTGGTTTTTGAACCTTGAATAGTTGTGAAAATGTAGAAGAAATTGCAGGAGTTCCTACTATTTTTGACTCCTACTGAACACTTCAACTTGAATTTTTAGAAGCGATCTTCCTAACAATAGAAAAATGCTTCTCTTGTAGAAGAAAAATGGTCACGTGAACATCTGTCAAAATAATGCTGTTGTATATGGAAATATGTGTTCAAATCTTGAGTTAAATTGTTTCGTAAACAGGTCCTGTTTATCTCTGAGGAATAGCAGTAGAAATATTTTTGCATTAAAAGTTGGAGCACAAAAGTAATATATAACTCAACTGCTGATTTTGTCTGGAGATTGTGCAAATTCTAGCCTGTTTCTACTAGGAGAGGAAAAGAGAATTAGTCCTCCAAGTTCTTGAAAATAGAAAAGTGTTTCTGTTTCGGATTTTTTTGAGGGGGAGACAGGACTGAAGTCATTTTTTTTTTTTTTTGCCATTTGACTATATATTAGTGTTTATGATGAAAAAAAAGTAGGCTTTGAAGCATAGCCCTCTATTACGCTTGTTAGTTGCCTCAGCTTCTTCAGTTTGTGCGGCATACTTATTTGGATGTTGGAATACATAATCCATAGCAGGATATGCTTGTCATCTTGACAGCTTTTGGGATATGGCGGTGAGGTGAGTTGCAGTCTACCAGCATTCTGAAGAATCAGAGTACAACTTGAGTGACCTATTTTAGCCTGTTAGCTTTTGGAATAGGTGTTGTGGAATACACCAGCATAATATAATACCAGGTAAATTTACAGGTACCAAACCCACTGTCTAGATTGAGTTCTGACCAAATTTTCCTATTAGATATTGGAATGAATGATGGCTGGGCTGTTAGCTTATGGTGCAAAATAAACTATGCTCTGACCTTCCATACGATATCTTTGTCTCTCAGTTCAGTATGTGTGAACTCCTGTTAACTCATGTTGTAATGCATTCTATTGCTTAAAACCTATATGTATATGGTGGAAATTACATTCATGTTGTAATCAAACTGCAGATTCAGAAGAGGAGGTGCAGCCAGTGAAAAAATCGAAGAAACCAACTGAGAAAAAAGCAGCTACTTCAAAACTTGGTAAAGTTCTGAAGCAGGATCCTGTTGTTTATATTTCAGAGACAGGTAATGGAAGAAATATATCATTATATTTTCAGCTATAGTGGGATGGATTGTCTGACTGGTGGCTATAAAAGCCAATATTGAAGAAGAAAAGTTCTCCTTAAGCTAACCAAAAGCACTTCAGAAGTTTAGCCTTAAGTATTGGAAGGTCATGAGTTAGGTAATAACTGAGGTGATGCTGAGTAGTGGCTTAGGTTGATTTAAATATGACCTGGCATTCAGGTACTCTGTCGTGTTTTCAAATAGCACAATTTTCCAAAGTAATCCTGAACAACTTATTGGTCTTGTTTCTTCTTTTGCTGAAAACTTTGTTTCCTTTGACTGTTTTGCCAACAATTATTCCTTAATTTAAAAGGATCCTCAGTATCATTGATTCCAGAGCAGATAAGTAATGACATTCTTGGGGAATACACAGTATGTATTTAGTTTCATTATGCAATTCAGGGTGGTGTAATTGCGTTTTTCTGCGTAGGGATACCATGGGAACACTAGTCAAGGTTAACAGTGAAATCCCTGAAAATCACAGCTCAAGGTTACTCTTATCAGAAGAGTCTTAATAATACGCAAGGTTGACCTGAAAGTCTGTGACTGAAACAATGCTTTTGTAACCTTGAAACTTAATCCTTGAATTTTGTTTATATTTAATCTGTACAAATTGTTTCTTTGTCTTAATGGAGCTGTCAAACTGGGTGTGTTTTAATGGTATTAATGTAGCTATTGGCTTGAGATAAACCTGGTTTAAAAGAATAGGAATATAGAAATAGAAAAATATTCTAATGAAATTTGTGGGCATTTTTCCTTTTCTGGTTTTAAGTGTTACACAGCTGAAAACTTAAATCAAGAACGTGCTTGTTAGAGTTGCTCAAAAGTAAGTCTAATTCTTAAGGGCTCTTTCAGTGGCAATGTGTTTGAAAGTGTCTTTTGACATCAAGTAGTCAATAGAAGCTTGGTAGTTGGTTGCCTCAACCCATCTTTAAGTTTTGTTTGAAACTTTCTTGTTGCTGTAATTTCTATTTGGCTTTTCTGTGTAACTGTGTAGGATAAAACTTTCTTGAAAAATATTGGGGGAATTAATTTTTTGGTTTGCGTAAGAGTGGATTGATGAGGTTTTTTTCTTTGCTTTCTTATTAGCTTGTGAAGTGACTTTTTTAAAAAAAGGCAAGAATATTTGCTCTTTGTAATTCTATAAGAAATACTTTATTATTGAAACAAATTTAATTTAAATATTTAGTTTACTGATGGCTGAAGTGAAGTTATTCTAGCAGGTAATGAGGGGAAATAAGTCTTTTTTTTGTTGATAGAACAGTCTTAGTGGACTGGGAAAAAAATCAAAATGTTTGTTGTACTTGTTAAAATAATACTTTGATTCTTTAATGAAGTGTGCAACCTGAAGCTTTGTTTGTAGATGATAACCTGGTATTATGATGTATTGAACCTCATCTGGTTTCATCACAAGTGGTTATTTGGGAGGAATTGTGACTTCTAGTGAATACTTAATCTTTCACATGCATCTAGTAGAGGTAATCATGCATATGTAGCAGTTGCTTTGATCACTTGAATATTGTAACATATAACCTTAAAAAGCAAAAGCCTTTTTCTAGTGGTAGGCTGACTTATTTATAAAGCTAGAAATAGAGTAGGACTGTAGATGATGGGAAAACTGTTCCTTGAGAGCTTAGAAGATAGAACAAGACAAAAAGCTTGTGAATGTGCTTGCTGAATATAGGCTCTTTAATATAGAGACTATTAAGGCCTGAGAAAATAAACTCACTCACAAGAAAAAAAATCTGTTAAGTACTAGTACTGATGGCTGAAAAAAGATCCCAACGTCCAAACATTGGCTCAAATGAGCTGCATTTTATTAGTGAGTACACGTCTTGTACTGAAGCATTTCATAGGGGAATAAAGTTGCCACTGTTCCTTCCTGGGCAATCCTAGCACCATGTATACTTATGAAAATTGCTACACTTGTGTGAAAATGCATGGAGGTGGTAAATAGTAGCATATGTGCCAACTTTCCTCTGAAGTGTTTTATGGAAGGTCAGTTTAGAGTATGTAGTTTGAAATTTAGGGTCCTGACTATACTTCTTACCTGTCCCATATCCCTCAGGACCTTGAACTCCACCAGCATGTGATCACTGCAGCTCAGGCTGCCTCTGATCTTCATGTTGCTGCTGAGCAGCTTGCTTGTATTGGTGATCATCAGGTCCAGTATTGCATCCCCTCGAGTCGGGGTGTCTGTTGGCTGGGTTAACAAATTATCTTCAGTGCACCCCAGGAGTCTCCTGGATCGCCTACAGCTTGCCCTGCTACTTTTCCAGCATATGTCAGGGGGGTTGAAGTCCCACAGTAGGACAAGAGCTCTCAAGAGTGAAGCTGGAGGAGGAAGGCTTCATCCAGGAGCTCTCCTTGATCAGGTGACCTGTAGTATACACCAGCCACAAGGTTCCTTTTGCTGCCTTAGTCTTTTAATTCTGACCCACAAGCTTTTAACCTGTTTGTGGCTACTCTTCAAAGACCACTCTTCACACTATCCATTTTGTGATACAGAGGACAATGCCTCCACCCCTCCTTCCTGATTTGTCTCTTCTGAACAACCTGTAGCCATTGATAGCCATACTACAGTCATAGGTTTCACTCCACCAGTTTTCAGTGATGGCAATCAGATTGTAGCTTTCTAGCAGCAATTGTACATATGCAAGCTGGGTTTTTTTCCCTTTTAGTACAGAAAAATAGAGAAATATCCACACATCGTAAGTATATTTAAGTACCTTGAGTGTTTACATTTTGCATTTCATGGAACTTAATTGGGTGTCCTAAGTGTTGAATGTCTCATGGGTGTTGTGCATCTATGTTGTTCTACAACTGAGCACTGACTTTGTTTTACTTTCACTGATAATTTGTTTAGCTCCTATTGCCATCAAGCAGCTGAAACACAGGAGGCTTGTTTTGCTGGATGTTTATGTGCACATCAGAGCAAGGTGATGTTAATTGTCACAACACTGTAGGTAGTGCGGGGAAGTAGAAACAGATCTCAAAAGGAGAGTGTTTAGAGTAGTACCATGGGAATTGTAGTGTAAACAACCTTTTTCTTTTCAATCAGTTAATGTCTGTTTTCCTTTCTATCTCCAGCATGATTTGTGAACCTAGCTGAAGATTAAGTAGATTTCTTTTTTTTATACTTAACCAGATTTTAATGTTATTAGTCCTGTAAGTGCAAATGTATCTTGTTTCATCTGTGCTGTGTGTTCTATGTAAGACAGCACATTTTAAAAGTCTGACTTAAGGTTGTAACACAGGGGTAGCTCTTAGTAATGTCTGGAGAAAAACTTTAAAAAATACTGATTCATGCAGGTTATTTTTGTTTACTCTTTCTTTACTACATCAGTAATTCTTACACTGTTATAGTCAGTGGGATGGATACGAGAAACTTACTTGCAGGTAGCTTTGTGGTTTGTTTTGGTTTTTTTCCCCCTTATACCAGTAATTGTTCAGAGTTCACAGTAATTTACTTTTTTAACTGACATAGGAATTATGTGGTACACCTATAATATTAACTTGCTTTATAATTTTTTTCAATAGTTGAATTTTTAAGATGTAGATTTTTTTTTTACCGTTTTCTTGCAGGTTTTTAATTATTTCCATAGCGCATGTGAAAATGGATGGCAAGTTTTTACACTTATGTATATACAGTTATTTTTTTCCTGAAAGATTAAGAAGTAGATTTTCAAATGTTCTTGTGGTTCACATTGTTTGCTGTTGAGCTTCTCCACTTAGGGTTTTTTTTTCAGTCCTTCATGAATGACCATAGAAATACCATAAGTTATTTTAACCATTCACTATTGCATTTGAATTATATGATTGGACAAGTGAAGTTTCCTGGTTCTTACTTTCCTGTATTAATTTTCTGTGATTTTTTTTTTTAATATTTCATACAAATGCTGTTTTATCCACTCTCAACTTTGGCTGGGGCAGCAATACCTGTTGCTCTGGACTGAAAGTTCTGTACGACGGGAACTGTTTTAAGCAATGGTGAAGATGTGATTTCAGTGAAACTGAAGAATGTTCAGAATGTTGTAATTATAGATGAGTGTTGTAGATTTAATGACTTCTGGATAGGATATTATCTTTTAGTTACATATAGAAATCCTTATAAAATAGCCTAGACACACCAATAACATACATTTATCATAATAAGTACAAGTTATTTGTAACTTGTACATGCCCTGCCTATATTTGGAGTTGATTTTATAACAATATAGTAAGAAGTTGGCTCTGCCTTAAAGATTTTACATTCTAAAAAGGATAGGAACAAGGGAATTATATTCTATACTTACAAGGAACTCAACAGTACAGAAATAATACATGAAGATGAATAAAATGTTATTCTGAAGGCTATCTGAGGATCTGTCCTATGCTGCTTGTCACCATTGTCTCTTCCTGCTTCCTTTTCAAGTTGGCTAAGGTCATTCCTGAACCTGAACCTTTTAAAAATTATCTGAATTTAAACAAATGTTTAAAACAGCTAAGTTGATTTTGTTAGACCTTGGTTAGAGAGCAACCACAGATGTTGCTCTGCAGTCAGCAGCCTTGTTGAGAAAGGGTGAGGATAGGAAAGAGCAAGAGGAGTAACCAACAGTTACAGGTAGACTGCAGGCAATAGTTTATTAACCTGATTATACTACGGCTAGAACAGTATGTAAAAGGAAAGCCAGATGTGCTTAATGTCCTGGAATAGTTCTTGAAGCCCCCTAGGATTTAACAGTTGTTTGTTGCTAGGGAAGTTTGTCCTTGTATGTTTCCTGGTGTAATAGGTCCCTGCTTCACCTGTAGTGTTTGCATCCCATATAATTAAAAGCAACCTCCTGGCTGTCGTGTGTGTTTCATTAATCACACCATTAGTTTTCTCTTTGTCACAACTACATAATTTCCAGAAAGCTCAACTAGAAGACATGGTCTTGACTTGTGCGTTTAATTCAGAGCTAAACCTGAAAAAACCCAAGAGGTTATGCTAAGTGTAGCATGGTGTAGTGCACAAAACGTGTCAATGTAAACAGCAAATACTGTTCTCTGAAGAGTCTTGTTTCTCTATACAAAGATTTTTGCAACATAGAAGTAATCTAGTTAATGATAAAACTGATTCCTGTTTCATACTTTGTGAAATCTTAACTGTTCACCTAGCAATTACTATATGAATGCAATGAATCTGCATTTTTTATAAGCTGAAACCTGAATTATAACTTCTGTTTCCCCACAAGTTACTGGCTTGCTTGCGTGAAGGAGAATGCCCCTTTGCTTTTAGAGGTCACATGTTGAGAACTTTGACCTGAATAGTCCTGCACAAATGCCAGGATTCTCTTCATTTGCAATTTTGAAAATATCAAATCACCTTCATGCTTGTAAAGAAACTGAAAGTGTACAGCTGATTAGCTGTGCTGTCCCCTTCTGTGGCAGTAGGCTTGGGGGAGCAGTTTGTTTCAAGGAAGAAGCATTAAGGTTTTACAGTAAAAGCTGAAGTTCTTAACTACTTGAAGTAAGAGGAGTGCCTGGAGATCAGGCAAATTTGCAATGTGCTTACCAATTTCCTGAACCTGGGATGAAACTGTAGCCCAAGTATCTCCCTTTAAAGCATCCTTTGAAAACCCATTTAATAGAATCAGGGTGGTTTTGTTTTCCAGTGACTTCTTTCATGTTCTCATTCTGCGTTTTCTTTATTTACATCTATAGACAACCATTCATCCATGCTGTGAGTCTCTTGTCCTCCTTCAGCCACTGCTTGCAGTCAATAAATTCTTCTAATCCTGTTGTTTCTAGGAAGGACATAGCTAAAGCAGTGCTCTAATTATTGGTAATGCTTAATGTTAACATAATAAATGACTCAAATCTATGTCCTTTTAAATTAAAATGTAATTATATTTACTCTTCTTTCTACTTAAGAGAAAGCAATATCCTGTTGTTTTGCTTATTTAAATGGTTATGAGTGAATAATGGAAAAAAAAGTCAATATTGAATGCAGATCTGATAACAGTACTGTTGAGTACAGATTTTTTTGCTAGCATGGAGCAATTCTTAGCTTAAGAAAAGGTGGAAGTTGGAGGCAGAAGAGGATTTGTATCCTCTTGCTAAGACAAATAAATGCAGTTGCGTGCACGTTAACTGTTGGTTTCTATTTTAAGTGCGTTTTAGTCTTGCAAATGTGTTTTCTTCTTAAACTGAAAAAGTTAAAAGAAGCAAAATTATTTCTGAAATTAAGGTTGAGATAAGCAAGTCTCCTATTCAGACTATTGTAAATTAGGAGCCTACAGCATCTAGTGTTCAAATCTCCCAGATAAGTAATATGTTGTTAAAATGAACTAAATGACAGCAAGAGATTTACTGCTGCCTGGGGAAGGTAAGTCATGTTGAGAATAGTAAAGCTTTTAGCTTTGTAATAAAACTTGGGGCTGTCAACTGAAGGACCTGGGCTTGAATTTTCTCTTCCATATGTTACTTTATGAATTGAATTGGCTAAGATACCTCTTTTTCCACAGACAAATTTTTCTCTTTAGGCTTTCTAGATTTAACTTCTGAACCAATTGTCCCCCTTTACAGATGTATCTTTGTTTTATTTTTCTTTCTCTTTGTATTTTGTCTCTCAGCAATAGTCAGGATCCCACTTTGTACTTGTATTTTGCATAGGAAGTGTTCAGTAGCAGAAAGTTCCAGCTTATGCCTGCTACCATCTGTTGAGAAAAGGTGAAAAACGAATCATTTCCCTCTGTCTAGTATGTAACCAAAATTATAGGTGACAGATGTAGGATGTCATGTAAACTTAAGTAAGTTATTAAGAAAACAAATCTTTGTATGAAAAGAAATACGAGGGCTTAGATTAGAGATGACTAGAAAATGAACATATTCTTATGATAAACAGTCAGTTTAAGCACAGTTATAAAGGAGATGCTTATGATATGTTGAGGGGGGTGTCTGAAACATCTCCACTTTGAAAAAAGTGAAACCAGACTTCGGTGAGAGACATGTAAATGAGACGGCCTCTGTTTCTGTTCCTCTCTAAGTCTTTGCATTTTATTCTTTCTGTGCTTAATGTTCATTCTGGGGATTTTTTTGCAGTTTGCTTCTTAGCCCTTGCATGCTTCAGTTTATAGAAGATTTCACAAAATGTGCTTTTATCGCTTATCAAGAAATTTGTCCAGTGATTGTTTCTGTTCTGTCATATTAATCTAATCATTTGGCAGTGGTGTCTGTAAGTTTTTATATGCTTTAGTAGTAGAATTTCATTTCTATAACTGTCAGTAAAACTTCAGGACATGACAAAACTCTGAAGTCTTGGCAGTCTTTTTTATTGTTTGAACAACTAGTTGAAGAGTTTGGGTACAAAATAGTTATGGCAATCAAACCCTTTTTCTCTTTTTCATTGCTGGGAAAGCCATGTCCTTGTTATTACAGGAGAGTCCTAAAACAAAAAACTTGAGGTTTTTTAGTGTTTGTGGACTAATTCTTAATGAGTCTGTATGCCATTTTCTTCCTTCTTTTAAGTTGAAAAATCTGTTTTGTGTGCTGACCTCTTGTCCAATTTCTGTGTTCTGTGGAGTGGCAGCATTTTTTTGAGATGGTTTTGACTCTTCTGGAAGAAGATTGTGTTTAAGTGCACAAGAGCAGAGGATGTAGAATAGCTTGTAGTATCTCTGAGTAAAAGGGAAAAAGTGGAAAAAAGGGCATTGAAGAGTTCCTACTGAAACATTCATAAGCTATGAGCAGTTCTTTATAAATAAGCTGGTAAGCTTATTCAAGCAATTTCTTCTAAAGACAATGTTCTAATGTTTTCTCTGGTTTGTAATGTAATATTGAGAGCTTTTTAAGAATACACAAGTCTACAAAGCCTGCACAGGCTGCTCAGTTAATGTGTACTATGAAGTTATAAAATAAATGTAGTTTTGTACTTCACATTGGATGTGACAGAAGACTTATGCTGTTCAATTTGATGTTGCATTAATTAAAGAGAGGGTTCAAAATGCAGTGACCTAGATCTTCTGCTTATCTTCCCTACGTAAGAATGGAAGGCAGTCTTTGCAAAACTCTCTAAATTAGAGGTAAACAATGAACGCAAGTAACAAATTTTGTATGTCTTTATTTCAGTACTCAATCTATTCAGACTTGAGCTATGATATTAAAGATGTTAAATATTATGTGTTGCACAACTTGGGCTTTTTTTTTTCCAAGTAACTTCTAACGACCTATAATTTTTTCTTAGGATCTGAGTTTATGTAACCTGCCAAATCTCTTGACAGTTCCATAATAAGACCTTAAGTTCCATGTATCAGAAGTAATAGTAAAATCTTCATGTTTAGATGAAGATGACGACTTTGATAAACAAGTTTCTCTGAAACCAAAGGAGAATGGGACGTCAGCCATTGGTTGTTCAGGAAGAATTACAGTGAAAAAGGAAGATGTAAAACCACAAGCTAAGAGCAAACAATTATCTCCAGTGAAACAGACTCCCACCTCGGCAATTGATTTCTTTGGGACAAGTACTGTTCAACGATCAGAAAAGAAACTGGTAGCAAGTAAAAGGAAAGAAGTGAGTACTGATGATGTTCCTTTAGGCTGTTCTAGTGCCTGATAATGGGACAAGGCAGTTCAGTGACTACAAGGAAGTACTTAACTGCTTGTCCTACTTAATGTTACTTTTTAGTAATCACTCAAGTGTGAGTTCAATTCTGATGATATATTTGCAGGCACACCAGGTCCTCAAATGCAATTTTAGACTAGCATTTCTGTGGTTTTTTTTCAAATAGCACAAAATTGAAAGAAGCATTTTCTCTGTGTCTTCTCAAGTGACTTTTCTTAAAATTAGTTTATTTTCTGAGATTAGTAGCGTAGCTTATAGTTGGGGATGGAGGGCAGGAAGGAGAAAGAGGAGGTTTTCTTTCTCAAGCTTTATGGTATGTATATTTGTGGAATAACAAAGCACCAAGTAAAGTATGGAAGAAATTAAAAAAAGTGAAAAATACACAAGTCAGTTGTGGATTTCTCTTTCAAGCTGTCCAACTGTGATAGCTTCAGAGACATTCAGCACTATTTCAAGAAATGAGATGCTTATGTTAGAGCATGTTTTTGGTTTTTCAGTAGTAAAAGCTGTTGAAAACAGCCTCTCCAATAGGTTGGAGAGCTAAGAATAAAATATTGCATGTCTCCTTCTCAGTCCTTTTCTAAAAATACAAGCAATAAATCTGTATAGATAAACTTGTTTACGCAATATTGGGGAAACTGAACTGTTGCTCTTTTTTTTTTTTT
>WAAB01011627.1:303617-353554 GCA_013389865.1 Piaya cayana | reverse complement strand
GCAATATTGGGGAAACTGAACTGTTGCTCTTTTTTTTTTTTCCTTAAATATAGCCTTCACAAGGCAGAGACAGCACAGTAGATGATGAGGCCATCGCTAGGCAACTGCAAATTGAAGAAGATTCAGAGGTAAAAGCTCTATAAATTTGCTGCTCTGTTGAGAGCAGTTTTTTAACCTAAAATTATTTTTCCTTAAGAAATTAAGATGAACGTTCCATGTATGTGATCAGTGTAATAAAATTCATTTGCATACTTAACTCTTGTATATATGTGCAAATGTAGTCACACGTTTATTTATATGGGCATTATTTCTGTTATATAAATAGAGCTTCTGACTTTTCTGTCTATCCAGACTTTGTCTGTGCAGTTGATGTGTCTATAAGAACCTTGCCTTTTGCACAGAATTCACTTTCTGTTCTCTCATGGGCTTAATTTTTTTTCTGGGTGGTGTCCTGTTCTTCCCCCTCTCCAGTTCCCCAGACTGAAAAAAATAAAAGCCATTGCCGTCCATGATTGTCACTTGCCATCTGACTTTTCTTATAGTTGAGAAAAATGTGAATGACCCTTATGTATGTTTGTTGAACTTTCCTGTTTGAATCACTGCTAATATGAGGAAAAGGTAAACCTGTCATACATATTTACTTCCTTTTGGGAAAATCAGTTCATTTCCTATGTAGTGGTAATATTGAGTGTCATTTGAATTAAATAGACTGTGCATACGGAAGTTAGTCTCGTCCTTGACCTCCACAGAGGTGTAATGAATGTAGCTTTAATCAATTAGAAAGTTACAGAAAAAACAAGGTGGTGACTTTCATTTGAATTGATCTTACCAATAATGCTGTCGTCGTCAGTGTGTATCATCAAAGGAATATACTTCATTTTAGGTTTATCTGGTAGGATGCACTCTTTCCAGCTACGTGCTGTCTTATTTTAGATGGAGCTTTTGTCTTGAACAGTAAATAAAATTTAAAATCGTAGTAGAACTAAAACTTGTCAGACCTGAGCCTAAAAATCCGTTTTTATCCTTGTTTTCCCTTTTTTTAGCTGGAGAGACAGCTGCATGAAGATGAGGAATTTGCTAAAACTTTGGCCATGTTGGATGAAACGCCACAGAAGAAAAAGGTTGAATTGTTTTTAAACTTAGGTTTTAGAAGTTTCATTGCTGGGTGTGGTGTTACTTAAACACCTAAGCTTTGTTTTGAGACTTTTGTAGAAATGCATTAAAACCATCAAGAAGGTTTTTCCATGTAAATAGCATACTTGCTTTCCTTACTTTCCTCCTGGGTTTTCCTCGATTAGTAAATAGTGTCCTTCCTAATGAGAGAGCTGACGTTGTATCTTTGTGCTATCTGTTTCTGTTGAGGCAGANAGTAAATAGTGTCCTTCCTAATGAAGGAGCTGATGGTGCTGTGTCTGTTGAGGCAGGGCTTTAAATTCTAGTTCTAATCTGGAATTTGAAACTCACCCTGGTAGCAGGAGACTTCCCAGTTCTCCTAGGTTGTGGTGTAAAGGCACAGTAAAATATTTTGAGTTGTAAATCAAGGCTGTTAGAATTTGGGATTGCTAATTTGAATAGAGCAAGTATTGTAAGTAGAGTAAACTGATTGGGATTAAAATGTACTGTAACTTGGAAGTCTGTCTGACCTTTGATTTAAGGAATGATTATGCCTGCCTTTGATAAAGATTGTGCTCTGACTTCTGGTAGGGGTCAGGTTTGTTAGATGTGATGATTGTGCCCTATAACAGTAGGGAAACTTGGGAATCTGGACTTAATGATGGCTCAGGACATGCATCTCTGACTTTGATGTTGTTTGTTTAGGCTCGGAAAGATTCAGGAGGAGAGCAGACAGTGTTGAGCATCAAGAGCAGTCCTAACAAGACAGAAATATATAAGCAGTCGGAAAGAGGTAGGACATGGAATATAGAATACATTTCACCAATTTATGATGTTAATAAAATACATTCTTATGTACGTGCTCTCCTCCCTCTGCCTCCTTTCAAGTGAAAGCAACAAACTCAACAGGTGAAGCAAAGAGTAATACTGCAAAGCAGCAGACTAAATCCGAACACTCAAAAGGGTCTCGTTTATCACCAAATTCATCTGATAGTAAAACAGCAAGAGAGTTGATGGATAAGACCTTGCCTTTGAAACCTAGCTCTAAGCTTGTCTCTCTAAAACAAAAAGAAGAGATTGCTGAGAAGGAAAGAAGTGCTCAAAATTTGGGATCAAAACAAAAAAATGCTTCAGGGAAAGAAGAGAAGTCAACACCAAAGAAAGAGAAAATTTCTCCCAAGAAGTCTGAGGTAGGAGCTATCAAAATTAATTTAGCTGGTTTGGTGGAGTTTGCAGGAAACCAGTTTTCACTTATTGTTTATGTGTCACTGTTGTAACTTGGTACTTTGAATCTTCTGGGCAATTCTTAAGATTTTGAATTCTGGTAAGGCTTTAAGTTCCTAGCAATTATAAAAATATAGGGAAAAACAGCTGGAGAACTGTAAATTAAATGCATGAAGGAACGGAGACTTCTTTGATGCTTATTAAGATATGCATGTACATAGCAAAATCAGTTCAATGCTTTTTCACATTTATCTTTTCTGAAAAAAATACAGAATGCAGGGATTCTGACACTTAGCTAGTGAGTGAAAGCTTACTGTTTACGTGAGCATGGTGACCCTGTGGATCTGTGCTGCTGTTGGAACAATAAATAGCATTGTTTGTTGTTCTTTTTCCACTTCCTTCTCCCTCCCTAGTGTCCTGTTCATGAAGTATATTTCATTGTTTCATGTGTTATGTAAGAATATAATTTAGTTTTCTTTTAACTCTGAATCAATAACTAATTATTGAACACTTTTTAATCATAAAGTACAAAATGCGCAATTTTGACACTTAAATATAACAGTTTTGATTGTGAGGGGGAGCCTGCAGCTTGTTTTGGGCTGAATTTTGAATAGATTTTTACTGATCAAAAAGCTTACATATCTATTAAAAGTAGAAATAATATGAAATAGACTTCATGTACGTGTATATCTTGTCTATACCTGATGTAATTCTGAAATAAAATAAAATGTGAATTTCAAGCAACAATTTATGAATAGTGAGTGTGTGGAATACAGATGAATCCACAGAAAATTGACAAACAACAGGTACAAATTTTTTAAACTCAGATGAGGTTTTTTAAATATAAAAAAAAAAAAAGAAAAAACTCAAAATGCAAGCACCAAAACCACAACAAGCTTCGGTACTGCATGTAAATAAATCAAAACCAAGTCTTAGAACTCACTTTGGTTTGGTGCATAAAAATATCTTAAACTGTGATGCTTGAATTTTTATTTTGATGTTTTCATATGTCTGATATATGTACTAACTTTTTTCTCCTGCGAAGTCTGTAAGTCCTGAGGATTCTGAAAAGAAGCGACTCAATTACCAAGCCTACCGAAGCTTCCTTAATCGTGAGGGTCCGAAAGCACTAGGTTCCAAAGAGATACCTCAGGTATGCTTGGCTGCAGCAGAATTCTATGTGCAGAAAGAGAGGGTGTTATAGTTGCTGTTGTTAGTGATCAAGTATCAACTAAACTATATAAAAACTGGTATTTTTTTCACAGAGGAAGTATGTATTGGGAAAAACTAAATTGTAGTGTAAAGCAGTGACTAAATGTAAGGTAATACGCTAAGAAAAAATCAGGACTTAGTTTATAAAGTCAGAATGATGAAAAATGGTTACTGATCTTAAAGTTGAGGGTTCCTGTCGCTCAGTAGATTGACATGCTATGCTTGAAGGACAGTGTTCAAGAGTGTGATCGGTCAGGTGAACGTGTGAAGTTTTGCTGGTAGTTATTGCTTTTTAACGTCTAATTTTTAAAGCTTCATTAGGGTACTTGACATGGTAGGAGGTAAAAGTTTGAGGTGGAGAGGTGTGTATTTGGTGGAACTGCATCTGGTGATGGCATTTTCTGCATTGCTCTGGTTCTCAGGGAGCTGAAAACTGCTTGGAAGGCCTGACGTTCGTAATTACAGGTGTTCTGGAGTGTATTGAAAGAGATGAGGCCAAGTCTCTCATTGAACGTTATGGAGGAAAAGTAACTGGCAATGTCAGCAAGAAGACAAACTACCTGGTTATGGGAAGAGACTGTGGTCAATCTAAATGTGAAAAGGTCAGTGTTCGTGCGCAGAATTGAAACTGAATTGTTCATATCTAACTCTCTGCTGATGGAAGGCAGTACTACAAATAGAGTACATGCTAAATACAAGAAGTTGCCTCATGTTTTACAGCACATGTGTGTATATGTATTAAAATCTGTGTTCCTAAACATAGTCGTTACTGGAAAGCTCTTGGAAGTGAGTTCTACAACTCCTTACTTTACTTGACCTTACTTTTATTTCTTTCTTTGGCTCCAGGCATCAGCTTTAGGGACGAAAATTATTGATGAGGATGGCCTGTTTGATCTTATTCGAACAATGCCGGGCAAAAAGTCCAAATATGAGCTGGCGGCTGAAATGGAGGTTTGTTTATAATAAAATTAAGGAGTTTTCTTGGTTTTGCTTAATTTGCTTTTAATTGAAAGGAGTTTTGGTCCTCCATTCCTCCAACAGTAACCCTATGGTTGTCAGTTTAACCTTTCTAGGTTAAAAGTATTGAAAATGAAAATTTTGTATTTAGTACTGCTACTTGGGAGCTACAGGGGTTTTCTCCCACCTTTTTGTTTTTATACTGACGTTATTCTGTATTTTAGGCATCTGACTGAGTGGATAATAGTATCTCTTTAGTTTCTGTTTTAAACTTTGAGTATTTGCTTGTTCTTTGAAATAAGTAATTGTAACTGATAGTGTGGTTTCCAGAGAAGCCCAGTATAAGATTGTACTGTAAGCTTGGGACAGCTAAGCGTAAACCATGTGCCTACATAACAGATGTTTCAGGTTGTACTTGAAGTAGTAATATTAAAGGTAAATTTTTAGGGACTACTGTAAAAGCAGTAACAAGTTTTGATGCACATCTAAATTTAGTCTGTAGTGGATAAAATATGAGTGATCATGGTTCATGCTAGCGTGTTACACATTCAGTGTAGAGGTTGCTTTGGTATTTCTGATGTGTCTAGATGTGAATTGTAACCCATCAAGGCACTGTTGGTGTCTTTAGGAAAACCAGCTGTAAGCTTACTAGCTAATTGCTTTCACTTCCTTTCAATCATTTTGTGTTGAATGCTCTCTGGGTTTGTGGAGGCTTTTTATGTGATTGATGTGAAATATGTTGGGTTTTTCTAATTGGTAAATTGTTTTAATTGTTACATTGTTGTAATTGTTAAGAGGAGGCCGAGGGGAGACCTTATTGCTCTCTACAGCTACCTGAAAGGAGGTTGTAGAGAGGTAGGTGCTGTTCTCTTCTCCCAAGTGACAGGGGACAGAAAAAGGGGCAGTGGCCTCAAGCTCTGCCAAGGGAGGTTCAAGCTGGATATCAGGAAAAGTTTTTTCGCAGAAAGGGTCACCGGGCACTGGCAGACACTGCTCAGGGAAGTGGTGGATTCACCACCCTTGAAGGCAGACAAGGTGCTCAGGGGCATGGTTTAGTGGCTGATAGGAATGATAGAGTCCAATCTAAGAGGTCTTTTCCAGCCAAGTGATTCTGTGATTCTAAATGTAATTCTTAAAAGAGTGTTCTTGAGAGGGGTGCTCCCTTTCTGGAAACAGGGTTGTTCTGTGCTCTTCCTCTTTTTAGCCATGTATTCCAAATGTTAATTGGTTTTAGCATTCAAGGTTGGAAGCATTGTTCTGTGAGAGCCGTGCTTCAGCTCCAGGAGTGTCTGATGGCTCATTTGTTCCAAGCTGACAGTCATCAGTTTTGCATTATTTTTGTAATGCTCTGTGAGGAGGGGGCTGACTGCTCTTGGAGTGACCAGAATGTTTCATGCTCCTTTTGTGCATTGTGCTACAGAACCTGGGTAGCATTGTTAGCAATAATTTATTTTCCAGAGAGAAATCTTTTTTTTTTTTTGCCTGCATCTGAAGGTTTATCACCTGTACGTAAGCCTTGTTACTTTTTCAAGCACTCCTATACACGTGTTCAAAGACATCATGTCTATGTACTGTCCATTTTTTTTTTTGAAACTTCCCTTTACCTTTCTTACCTTTGTTTTCCTAAGGCAAAGAAAGCAGAGCCCAGACCTAAAAGGACACCACAGAAAGCTGAAGCTGGAAAAAATAATTTTAGCCCCTTCAAAAGGAATGCTGATGATAAAAAAAAGAAGTCAACTCCTGAAAAAGATACTGTCAAATCTGTTAAGAAAGAAACCGCTGCTGTTCGAAAACTCGCGGACTTCAAACATCAACCTGTAGAGAAGAAAGAAACATCAAAACCTAAGGGCAACTTGGTTTCTGAGACTAATGAAGATGGAACAGAGAAATTGCTATGGGTAGATAAATATAAGCCTGTATCTCTTAAGACAGTAATTGGACAGCAGGGTGAGCAAAGCTGCGCCAATAAACTGCTCCGATGGCTCCGAAATTGGCACAAAAATACATTGGAAGATGGACAAGGTGACTAGCACAGTTAACTTCTCTCTGTATTCTTCCATGTCAGTTGTGCTGCTCGGTTCACTGGACTGATCAGGGCCTTTGAGATTGCAGAGCAGCTCTAAAGCAGGAACAAGACTGAAGTTGAATGTGGGTTTTGTTGTGGCAGCACTTGAGCCTGAGTGTGCTGTGGTGTGGGGGGTGTTTTAGGATTGTTGTGTTGTGGGGTTTTTTTAAGTGATTGTTCATTTACTACTCCACCCCCACAAAAGAAAACCCAGAAAAGCAAACTCTGAAGAGATTTTTTTTTTTTAATCTTGTGATAATCTTTGAATTATGATTTTTTTCAGAAGAACCAAAGTAAGCTAGCATTTGTGCATAGAAAAATGGCCTCATATTCAATCTAGTGGCCAAGAGTAATGTTGGCCAGTGCTGACGTGTCTGTGCACATGATGAAAATTCAGGGACAGCATCATGCATGGGGAAGAGATGAATCATTCAGTTCCTGGTTCTGCTTGATGTGCAGACTGTGTTGTGTAGTGTGAGATCCCGTGGACAGTGTTTTTTCTTTGACTAAAACAGCATCTAAGCTTCAGTGCTATTGTAGTTGGTAGTGGTTTTTTCCCCTGTAGTGTGTGTATTGGTTTGGTTTTTTGGTTGTCTTTTTCTATGATGTGGTTGTGAGGAAATGGCAGAAATGTTTGTTACATTAATAGCACTTTTGCTATTTTTCAGTTTATAATCACTGCAAATCTTAAACTAAGATGGCTTAATCAGCTTTTCCTCAAATGGCTGGGATGCATGTGTGTATGTATTTTTCATATTGAGCCTTAAATGAGGAAAAACTCCAGCGATGCTTGATATCTTTAAAAATTTACATGAGGCATGCTGTTTATACATAATATACACCTGGGTAAAACCTGGAATCTTTTTTTGTAGCAAAGACCAATAAAACTGGAGGCAAAGACGATGGTACTGGTTTTAAAGCAGCATTACTTTCTGGTCCACCTGGAGTTGGTAAAACTACTACAGCTTCTTTGGTTTGTAAGGTGAGTTCATATTAACAGTTTGTTCAGTGTTGATGCCCTGTCTGGACATGGATGCAGCGTGTACGTGGATAATCCCCTAACTTAACCAGGCTTTGCTCCTAACCTAGTTCTACCTGTACAGAACAGGGTTACAGGTGCAGATATGTGGATATTTTAGAGAGCTTTATCAGGTCTGGGGTGAAAACATGCACTGGGTGTCTGCATTTCTTTCAGTTATATTGAGAGGGAGAGAGTATATTGCAGGACGTTGAGCAATTGGAAGTTATTTTCAAAAACCATGAGCATTTGGCACATATTCAATATATCAGAGAATGTTTGCAATAAATGTAGTGGGAGTTAAATTCTGGCAAGCTTTTTGAAAGTTTCTGTTACAGAGTTGATTGTGCTTTTATATATCTAGCAAAGGTATTTTTCTCAGACTCCTCCTAAATCCAAACGCTGCTTTGGGATGAGAGAAGCTGACAGGGCTCTATCTACTTCTAAATCTGAATTTAGAAATTAATTTTTCCTTACATAGCTGGAAAACACTTTCACTAACTATGTCATGAGAAGCAGCTGGGAACTCATCAATAGTGGTGTTGTGTCAAGTTAAAGATTATTTTGTTGTTTGACTTGCAAGGACCTTCTCAGAATCTGGTGCTGCCAGTTTGGAAGGGTCGAGAGCTATTGTCAGCTATCTGATCTTTGTGCTGGGAAGGAATGATTTCTTACCTCAATATTTGATTTGTATAATATGAGTAACTCCCCATGTGTCCCTCTCCCTCCTCTGTGCCTCAGAGCTTTGTGCCAACAAGCCAATGCCACACCTCAAAGTAGACCTGCAGAAAAAAAGCTGGATGTGCTCATTTGGGCTCACGTCTGCACTTAGCATGGTCTTTTCTGCTGGTTTCTGACCTAGCTCGCTCACAGCTTCAGGTCTCTGCGGACCACTCCACTGTGCTCTACAGGAGTAGCCAACAAAACCGGGTTGTTCAAGGGTCAAGAACAAAACTGTGTAGCTCGCTGCTATGTGCCCCTAGCAGGGGAGTTTGCCAATAAAGGAGGAGTTGGCTTAAGTTCTTTTAGGGACCAGGCCCAGCCCTGTTCTAAAGCATTAGGAATGCTGGGCAGCGTATAGGAGTGCTATATAGGAGATCTTGGTTAAAAGCTGCTTTTCCCTCAGCGTTCAGAGGCATGTGGCATGTTTTTTGTCTGGCTCTTCCTGCATAAGACTGATATGCAGCTGGAAATACCATGGAGCTTAGCCAGGTTTGGCTTGTAGTTCTGTTTCTATCCCTGATGGCAGGGGGATATCTTAATCCTTCAGAATAAAATCTGTGCCACTCACTTCCCACTCCTCCCTTAAAGTTCTTCTAGGCGCATCTATTCTGTGTCTGGTTCAGTGTCTGTTATAAATGTTTTTGGAGCGTGAGAGAAAAGGAGCATAAGGGGAGAAAGCAATCAAAGCTATGAATTATACATTAAAACAGTGTTGTAAGAGGTTTCTTCTGGAACTCTGAAATACTGTTTCTAATTCTGAGCATGCATATGCTCTTTCACTGATCTGTTCTCATTTTATGGTTTGTGTTTGGACTAGGAGCTGGGATATAGCTATGTGGAGCTGAATGCCAGTGACACCCGCAGTAAGAACAGTCTAAAGGAAGTAGTTGCTGAATCACTTAACAACACAAGCATCGCAGACTTCTGTTCTGGTAGGTCTGTTGTTTGAAGGAGAATTACGGTTGTGGTAGGAGCCCAGTTACAGGAGGGACAGAGAGCTTCCTTATTAAGCAACAGTATTGGAACTTAACTTGCTCATCACATGGAAGGATCCAGTTCTAATAGATGGCTGCGCTTAATAAGCTCTTTTATTTCATCTTCAGATGTAGAATTAAATCCTGCTATTGGTAGAATTGATTGTTAATCTGCACAACCTACTTGAACTCTGCAGTTGCTCTTCTATTGTGTGGGATTTATGTCTTGGAAGATGACATGAGGCTATAGTCGGTTTTGTCCTGTGAACATAAATTCCTGTGATCAAGTGGTGGAGGAAAGGGGTTCATCACCTCAGTTGTCTAGGATGGGTTTACGTAACCTATAAAGCATTGGGTAAAACTCTCTGAGCAAGGCCCTATTTTATTCCCACCTCATTTTCTTGTCCATATTCATTTTCAGGCACATCCTCATCAGTTAGCGGGAAACATGTATTGATCATGGATGAAGTGGATGGTATGGCAGGCAATGAAGACAGAGGAGGGATTCAGGTGAAACTGCTATAGTTATTAGCTAATGCCATTGCTTAGAACGCATACCATTTACAGCACAAAGTATTTCAAGCCCATGTTCTATCCTCAACACATGATCCATAGAATACAGTTTTGGACCTGTTTTAGGAGTCTCTTTTTGTGTAAGAAGAATTATGCATTGGTAGAGGGGAGGAAATACACTTTATAAAAGAAACCTGGAGGGACAAACTTGGGTGTGTGCACTTTAGATGTTTGTTCCTGGTCAGGTGAATTTATCCTCAGCTGACGTCTACCTGCAGTGGGAGGTTTGTAATGTGACTGGGTCAGTTGCTGTCTTCACTGGGCAGTGATACTGGATAAACAATGTGGTAGAGGCAATGTTATACTTGTTATACTTGTTCTCCTTACCAGCTCCAGTTTTAGCTTCTGAAGATTCCTGTGGTCACGTACAATAGTTTGATAATAAAGGGCATACCGGCCTTTAGCTCAGATGCAGACATTTATGTTGCAGGAGTATGAAATTGAACTGAATTTCATTTTTGTTTGTTCTGGTAAAACATAATGCGGAAGCCTCAGGGTTGAGCTTTTGATGGGGGAAGAGCTGATTTTTGCTTCTGGATAGTTTGTGGCACAGTGCAGTCAGAAAGCTGTGTGCTGCTGCTGGGTGTAGGCCAGATCAAACTGGCCTTGGGACAAAGTGGATCTAGTTCTGCAGGTGGACACCTTCAGTCCAGAATACTGATCTTAACTGGTTCATGAAGAATGGTCTAAACATGATTGTTAGAAGAGGATATTGGAAATGGGTTGAAGACAGCAAATTTATTGCAGCTGAATAGAATAGCCAGTGGAAAAAGTAGAAAAGGGGCTGGGTTTTTCTCTGCGTGGAAACAATTGCAATAGGAAGAATTTTAGACTTGCATCTGCCAAGGATCTGATTTAAGGCAGGTTCTAACACTGCTTAAACATTCTTATTCTCTGAGGTATCTAGCATAACTGTTGTAATGTGTTTAAATCCCAGGAATTGATTGGTTTGATACGACACACAAAGATACCCATCATCTGTATGTGTAATGATCGAAACCATCCTAAAATTCGTTCCTTGGTCCACTATTGTTTTGATCTTCGTTTTCAGAGACCTCGTCTAGAACAGATTAAGGTAAGAAGGTTGTGGCTGTGGGCTGCACTGAATTGCCATCACTCATGTCTTCATGTGCCAGAATTTATACAGAGTTGGAAACACCACTATAAACTTAATGGTTCGCCTCAGGGAGTAACTATGCTTTTTAAAATGGGCTGCCTGAGGGTTTTTTTCCCCAAACAATGAAGTATCCCAAAGCCTTTCAGATTTAGAAATCTGTCTTAAAGATATCACGTGCACTTTTTTACACTAATGAGAAGGGATGGCTTCTGTTTGAGTGGAAATTTAAGTTACACGTGCTTTAAAAAAAACAAAACCCAACTACTCTAGGAAAATATTGGTAACGCCCTTCCACAGGTGTGTCAGCGTGTTATGTAGGAGTTCTCCAGTGACACCTCAATTGTGTGTATTTCAGGGTGCCATGATGTCTATTGCATTTAAAGAAGGTTTGAAAATTCCACCACCAGCTATGCAAGAGATAATCCTGGCAGCAAATCAGGACATCAGACAGGTCAGTGCCAACTCAGCATCAGTGTCTATTCAAAGAGCACATCAGGTACAAGTCCTTGACTTCAGTGTAGTATTTGAACAGTATTATTTTTTTCATGTAGAACTCAAGCTGTTTTCTGCTCACGTTTTCCATTTTACTGCTCTTACGCTATCAAATTGTCAATTTTGTTTTTCAGGTGTTACATAATCTTAATATGTGGTGTGCAAAAGATAAATCATTGACCTACGATGAGGCTAAAACAGATGCTAGCAGAGCCAAAAAGGATATCAAGCTGGTGAGTGTGAAAGACTGGCTTCTGATGTAATCACTAGGATTTAACACACCTTCCAAACAAAGCTCTGGTAGCCTGGATGCAGAGAGCTGTCAAACTCACCATAAATAGTTGAAGAGCAGTAAATCCAAGACTGAGTATATATATTTTAATGTACTGGTCTCTTATGTAAGATGCAATTATGAAGCTCATACTTCTCATCCAGAGCCCTCTATTTAGGAGATAATTCTCTTAATATCAGAAGTAAAATTCAGTTCTCGAAACTGGTAGAGCACTAAGAAGGAAATACTGAATATTGGACTTGGACTCATCAGTACGGATGTTGTTGGGTACCATCACTACAGGCATTTTGTTGATGTGGTGCTGTATCTTATTGTCTTGGCCTGCAACCCACTGACTTGAAATATCATTTATTTAGGGCCCTTTTGATGTTGTCCGGAAAGTTTTTGCAACTGGAGAGGAGGCTTCTCATATGTCTCTTATAGACAAATCGGATCTTTTCTTCCATGATTATTCTCTAGCACCTTTGTTTGTCCAAGAGAACTATGTACATGTGAAACCGGCTGCTGCTGGGTGAGTTAATTCCATTCCCTAAATTGACATAGGCTTTCACGTCAGGGAGTAAAACTAGACTAAAACTGATCTGGATGTTTCTGCTTGGTAACACAGTCAACTTTGTTTTTTCCAGAGGAAATCTAAAGAAACACTTGGTGCTTCTGAGTCGAGCAGCTGATAGTATATGTGATGGTGATATAGTGGACAAACAAATTCGTAGCAAGCAGAACTGGAGCCTGCTTCCAACACAGGTGAGCACTTGGCACTCGCTTTATGTGCCTTATTGGGTGTCCAGTGTAAAAGACCAATCCTTTGACATCGATGTTTCAGTATAATTTTATGCCCTATGTAGTTCACACTTGTAGCGTTCTCTGTTCTGTTGGCACGTAGAGCAGTTTCCCATATTTGTTTTGTTGAACCCACGCTGTACTTTTTCAGGCAATTTATGCAAGTGTTCTCCCTGGGGAGCTGATGAGAGGTCACATGTCCCAGTTTCCTGTCTTTCCCAGCTGGCTAGGGAAATTCTCATCCACAGGCAAACATGACCGTATCATTCAAGAACTGGCAATGCACATGAGCCTCAGGTAATTCTGACGTTCCTTTTTTGGTTCGTATTAACATGACAAGGGATAGGACAAGAGCCTCAAGTTGTGCCAGGGGAGGTTTAGGTTTGAAATCAGGAAAAAAAATGTTAATGGAAAGGGTCACTGGGCACTGGAACAGGCTGCCCAGGGAGGTGGTTGAGTCACCTTCCCTGGAGGTGTTTAAAGTACAGGTGGATGAGGTGCTGAGGGGCATGGTTTAGTGACTGATAGGAATGGTTGGACTTGATCCTGTGGGTCTTTTCCAACCTGTTAATTCTGTGATTTTATTGAGGGACCTGGACAGGCTGGAAAAGTGGGGCTGTGTGAACCTCATGAGGTTCAACAGGGCCAGGTGCAAGGGTCCTGCACCTGGGTTGGGGCAATCCCCGTTTTCAGTACATGATGGGGGATTATATGACTGAGAGCTGCCCTGCAGAGAAGGATTTGGGGTACCGATTGATGAGAAGCTTGACATGAGCCAGCAACATGTGATCCAGCCCAGGTGGCCAACCATATCCTGGGCTGCATCAAAAGAAGTGTGGCCAGCAGGTTGAGGGAAGTGATTCTGCCCCTCTATTCCTCTCTTGTGAGACCTCACCTGGAGTATTGTGTGCAGTTCTGGAATTCTCAACATAAGAAGGATATGGAGCTGTTGGAACAGGTCCAGAGGAGGGCTACAAAGATGATCCGAGGGCTGGAGCACCTCCTATAGAAGGACAGGCTGAAAGAGTTGGGGTTGTTCAGTCTGGAAAAGAGAAAGCTCTGAGGAGACCTTACAGTGACGTTCCAGTACCTGAAAGGAGCCCACAAGAAAGCTGGAGAGGGACTATTCATAAAGGCTTATGGTGACAGGACAAGGGGGAATGGGTATAAACTGGAGAGGGGCAGATTTAGATTAGACATTAGGAAGAATTTTTTCACCATGAGACCCTGGCACAGGTTACTAAGGGAGGTTGTGGCTGCCCCATCCCTGGAGGTTTTTAAGGCCAGGTTGGATGGAGCCTTGGATAACCTGATCTAGTGGGATGTCCCTGCCCATGGCAGCGGGGCTGGAATTAGATGATCTTTAAGGTCCCTTCCAACCCTAACTGTTCTATGATTTTGTTCTCGTGCCATTCATTACTTAAACTTGTACAGCAAGGCATTAGTGGCAAGTGTACATTCTGTGAATATCCTGTGTTGTGTATTCTGTGAATATACAGTGTTGGTGACATTTTCCTACCACAGTGTTGGTGATACTCTGACTATTGGGTTTTTTTCCCCCTGAAATTGTTTCTCAGTTAGGGATGTGCTTGCCCACCTTTTGGTGTTAAGGATAACCCAGCACAAGGTTTTCAAACACAGGAGTTGTACAGTAGAACTCACAGCTAACTCTTAAGGCAGCTGGGGGCTTACCTGCAGGTTGCTTGTGTTTAGGAGTGAGTGGTGGTTCTACAGATTTACTTATTGCTTTCACTTTGACAAAGAACCCAGACGTGCAAGAGGACAGTAAACATGGAGTATCTGTCATATTTGCGGGATGCACTTGTCCAGCCCCTGAAAGACTTTGGAGTGGATGGTGTACAAGAAGCTATAGCATTTATGGACTCTTATTGCTTGATGAAAGACGATGTTGAAAATATCATGGAAATAAGCATGTGGGGAGGCAAACCCAGTCCTTTTTCAAAGCTGGATCCCAAGGTAAAATTCACTAGTGAATTTCTTCCTTTTCTTCTGTATCTTCAAAAAGAAATCCTAGAATAGCTGTGGGGTGGAGGTGCAGCTGCAAATGAATAATTTTGTTAACTGTAATCTAATGGTGGTCTTTGCAAATGAAATGTGAAGTGTGCTACTGACCGTTCTGGCAGTGCCTCCTAGAAGAGGATCGGGCTGTGCTTCATTCAGCAGGCTTACACTTTTGTTCCTGGTGTGAAGGGTGACTGGGTGTCAGCTGTATCTGGAGCACAGAAATGAAACACAGAAGGGGCAGGGGAAGCTGGTATCTTCTGCAGGCAAGCTCCTGGTTTTAAGCTGTCACCTCTGTCTGCAGCACTGCTGTTCTTACCATTGTGCGAAGGAAGAGGGATGCACAGCATCATGTGTTAGGGCGTGGGAACTGAATTAAGAGGCTGGCTTGCAGCTTGTGTGTTTTACAGTCCAGTGAGACTGAACTGCCAGACTGGGGGGGCTTTGGGTGGTGCTTGTCTGTATCCAGCTAATCCTCACTGGTGGCTGGGACCCTCATGTGGTACAAGGTGAGCTTAAGCTCAAGTCCCTGCTACAACCTTAGCTGGTGTGAGATCTGAACAATGATCGCCTACATCCCAGGTCAAGTGCTGAAAGAAAGAGAAGAATCTTCTCTAGCTAAACCTATGGTAGTAGGTGGTGTTTGCCCCTAGGCTGAATATGCTGCTCCAGGGTGGCAGTGCTTAGTGCTGCTGAGCGGGGCTTGAGGTAAGTGACTGAGATCAAGTGGCACAGGAACACCGAGCTGCAGCTCTTGGTGGCTGAGGTGATGAGCATCTGGGGATGTGCAGAGGTGGGACTACAGTCTGCACTTCTGAGCTGGTGCTCATAGTGTTTCCTTTCAACCTAACAGGTCAAAGCAGCCTTCACACGCACCTACAATAAAGAGGCACATCTGACTCCATATTCACTTAATTCTGTCAAGATGTCTAAACGGCAGTCGGGATCTGTGGTGGCCTTGGAACAGAGTGAAGACCTGAATGTGGAAGAGATCCAGTCTGATGAGGACGAGCAGGATACTGTTGAAAGTGACGCAATGATTAAGGTGACTTATTTCCTCAGTGTTACACTACCTCCCTCAAATGTTTACTCTTGGTTACCTTTCTGGGATTTGTAACATCATCTGAACTGACACCCCCCCCCCCCGGCCAAAACGTAGTAGCTAAACAGGCGCACAATCTTCTGGGTGGAAAACTGGTCAGATGGCCGGGCCTGGAGAGTGGTGGTAAATGGTGTCAACTCCAGTTGGAGGCCAGTTACAAGTGGGATTCCCCAGGGCTCAGTGCTGGGTCCAGCCCTGTTCAGTGTCTTTATCAGTGACCTGGATGAAGGCATTGAGTGCACCCTTAGCAAGTTTGTGGATGCCACTAAGCTGGGTGGAAGTGTTGATCTGCTGGAGGGTAAGGAGGCTCTGCAAAGGGATCTGAACAGGCTGGACCGCTGGGCTGAGATCAATGGCATGAGGTTTAACATGGCCAAATGCCGGGTCCTGCACTTGTGGCACAACAACCCTGTGCAGAGCNCTGGAGAACAGGCCTTATGAGGAACGGCTGAGAGAGCTGGGGTTGTTTAGCTTGGAGGATGAGGGGAGACCTTACTCCTCTCTGGAACTACCTTAAGGGAGGTTGTGGAGAGGAGGGAGCTGGCCTTTTCTCCCAAGTGACGGGACAGGACAAGGGGGAATGGCCTCAAGCTCTGCCAGTGGAGATTTAAGCTAGACATAAGGAAAAAATGTTTCACGGAAGGGGTCATTGGGCATTGGAACAGGCTGCCCAGGGAGGTGGTTGATTCACCTTCCTTGAAGGTGTTTTAAAGACGGGTGGACGAGGTGCTGAGGGACATGGTTTATTGGCAGACAGGAATGGTTGGACTCAATGATCCTGGGGGTCTTTTCCAACTTAGTGATTTTGTGATATAAACTGCATCAGCTCTCAACTTTTAAATTTGTATCTAGTAGCTTGGAATTTTTCATACTATTTTATCCATTGTCCATTTTATCCATTTATCCATGTGATGGACTGAAGTGAGACATCGCTGTTAACTCTTGGAATTGGGTGCAGCATTTGTAACTTGACTATATCTTAGGTGTTGATGGGGATGGTGCTGCTGACCAGCAGCAGCCAGGAGCTGTTGCTTGTGGTTATCACAGACAGCAATTCCAGTAACAGCCTTTGTACATGTTGCCAAAGTGAGGAAGTGGGGCCAGGCCATTAAGACTGAACAGTATAGTCTCTCCTGTCCCTGGCATTTAAAAACTTGATATCTGAGTGGAGAGGGAAGACAAGACAGGGCTTTTTCTTTTCACACTTGATTGCATTCTGACTTATGCTTTTGTGAGGTTGCAGTTGGATTTTAAACTGTTTGCATATTCTGTTTGTAGCAAAAAAAGAAGCCTTCCAAGCCAACAAAAAGAGAGAAAAATGAAGAAACAATGAAGAAAGAAGGGAAAAGAAAAGAGAAAACAAGACAATAAACAGAATAAAATCTTGCTCTGGATGCAGCTTTGCTTATCTAACTTCTGGCAGGAACATGAAACGCATCCAGTGATGGAGCTGGAAAAGTAGAACCGTTGTCTTCAAAATGCTCCTCTTATAGAGGTGATGGAGCTGCTGTACTGTCACATCCTGCCCTGGTGTACGTGTATGAACACCGTGAGTGGGTGATGCTTCCCCTACCTGGCTTTTATGCTAAGTCTTCCTAGGACTTCACTTTTTTTAAAGTAAATCCCCTGCCATGATGTGGTTGAACTCTGTAAATAGAGCGTGATGGAACAACCCTCAAATCTGAAGTGCGTATTTGTACATTATAGAAATGAAGCCATGTATAAATTTACAATAAAACATTTCACTGAAGTTTTGGTTAAGCACAGGGAGTGTTTGTTGTCTCCCCCTCTCTCTTACTCCAAGGTTCTGCCTTTCCTTTGTGCACAGCATCCGCTGTTCTGTTCCTCTACAGCTTCCCTTTTGTTCTGTTAGAGATGCAGAAAAGTGAGGGATTTAGTTCCAGAAACTGAGGAGCCTGTGCTTGCAGGAGTTGTATCTTTAATCAAAACCATAAAGAAATACTTGGAGTAAGTTATGTTTAATAGAAAATGCTCATAAAAGCTCAAAACTTATGTTGAAAGAGAGAAGAAAGGGTTTGTGGGTTTTTTTGGTTGTTTTTTTTTTTTTTTTGCAAGTGATAACAGACGTCCCTGTGGTTTGTCTTTGGTGCTGATTAAATGCAAGCTTTGCAGGGTAGGAAGAATTATCAATTGGTTTTATTACTATAATAAATCAAAGTACAAAAATTATCAAAAGCTAAATATTTACAAGCTATCACAAAATACAAACAATGCTTGTTATTACTCCACTAGGATTTAAAGATGTGTAATGCAGCAATAGAGCTCTCCTTGCTGCTTGCCAGGCAACACACGTAATTCTGAAAACAAGTAAGAGGCAGGCAGTCATATTGCAAGTTCCAGAGACTATGACAGCAGAGGCCAAGGGTTTCTTGGCTCTCCTCCTCCCCAGATTAACAAAAATAAGGTTAGTGTGGAAGATATTACTTTCCAGTATTACATTACTTTTGACCTGTAGGTCAAAGTTTTCACGTAAGGTATTTGAACTAAAAAATCTGCATTCAAGGAGCATTCACTAGTGATGAGCTTTAATTCATTCTCAGTTACGATTCCTTTAAAAACCAAAGTCTGGGCTCTAAATGTGTGGTACAGGCAGAGGGGTCGTCTCAGCATTTGAAGTGGGAGGACTTCGAGCCAATACAGTGTTGCTGTTACCCTGTGCTATATTCTTATCTTCTGTCAAATGCAGATGCTAAGATTGTATAACCTGTGTGTTTGATCTGCTCTTTGCGGTTAGCATGTATCGCTCTTCCTCCACTTAAACGCCTGGCAGATCTGCAGAAGGACTCGATTATACTGAGATCTTCAAAGTGTTCTCTGCTACTGAAGCACAACTGGTGTTCGGGAACCAGAGCACATTGAGGAGAATGTGATCGCGTAGGTAAAATGGATTTAAGACTCACTGTTACTTGCAATAGCAAAATCTAGTGGTGGTCGTGTGTCTCAGATGATACAGCTGAGCCTCAGTTGTCTTGAGGCGCACACAGGCTCAAAGTTAGGCTCTTGAAATGGCATTTCCTAGGGTGGAATAAACTACTGCTGTCCTCTAAAATGAACCCTAGTAAGTAAAAAAATCTCTTGGACATACCTGAATTTATTAGTCCCCATCTTCTGGTTTGAGGTACTGTGTACAATCATTTATTTTCTTAAGCTGATCAATGTTAATCCTTTCAGAACACATTGGACATAGGTTTTCAGCCTGAAGCATGCTGTTTAAAAAGAACGGTGATCAGTGAAATGATGACTAACATTTTTCAAGGCAACAGCTTGTGCTTGAGCCAAAGCACACAGCACAGTTCTGACTGTGCTATGTGACACACAGGCTGCAGCAACAGCTGCAAAAGTTGGTTGGTTTTTAATGTTTCAGAACTCACATTGCAACAGGAATGTTATTGCTCTTTGCATGGGCATGAGAAAAAATTGGCAACTAAAGCATGGTCAGTGGAACTTGGGCTAGAACGTTAAGTTTCTGCAGCTTCAGTATCCCTGACAAGTGAACAGCTCTCCCATCCCCTTCTCATACTGATCATTACTGGGGACAAGAGACAGCAGCCACCTTAGTCTGTCCCCAGTACTGAGTGTGTTTTGCTTGCTTTGCTGCTGTGCCTGTGTTTTCTCCATCACGTCATCTTCATCAGGTACCAAATTAAAGTTTGCTGCAAAAATATGAACTAACATTGGAGTCCTGCTGGAGGGAAAAAAATAAATCCCAACTTACTTCTTGAATTCTGAATAGAGGGCAGGAAAGTCACAGTGGGGGCAAACTGTCCAGTCATCTCGTACCATGTGCCGACCCTGCAGGCAAAAGGCATGAGTAATTAAATGGCATGTGTTGTTCTTGTACATCAGACATTTAATTTTGTAAAAAAGTCTCAGCAACTGAGTTCTAAAGATCCTGAGAAATTAAAAACCCCAAACCAACTAGTGTTCCTGCACTTTGGTTACTCTGCATTCTGTAGCTAGAAAAAGGAGCTCTCCATGAGATGCAGCACTTTCATTATAATTTTCATTCCTCTTATTTTAAAAGAAATCTAAGAAGGTATTAAACTACAGCTTCTAAAATTCTTTTAGTTTGGTGATTGTAGAATGTTCTCTGTGGAGCCACAGCTAGAGCTGTACAGAAAATTGCTGAGGTTTTCTGGTGTTGCACATGACATTCAAAAACTGGCCCCAGTGCCTGAGCCTGGGCCAGCACAGTCAGTGCTGTTGGTTTCTGTATGCGGAGGCTGCCTGGTGTTCGCCTCTTTGAACAGAGCTTTCTCAGTTCTAGCAAGGTTTTACTGATTTGAGAGAAAAAATTCACATGTACCTTTTCAATACTATACAAGGTGACAGCACCTCAAACTATAGTGAGAGATTTATGTTCTAACACACTACGCACGAGCAGACTGGTTTTATACTGACTCATACTGAAAATGCTGCATTCCTAATGATATTCCAACCTCCTGTGATGTAAAGGAACTTTAATCAAGACTAAGCCTAAAAAAATGATGGGAAATAGATGTGAATGTGTACATCATGCTTGACCCATAAAGCTGTATTTAACAGCCTTGGGTTTTTTTCCTTTAAGAGAATACTTCTAAGATATGGTGATCATCTTATTCTGCTAAAGCAATAGAGTAAAGAAAAAAAATGCTATTAAGTTTTTATAAGACTTAACATTCTTAATTTTTCGTTTTTAATAAAACCTAACATTTGATTCCTGCTCAAGTAAGTTTTGGCTTTTCTGTAATTCTAGTGTGACAACTCCATTGAACCTAATAAAAATGAAGAGTTATAGTGTGGTTAGGTGCTGTGTAACCATTTATACTGATGTGGGGAAGAGTGGGATGCTTGGCTTTTCCACTGGGAAATGTCGCCTGTCCATACTGTCTCAGTACATTCTAAAGTATCCTGAAAGGAAAACATTAGATCTTCTCATTTCTATATGGATCAGTAAATATAGAATACTGAGGTCACTGGCTGAACCATTACTTAACTGTGGTAGTGCCTAAAACTTTTGCTACCCACCTAGGCATTCCCTAAAACAGATTTTTTGCCTTTTATTATTTGAAATCTTGGCAGCCTGGAGCTGAGAGGAAGAGAGCTCTGCTCTCCACAAGCTCCTGTAGTTGGAGCATCCATCTCTGTCACTCCTGTTCTGAGCCCGTCAGTGCTGGAGCAAAGGGCTGGGTCTGGAAGGCACCAGCAGCACCATCCTGCCTTTCTCCTTAGCAGCACTGACTGCACAGAGCGTGGGTGTGCTGGCTGCTCAGGGGACACCTGGGGCACTACCTGCCTTCTCAGGAACCTGAACTCTTCTAGAACCAGTGATTTTACCTGTGCCTGCAATGTGTAGGTGGCAACCAAGGACACTCGGTCCCAGTTCAAGGCAACACCACCACTTCTTATGTACTTAGTAACAGCTTGTCAAACAAACAAACCCACAAACCACCTGGCCTGAATCTACCAGCAAGCCAAAGATGTTCAGATGAACTTCTTTTTAGAAGGAAAGAAAAACTCTGTTCATTCTCTGCAGAAAACACACTCACAGTTGCAATACAGTATGGGAGATTGTTTTTACAGCCGGGACACAAAAGTTCACACTCTGGCAGCTGGAACGCACAATAGGGACAACCTGTTGTTGGCTCCTCTGCTTCTGTTGTGTCTGGATGTCTGGAAGTAAGATAGAAATGTGAATTAAAAAAACCCTCAAGCACTTTGAACTTGAACAAAAATGTTTTATAATGCCTTTGCTATTTAGCAAGTGGTTTGCCTTTGAGTTATTTCCATAGTTCCCAGCTGCTATTTTATATTCTACCAGAATGAACAGTTCTCACAGGACACAGCTGAGGTAACCTCCTGCTGCTCAGCATGCTTGTGAAATCAGTGAAGACAATGTGAAGCCACAGCTTGTATACAATATTCAGACTGATATGGGCCAGAGCCAGCTTCAAAGAACTCCACAAGGACTGTGTAGCAAGAAGATACAAGGGCGGGGGAAGTCAAAACAAGGCCTATTGGAAAAGAGTTTCTACGTATAACGTGATGGACTCTGGACTGCTGTGGCTTCAGAGCAGGATCCTGCAATTAAGCTATGAAAACATGAGCTTGCTTTAGAATCAGTCAAAGCAAATCATGCAGGGTGGAACACAGAGTCATTCTCCTACTACATACACCCACAGGTTGTCTACATCTTAAATGCAATATGTAGTTTTGGTCCTGCCTCCTCACAAAAAAGTGGTAGAAGAGTTTCAGAGAAAAGCCCTAAGGATCAGTGTCCATTAAAGGAGAGCTGTATAAGCTGAGACTCTTCAGGTCCTGAAAAGATACAACCGATAGAGGGGAAATGAAAAAAAAAGGATGTCTGTAAAATCTTAAGTGAGACAAACTTTCCCAATAGGAAAACTAGAAGGCACCCCACTAAGCTAGCTAAGGACCAGGCCTGACCCAATAAACTTCTTGTCAAAGGAGTTACCTGTAGCTAAACATTGACATGGCTTCAAGCAGAGATACAGGATAAGCTCAGAGAGAGCTTAGAGACTTAATAAATACCTCAAACACTTGTATTGGCTAAGCAAGTCCTTGAGCCTCAAAATGGTTGGAGCCTCACTGAATAAAAAGGAAAGCACTACATACACTTGCCCTGCGCTTATACACTCACCCAAGCTTTGTCCTCTGGCAGAAAATATTGGCTAGGATTTACCAAAACAGAAGTCCAAATAAGGAAGAAAATGTCAATCTATTTTCATTTGTCTTTCCATTCTTTAACGTAGCCTTTTTGTCAGCAGTCTAAATCACAGAAGAGCATACTGCTAACAGTTTACATGTACATTCCTAACGAGAGAACAACTAAAGCTGTCTGGCTGCACTTAGGTCTGTAGGAACAAGATGGAAAAAGCTACTGCTGGTTAGGAAACATTTTACATGCACATTGTATTTGATTATCACATCCAAGGGAACAGAAAAGCCTCTAATTTTCAGAGAAGAGGGGGGAAATAGTTCATAGCTTTCCAAATTTAAGACAATGAAATAATATGAGAGTGAGATAAAGCCTGTAGGCTTCATGAGCAGGAATAACATTACAAATAAAGCCCTGATACCGTGTACATTTGAAAGAACAGATTAACACCACTCACCTGACCATCGCTTCAATTTTCTTTTTGTATTTAAGATCTAGTTTATTACGATACTCAGGTCTCATCAACATAGCAGCAAAACTGAAGGCTGAGTTCTTCAACCCTGCTCTATGACACTCAATTACGGCTGAAGTCAAAATTGGCACAATGTCTGTAACAGAATGAAACAATGATGACAAATATTTATTTACTAATATTTATGTTGAAAGCCTTGAACTAATACAGCTAAAAAGTCACTGATAAAAAGTGACAGCATTCCTCTTCTTCCTTGCAGGACACAACTGCACAATTTGCAATTCCTGTAACCATATACAAGAAAGTCATGTTTTCACCTCTTACTGCCTTGCATTTCTGAAGCTCAGCACAGCACCAGGGAAGTTTTGATTATAGCCATTTATCCCAAATCTGTGTTTAAAGTCTATGCCTTAGTCTATGTTTTCCATGCACCCGGAAAGTATTTTCAAAAGAAGATTGCTCAAAATTTAGTGATAAATTCACAGGACCCATAAGTTCATTATGGGAGAGCTGGAGCATCTCCCATATGAGGACAAGCTAAGAGAGTTGGGGCTGTTCAGCCTGGAGAAGAGAAGGCTCTGAGGAGACCTTATAGTGACCTACCAGTACCTGAAGAGGCTACAAGAAAGCTGGAGAGGGACTGTTTACAAAGGCCTGTAATGACAGGATGAGGGGCAAGGCATATACATTGGAGAGGGGCAGATATGGACTAGACATAAGGAGGAAATTCTTCATGATGAGGGCGCTAAGACACTGACACAGGTTGCCCAGAGAAATTGTGGCTGCCCCATCCCTGGAGGTGTTCAAGGCCAAGGCAGATGGGGCCTTGAGCAGCCTGGTCAGTAGGAGGTGTCCCTGCCTATTGCAAAGGGGTTGGAACTGGATGATCTTTAAGGTCCCTTCCAACCCAAACTATTCTATGATACAAACCTGAGACTTCACGTGTGGTTCAGGCAGCTCAGTGCCGCCATTACGGTGGATAAGGGCAGATTAAACTGATGGTTTCCTTTTTATTCAACTGATTAAACTCATCCAGAAGAATCATACATCAAAGAACTATCCTGTGGAGGATGGCAGAGCACACTGTATTTACACTTTGTTGGTGCCCTGCAGGATCACAGGAGGAGAATGTAACGCCTAATGCAATGATTAAGGGATTGTCCTGTAGAGCACAGCATGTTCTTCTATGTTGTCAACACTTACGTGACGGGAACTTGCTGATATTGTTGGCTACACGTATAAGCATACGAGCTCCCTTAATGTGATCACCACGTTTCACGTGAGTCTGGAATACAAGAAGCAGGTGAAATTATCTGCAGCCATTACAGAATAACTCCTGCAGCATGCTCTTGGTGTTCATCCGCCAGGGAGCTGCACGCCCACAGCAGTTTTACAAAACTGAAAGAGGTCTATCATGCATGAGAGAAGGGACCAGATACTTTACAGTGGCTCTTACCCAGAACAGTCTTTCTGGCCTTCAGCTCACTATTTGCCTGCTGGCAGAGAAGGAGGCCAGAAGGTGGATGTAAGCTGAACAGACATTGTGATGGGCCAAGGGTCAACTACTGGAAACCATTTGAGCTGTACTGCTTAGTTTTATTTACAGAAAAACAGTGATCTGCTTGTGAGTAACAATAATAGTACTAGCAGTGTAACATATTTCTAAGTATGAATGCAAAATAAATACAAAAATATGCTAATCGAAAAGACAGAAACAACTAAAAGCTTTGGTTGTCCCTGTTAGCATGCACTTGGATTCTCTGATACAATATGACAAAGTAATTTATGTATACAGAGCATCTGTACGTACAGTTCGATAAATCAGAGACTGCAATTTATGTGTAAATTCAGTTTATCCATTCATTACCTTCACTAAAATGTAGCTGTGTAGAATCATAAGGTTTGTAGCCATTTCAGAAGGAATTTTTATCTTCTGCATCTTTAACTCTGAATACATGCTGAAAAGAACATCATGTGCATTTCGGTAGTTTCCTTAAAAACAAAGAACACTGAATAGTAAATTAAATTTTTTGTAACAGTTTCTTTACCAATGACATAGACAGATGCTGAACAGGAAGTACTGATTCTTAAAGCAAAACACTTGCGTGACAAGTTCCTTGGAAAGTCATAAGCAGTTGCTTATCACAGTATCCTAAACATTATCAGCCAGAGAGTTAAATAATAAAAAACCCTTACACTTGGAGAAGTCATCTAACAGTAGCAAAATACAATTATGGATGACAATTTCATATAATGAAACTTTACAAATGGAAGATGCTACATCCAATAGATACAACAAACAGGAGAAATGGTATTTTTAGAGCATTTAGAGGTGTTATCTCATTTGGTTCTTCAATGTCAGATATTCAAAAGCTGATGTTCAAATGTTAATTTAACATATGATTTAGCAGCTCCTTCCCTCTGCAACCAAACAAACCCAAAACCTGTCAGAGAGACTATTAAAATTTTAATGTTTATTCACTAGATTATACTGATTCAAGGTTACTATCAAGGACTACAGGATTTCACTACATTATCAATGTAGCTGAAAACAACCAGTGCTTAGTATGGTTAGTCTACTCTTGGCCAGTTATTTGTTCTTACTTTGTTTTGGGTTTGGTGGTTTAGGGTTTTTTTTAATTATTAGAGTACAAAGAGGTTACACTCTTTGCACCTGGAAGCATTTTTAAGGACTTTCAGATTCAGGTATTTCAGCAAACGTTTCCTTCTCTCCATTTCTCTATCAGCAACTGTTTAATTCTAGAGCAATTTGTTATGTGTTGTTATACACTACAGTGGAATTTGTGTGAGGAAAACAAGATCATTTTTTTCATGCTCTGTTACTGACTCTCAATATAACAGGATCAGTTTCAAAATCATGTGATTACATAAAAACAACTTTAAGGGAAATTGCACATAAAAAGGCATACACAAAGGAAAATACCAGTTTGGCTTCTAGGGAAAGAATAAATGTGTGAGGTGTAAACTTTAGAATCAAACTCACTGAAACTGGTCTAAAACTGCCTCCGTGGAGGGAACAGTTACTGCAAGATTGGTGATTTTAATGAGAAATATTATTATTGTACTGTTGCAGAACACATCTATAATATCAGAGTATGTGAAATTAAGTATGGGATACTGCATTTCAGACATAAGTTTTCAGATTCAGAGAAACTAGTAAATATTTAAACCCTTGAGCCTTTGTATTTCCTGCTTATATATTAGCATAAATACATAATTCATTGCTATGATGAGTTGGGAGATCATGTATGCCAAGGGTTTAGGAGATTTTCTACTCCTTAACTCAATGCTGAGGAGCAATCCCTAAATGATAATTTACCCAGGCAGTTCATGAAACTAGTACTTTTTGTTTACAGATATTTTTCTTAACTTAATTGAAAAGAAAAGCAAGCAGTGTTATGGAAGGGCTGCTGCCATGGCTGCAGAGGAGAGCAAGTAATGGAGGTGATAGCTAGAAGTAGCCCTGTCCCTTCTTATTACTATTTTTCTATTTCTAATTTCAGCTGCCTATTACAGGAGAAAACAAGGCTTAAGTAAGCAGCTGTCTGATCCTTCAACAGAAATCAACTCCTGTGCACATCTCCCACTAAATAAAATCACGTGCAAAGACTAAAGATCAGTATCCAAGTTGGAAACCGCATGCAGAAACTGCAGTTGTAAGATTGGTGATATACAGAAAACTAAAGTTGCAGGCAATCTTAATCACTATGTTTACTTGAATGTAACAAGGATTGCAGATAGTTTCCACAAGTTTATTTTTGCCAATGTTTAGTATAGAGGTATGAGTCCCAACTTTTTCACAAAGGCTACTTCAAATTCAAAATTAAACTTGATTATAATTAAAAGCACTGACACATGTCTTTTCCAAGTACAATACTGTAAAATAACAATATCCTAAAGTGCTGCAAGGTTGTAGTGTCAGAGATGTTGTCACCTGATGAGAAAACAGACTTACCTGAACACTGCTCCTCCCTGGCAATTATTATAGCAGTCCTGGCAGCTTCTCTGTATTGCTTAAGTGCCATGTATAAGCGGAATAGGTACTTGGCATCCTTAAATGATACAAAAGCAATTAATACTAACTGAATACATACTGCTGTATTCTCTTTCTTTACTTGCCCATCCCACCACCATATTCTTCATAGTAAGCAGGCAAGCTGGCTTGCCTCACGAAAAGCAATTTGCATCAACACCTTTAGCTGTGCTACATTCCCTTCTAAGTCCTGGCCGACAGGACAGTCAGAAAAACACTCAGACTGTGGACTCTGG
Organism: Piaya cayana; assembly: GCA_013389865.1. Classification (NCBI taxonomy): domain Eukaryota; kingdom Metazoa; phylum Chordata; class Aves; order Cuculiformes; family Coccyzidae; genus Piaya; species Piaya cayana. The sequence goes on along the minus strand of WAAB01011627.1, from coordinate 326,449 downwards.
CCTTAGTTGTGGTAGTTCGTTACTAGGTCTTGTCACAATATGGATGCAGAAAGCTGCAGATTGTTAGGCATGTGGAGAGTTGTACAGGTGGAAGCCCAACACTGTTTCAGACATATGGGCATTTATGGTGTGAGAAAAGAACCAAAGGATTCCTTTTAGAAATTGAAATCTTGCTAGAAAAGCTTAAATTGTGTTACAGATCTAGATGCAAACATTGCTTAGTGTGGATAAGGATGATAAAACCTGGCCATTAAGGAGCGCATTGTTCTGAGACCTAAGGGCAGACATATGAGGCAGCTAAAAGAACTGAAAATTGAGGGAACATTCAGCTAACAAAATGCATAAAATTTACAATTTGCTGTACTACATACTGCTGTCATATTACAGAATTCAAGAATGGCAAATATAGCAAAGAGTTCACCTGAGAACTGGCAGTCCAACAGCTTAAGTGAACATCGAGAAATAATAGTGAATAGTGAAACAGTTTTAAAACAAAACTTTAAAGAACAAGATGGCAATATGGAAGAAAACAAAACCCATGAGTTCTATTTTTTGAAGTGCACTCAGATTTCTAGAAGACTAGAAAAAAACCCCCGAGAAAATATAATTGGTCTTTCATAAGGATTTTGAGAAAATTCTTAAAAGAGGTAAATCCTAAAAATACAGCTAAAATACAAAATAAAATTACCTTGCTTATAACGAAAAGGAACTATTAAGTGAAAAAAACCCTGAGTTAGTGCCACTCGTTTATGCAGCAATCAATAAAAAGTGAATCTGTGGGTGACAATCTTTAACTCATCAATCAAGATTAAATTAAGCTGAAATGTTGCATATAATGGTATCATTTCAACTGAAATACACATGAATCAGGAGAATCACCAATATCTTTGCAAACAGCTTTGTAAAAAAACCCAAATCAACTAATTTGTCAATATTATGAATAAAATCCAAACAATTACAATGTGTATTGTATGTTAAAATGGTAGAAAAAATTATTTAAAAAAACTGTATTAATCAATGTTGTGCTGCTCTCTGGAATACTCGGTGGGTTTTGTACATAGCTCCTAAAAATACAGAAAAAAAAAAGGCGCAGAAATTAAATGGAAGAAAAATAACATAAGATATAAAGACACTTCCTTACAATGAAGATGATTGCAAAGATTAACTCCTTGCTTGAGAGGCAAGACAAAACAAGACAAAAAAAATCAAAGAAATAGAAGCAAGAGAGAAAGAACGGCACGCAGAAAGAAAAAAGTCAAGTCAAATTATTCTTTTTAACTCATGATATAATAAAAAAAATTAAGTAATGAAAAGTAAGTACTTTTAAACTATTGATGGACCAGAATTTTACGGAAAACATGATCAAAAGGTCAAACATCATTAAGAACCATAACTTAACAATAATGAAATAGTTAGCTGGATAATAAAGTAACCACAACTACTTGCATTAGTGGATATTAATTATCCATTGTCAACTGCCTTAAAAATCCCTGAGTAGGGTAAACAAATTATTATGAATGGTAAGTTATGATGTAATTCTTCTCAGATTCTGACACCTAATGACCACAGACGGCTGTCCCACAGATGACAGCAGAAAGCTGCACTTCCCCATCCAGGCTGCTTCTCTCTTTTCGCCAGCAGAAGCATCCTGTCCCAGCACAAGACCAGTGGGCCTTATATGGTATTAGCCATGTCCCTAACGATACTTTACTTAAATAACATGAGTAAATAATATATGTAAATTACCCACATGGTAGCCATATGTAGAAAAAAATATAAAAGTAGAAGGCATTCAAGAAAAAATAAATAGTCTCATGTTTTACTTTCGGATTCTTACCTTTCAAATTAGCCAGTTTTAAAAGAAAAAAGAGCAAGGAATTTTCAATTGACAACATATGTCCTAAAGTATAGATTACTGCAATCTAACCAATATTAACAGTAGACAGCTATGATTTTAACTTAGTTTTGCTCCTTCAAACACATGTACTTAGAAAACATGGACACAGAAAACAGCAGAACCTTGCTAGTTAACGCTCCCCGAAAAATTACAGAGGAACACACATGACCAATTAAGAATCTTTACATGTTAAAATTGTTATACAATAGTTGACATCATAACACATTTAAGAAAGTTTCTGATTATTCAAACAATAGCTTGTAGCAAAATCTGGCTACAATAGCAGCAAAATTTTCTCAAGCATAATTATTTTGGTAATATGGTATTAAATTGAAATCCCACATAATTGTTTGCTCTGGAAGATCTAAAGCAATCAGTCTGCTGCTAGAAATGATCTGGCTTGAAGATCAACACTTGAAAGAATTAGCAAGTTTCTGCTGCATGGCTACTTTAAGTTCACTCTAACTTTGAGCTTTAAAAAAATACTATCACATAAAAGCTGTTTTTCTCAAAACAACCCCATTTGCTTGATAATTTCAAAACCACTGTCTCCATAGCATAATAGGGATAAAGATTGTTTTTAAGTAGATTTTTAAAACAAATATGTATGATAATCTTTAAGTCCCCTTCCAACCCAAACCATTCTATGATTCTATGATTTGATAAATAAAAATTTTGTTACTCACTGAGAGAGACTACAGAAGATTGGATTAAAGCATTTAGAAGAACAAGAGAGAGCTTTTAAACAAGGAAAACAAAATTCTACATTGCAGTTCAAAACAATGCTAAATACGGCAATTATGGCATTCCCAAAGTTCTAGAGTTTTTTCTAAACCCTTAAAACCTCTTCACTCTGGAGATCCTGCTGTCACTCACTTCCCTCACCCAGTCGTATACACTTCTTTCAACCAGATGGCTGAGCTGCCACTCTTACAGAGACTGGATGCCACAGTTTCTGTTCCCCCAACATTCAGTATAAATACAAAAATACTTTTGCTTACACTGATGCCACAGATTTTTCATCTAATGCCTCTAACAGCTTAATTGGTTTCTGTTCTCTTGCAGTTGAATTTTGTTTGTTTCACTATGGTTTGCTTCTTTCACGGTTTTATTAATGTTCACATTCCAAATTACAAGTAAATAATAAGAGGTAAATAAGAACAGCCACTTGTCTGGTTTTAGACAGAGATAGAACAGGTGTGTTTTATTTAAAAAACCAAAATACAAAAGCAAGGTTGACTTAGTCATCAATTATCCAGTGTCTCTAAAATTCTAAGAGGTCAAACCCTTAATCTCGAGGCATAATACAAAGAGGAAAGAACCAGGATTTCTAATCTCACAACAGAATTATGAACCACAGTTGTAATACTAACAATGAAATGAACTTACTGCACCAACCATATGTCATCTCCATCGTTGCCAAACAATACTCCTCACAGCGAGGCAGAACTTATTCATCCATACATATAAATTCGCAACTGACACTATTTACTGTGAGTTTGTGTGAGACCTTAAATTCCTTGATTAAGGAATTAACTGCAGATTGCAACATCCCCACCTGAGGTCTGGCTTTCTCAGTAGACAAACATGGGTGCAGCACCCCTTAGCTTACATTCACACTCTGCTGTCACATGCAGTAAAACTTGAAGCGGATGTCCATAAGTTTTATGGACATCAAAGCCAAAAATGTACTGTGAAACCTGTTTTACTATAGCTCAAACTCAGAGAAATCAGATAACCCATCAGCCATCACTCTACAAAAGAGCCGCCTGTTATCTTAATCTCAGATGCTGCTGTTCTGATGTCAAACACGATGCTTACAGTGGAAATTTTTAATCTGTCCTGGGAAAAAAATCATATCAACACAATACAGTAAAAATCTACTCCTTGTATTGTATATATAGCACAAATGTAATTTATGTTGTGCTTAGTTTGTGAACAAATCTCTTCTTTATTATCAAACCTATTGCATTCACAACTAATACAAAACCCAATCTGTCAGCAAGTATCTTCCAACTCCCAAATCCATATATTCAAAAGAGAAAAAGATTAAATAATCTACCAGTCTGCCAAAAGCCTTTTATCACACTCAGTGGATGGTTTACTTTTAAGAAAGGAGCAGGAAACACGGAAGAAAGGGCAATGGCAAGTTTATTAATTGATTGTAAGACATTAAAAGAAGCCTCACAGTGCCTTTTATCTCACAAAGTACCTCCTAAATAGAATAAAATAAAAATACGTAAGTTTCTAAGGATGCAAAGAAGATTTTTTTTTTTAATGATAATCATGAGCGACAATATACCCACAGTATTTTATTCTTCTACTGGTAATCAAAACTTCCATGTTAGGAAGGTCTGTCACCAAAAATCCTCATAAATTAATAGATAACTGCATTCCACAACACACAATAGAAAATGTATTTTAATTTATAGAACTACAGCCCGTATCCACAGATGAAACTGGCATTATGAATAATCAATTAAACTTTTAACTAGATACTTCTACATGATAGGAAATTAAAAGTGATAATTTTTTAAAAAACAAGGTTGAACTGTCATATTGTCTTCCATATGAAGCAGTTACTTACTCAAGGGACCTAAGTGCCAAATTTTTCCTTTCATTTCACATTTTAAAACTGAGTTGTTTTGGGCTAAGTTCTTTTTGAGAACATGGTCGTTAATCATTTAAGACTTCAACAAGGAGATGGATAATTTTTAAAATCTGTCCACAACTTTTTATGCCTTAAGTTGATGTATGAATACAGAAACTACTGTAGTCTGATCTTCCTCTTTAGGTTTTTGATCTTCATGTCCTATTTTCTACCTTACTTTATTCTACTGCAACAGATCAGCTTCCTACACTGCAAGAAGAGATCAGTGCTGTAGCTAGTCTTGAGACACACACATGCTGACTGTCCATCTAGGAAAGGCAACAGCCACCTGGCTACCAGCATAAGCAAACAGCTAAGTTTTGCCTCTTTCCTTCAGTTTGAATATTAATTGGAATTTCCTGTGTCCAAACTACCTGCTTTCATAAAGCCTGGAGAAAGATGATTTTATCTAAGATAGTCAATTTCTTTCTTATCTTTCTGAAACTGAAGCTATTGGGTGAATGACTCACAGAGTGCTCATGTAAGTCTTGCTCCTTAATGAAACCAAGCTAAAAAGGTAATATGTGTCTACCAAAAATTTTAGGGCAAAATAAGCTTCAAAGATCTTGTAGCACAAGCAACATGACACAATAGCAGTGACTAAAATACAATACCTTGGGCATGCCGTCACTCTCTCCCACAAGATAGTCAATCAGCTGATTTGTTAGGGCTTCATCTTGTGCCTGTCCAACCTATTTAATAAAGACAGAAGAAATTATGGTATGAAAGAGAAAGGAAAAACACTCATAAGGAGGCTTTCCATAAAAACACTGAAACTAAACAGATTTAAAATGCATTTTTATTTTTTACATTTTTATTTAAACATTTTTATATGTTTTTATTTAAAATTTATTTTCAGCTCTGTGAGTTCAAACCAGATGATTACTAGGTTCATCAGCTTTGACATCTAGCAGTGTGAACTGCTCCTCTGCTTCAGTATTGGGAAGGTGTCTGAAACTAGGCCCCGCAAGCTGAAGCCTGCTGTCCACAAGGATACATATGGTACAACTGCAGCAACTGAGTTGTTTCACAGCCTTTGGTTTCTTCATTTGGGTTAGAACATCTAGATCCAGAGGAAAGCATTAGACAACTCAAACTTCAGTCTCACAAGCCCTGTCAACAGCTCTGTGAGATGGAAGGCCTCAAGAACAGTTGTGCTAGCTCTAGGCAGAGTCAGATCAACTGTTTGAGAGTCTGAAAAAATTTAAGTGATACCTAACAAGATTTTCAAAGCTGTGTGTTCTTCAAGAGAACAGAGATAGTCTGAGCATGGTGCGGATGACAAGTGCAAGTCACAGTGGATGCTTAGATGGAAGCTGGCAATGGGCCTGGGTAGGCAGGTTTCCAGCATACACTGTCTAGAAGGGAAATTCAATAAACAGAATAGGTTGACACGTACTGAGGTGCAGCATGAGCTGGAGAACTGTTCACTACAGAACTTTGGAGATTTTTGTTTTAGACAGAAGAAGAGATTTTTAGAGATAATAGGGATGAAAACCAAAGGGTATTAGGAAGACTGATACTGCAACCGGTCTTATGTCTGATAGTGGAAGATGAGAGCAGCGAACAGTGCATGTTGTCTGCCTTCACTTCAGAAAAAGGCTTCTGATACTGTCTCCTACATCCTTGTAGAGAAGCTGATGAAGTATGGGCTGGATTGAGCAGTCAGTAAGGTAAATTGAAAAACAGCTCAATGTCTGGGCCCAGAGGGTGGTGATCAATAACACAAAGTCTACCTGAAGGCCAGTAAATAGCAGTGTACCCCAGGGGTCAATACTGGGTCTGATCTGATCTGGATGATAGGGCAGGTTGTGCGCTTAGCAAGCTTGTTGATGATACAAAACTGAGTAGAGCGCCTGCCACATCAGAGGTCTGTGCTGCTAGCCAAAGGGTCCTTGACTGCCTGGAAAAATGGGCTGAAAGGAATCTTATGAAATTCAGTGAATGGAAGTGCAAAATCCTTCACCTGGGGGAAAAGCAACTCTGTAATACAGTACATGGTGGGGGCCACCCAGCTGGAAGCAGCTTGGAAGAAAAGGACCTGGAGGTCATCAAGATGAACATAAGCCAGTAATGTGCCCTCACAGCAAAGGTGGTGAATGGTATCCTGGGCTGCATTATGAGAAGCGTTCCCAGCAAGCCAAGGAAGGTGATCCTTCCCCACCACACAATAGTGTGCGGCCACACCTGGAGAGGTGTGAGGCCACACAAGAGGGGAAGACATAATGGAGAGAGTCCAGTAAGGGGTCACTAAGATGATGAAGGGGCTGGAACCATCTCTCACGAGCTAAAATTGAGAGCTGTGTTGAGGCTGGAGAAGGCTCAGTAAGATCTTGTCAATTATACAAATACTTGAAGGGAAGGATGCAAAAAGGAAGAGCTAGGTTGTGGTGCCCAGTGACAGGACCAGAGGCAATGTGCATCACTTGAAACAAAGGAGGTTACTTCTGAATGTCATAAAATACTTTTTCACTGTGAGAACGACCAAGCACTAGCAGAAGTTGTTGAGGCAGGTTGTGGAAGATCCCTTCTTGAAGATATTCCACAGCTGCCTGAAGTGCAGCAACCAGCTCATGGGCAACCAGCTCTAGGTAGCTGTGCTTGAGCATGGGGGTTGGATCAGGTGACTTTCAGGGGTTCCTTCCAATCTCAACCATTCTGTGATTCTGTGACGGAGAGTGAGAATGGAGGCATAACTATAGTGTGTAGACTGGAAAAATCTGCATCACTGAAAAATAATATATGGATATTGCTAAAAAGACATTCCAAACTCAAGTGTCTCTGACACACAACCACAAAAATTGGAACGAATTAATAAACTCTCCTTTGAAGACTGAAAACACCTTTTCCTCTACTGTCAGTTAATGTTTAGATATCACCTTTACTGATAACAGTTTTGCTTCTTTTTGCAATCTGTTCAAACACACTCACTGATGCTAGGAAAATGGCACAATATTGAAAGAAATATGCTGAAAAGATGAAGAATTCTTTGTTTTATCAAAGTTCCTTACTGTTTCAATTGCCATTTCTATAGCCAAGTTATCTTCTGTGCTTGGACTTTTCATAAAATGCTTTAAAGCCTAAAATGATAGAGAAGAAAAGTTAAAACTGAGACACATGAAATTAACACTTCCCTCATTTTTATCAAGTTGCTTCTCTCTGCATTTTGACTGACAAGTGGCACACTGAATGCTTATCTTGACTATATTTCACAGGATAACCAGACACACTGTAGAGGTAGCAGCTGCTCTTACACAGATACCCCTGCTAGAAAAGAAGAGTTAAGTCTTTGCCAAATTCTGGTGTATACCTTCTTCTAACTGTGAAAGATGTTCACAGCAATATGGTGAAAAGGAATTAATGGCTAATGTGCCACTGTAGCCCCTCTACACCCCAGCTGAAGGAGCGGTCACCTACAACAGCAGCAATTTGCAAAAATATTTTTGGCATGTCCTCAGAATACAAAAGTCAAACGTTTAGTAAGTGTCAGCTCACTGATTTGTAACTGATCAAAAGGAAATGAGTCATTCAACATACTTCAAACTTCAATTAACATATTTCCTTTTTTTTTTTAAAAAAAGATTTATGTTAGGGCATGCTATGGTGTTAAATGAATTAATTAATCAGCAGCCAAATCTTCAGTGGTCAAGCTGATAAAATAGAAATAAATTCTACTTCTTTGTTCATGACACTCAGAGATCCATTGAGAATAGTATGTCATTGATCCACCTGGAGACTCTACTGCTATGTGAATAACAGTGTATAATTCATAGAATACAATGTAGATAATTGTAAATATAAATAGATTATGTTTTTTACACTATTTCCAAATGCCAGTAAGTTATGAGTTGAGGCAGCTAAAGTCAACTATAAACTTCTCTGATTCTGAAGTACTCTATTTTGAACAGTTTCTACAAACACTTGATTATTGCTTTTGTCCTTTCAGTACTGACCCGTCCATATTGACCACACATTAAGAAAAATTTTCCAGCCTGAAAATGTTTCTTTTCTCCTTCAAAATACAGTGCGATGCTCTGATAATCTTCATTGGTAGTGCTTTCAGAACCTGCAACAGATAGATAGCAGTGACAGCTGAGTATTCTTATAAAGTAAAATAAAGGTGCTACCAAAAGAACAAATTCTTATTCTGCTTTTTTTTTCTACCCTGCAGACATTCAGAGAAAATAAAAGGCAGCTAGATTTAAATTATGCTTTATACATTTTTTCCTATTTAATCAGATTAAATGTCAGACATTAAGAACCGATAATACAGTGAAATAATTGTTTCTGTGGCTTTTAGACCATAATGAGATTTGTTTTTTCAACACTCATAATAAAATGACATAGCTAATGATGTACTAATTAATTTCTCCATTATGTCTTGGCAGCAATAAAAGTGATTATGAAATTACCACCTGAATTATTTTCACCATTTAAGACTATATGAGTGTAACCACATTACACACAGCATGACTATGAAGAGCAATGCAACCATCTGGCAGTAGGGAATACTAGTCTTCTCACCAAGACTCCAGTTTGATGTACACATCTAAAATAAAGACAGCCATGACTCCCAAAATTAGTTTTAAACCCTTTTTCTACCCACTTAGATCACAATTTGAGATGTCCTATTTTGGACTGGATGGAAGGAAGAATGTATAAGGAAAAGCAAAACTGTAGTGGCCACCTTGACAATCAGCTCTAACAGGACATCCCCAAGCTAACTGCTGTCAAGTCCTTATAGCCTTCATAATAAGAACGTTTTTTTTTTAAAGAAAGAGATGGCCACTGACTTGATGACCTGAGACAAAAGCCAGTTTCTCAGTAAGGTCTTCTTTTTGTCTTCTACTTGAGACAAGATGAGGCCACGAAGGGCCTTCAAGGAGAAAAAAGGAAAGACAAGTGACATATACATGTATGAAAAGAGCTGGAACCACAAAAAAAGGGAAAATGGTATAAAAATCAAAAACTGTACCAGTAAAATTCTTAGTTTTGGCAAGATTTAAAACCAACCCAGACTGAAGACCAAGGGAGATACCTAAGCTGAAAGTAAATCCAGCTCATAGGCCGGAGTAAGGCACAGGCTGCCAAATACGTCCACGGTTACTGGAAATGGAAAAAGCTGAGAAACAAAACTAATCCCCGTCCTGGTCTTATAATTGGTCTAAATCAATTAAAAGAACAGCAAAACATATTACTAGCAAACTATTAACTGGGATACTCACTGATGATATCAGCATAGATCTCCATCTTGTTGTGTTGTTGAGCTAGTGTGAAAGCTTCATTATTGCACTTGGACATGACCAGAAATTGGATGGCAGAACCATAGTCGCCAAGCTGCAGAAAGAATCTAATCAGAATGAACAAATTAATACTTTAGTACTTATTAGCACAATGAATACACAAAGCATTTTTGGAATATAGTATGTTTTGTGGCATACAAATATGATACATTTCTAATTTATTTTATACGTAACTTATTTTAAATAGGTTACTAAAATTAACTTAGCCCAAATAATACAGCATGGCATCTTTTATTACTGTCTAAACTTATTAGTTCAATTTAACACAATTTTAATCAGAAAGTTAAAGAAAGGAAAAAAAACCAGTACCTGCTTAGCTGTCTAAATTTTAAGGTACTCAAATCAATAGACTGAAATATATAGCCACTAGCTAAGTACCAAAACCCAGAGTCTGACAGATGAGGGAGCCTCACGAGCTTCTAGTAGGTATGGCCTCTTTCACCCCTTTGTTTTAACCCACGGAATACGTTTGTTACCTGGCCACCATCTTTGCTCCATCAAGAGACTGTGTTTCTCTCACAATATTAACAGCCTTTTCAGGATTATTAAGATGATCCAAATAGAGTCGGATTACACTGTCCCATTGTTTTGCATGCTCATAAGCCACTACAGCTTCCTTGTACCTACAAAATAACGGTTCCATGTCATTTTTTCTGACTTTAAAACTCTTTACAATGTGGTATCAAAAAAACACATAGCATTTTATTTCTGAGGGGTTACTCTGAGACACCTTCCTTTCTTTTGGCATATAATAGCCTTTTTCTGCATCTACTATGTTTTTTTGTCTATATTTCATTTTATCTTGGGAGAATGAAAGGCAGAGGCAACAGAAAAATGTCTGCCACAATACTATTTTTAACCCACTCTGCCTTTTGTTATGTCTAATAAGTGGTTTCTCTCTTCCATCAGCAAATATCACCTATTCCGCCAGTTCCATATGAAATCACATGAGAGTGAGAGAATAATATAAACCAAACAGATGATAACTCATTGTACAATTTGAAAAATGAGACTTCTTTTGTTCTGTGAACAAGATCAAGAAATTTCTCATTCTTGCACTACACAACTGGCACAAATAGTATTTTCTAGTCTCAACAATGCAAACATTTAGCTTTAGTGCTATTTCATATTATAAAGTGCCATAATTCTGAAGGACATTTAGTTACTGGTAAGGACTAGTAGAGACTACATTGTCTGATTAAATACAACCTGGTCTGGGCTTTCATTTCAGCCAATAATTTCACATTAATCAATACTTTGAAAGTGCAATCAATTAAGATGTAACAGTAATTTGGTTCTAGAATGAAAAATTTTCTTTCATGACCACTTGCCTTTTGACTGGCCTTTACAAATCACAGCTAAGGAGTCACTAGAAACCAACTGAACTTTAATACTCTGCTAAGTGGAATATTGCATTCGCTGTGGTACTTTAAAGCCTTTTTTGCTAAAAAGATATTAATGCTTGGATAGGAAAACACATTTTTCATACTAGTGGAAGGCCCTTGTGTTCAAAATCTTTACACAATGCTTTAAGTTTACATATTTCAGAATCTGTTTTCACAAGGCTATTTTAGGCAAAATTTAAAGTTTGTCTTTTAATTTATTTTACGAAAAGTAATGTATAACATTAACAACAGCACCACATTCTATAAAAGTGATAAGCATCCAAATGTACCTGCCATCTGCTTCTTTGGCCTTTGCATATTGTAGGTGAATCTTTGGAGATGAAACGTGAGGAAGAAGTTCACCAACCTTTGCCCTAGAAAGTCCAGATAACCATTATTTAATAAATTTATCTGGTTTCATATTTCCTCCAGTAAAACAGGTAAATTTGTATCAACACTGAAAAGGAAGCTAAGACAGAAGTGATTGAACTGATCTGTACGTTTTGAAGGTACTTTTAACACATTCAAAAAGCTGTAGTTAACAGATGCAAGGACTGGAAACTGCGGACTGCTTCATGAACAGATAGACTTAAAAGAAGTACATTATCTTCTCCTTTTTAAGTTAGAGATGCAAGAGCTTGAGAAGTGTCAGAACAAGAGTATTTACCCCTGGTATTCTCTAATCTAAAGAAGCAGGACAGTATTAAAACTGTAACCTGAAAACACGTGCAAAAGAGTACAAAAGAACACCAGTAAAGGGGCAGTGGTGATTATTCCTGTGGTTGTGTGTTTAAAGCCACTGGTTGTACAGAGGACTCTAGGGAATAAGAACCAGATTCTCTGAGTGACAACATCTGCAACAGCAGAGCATGGAGGAACACAAAACTATGTCAGCCCTTCCATAAATCTTGCTTCAAGAGTTGCAGACATGATCTTTAAGCCAGCAAACTAAGCAGTGGGCCTTTCAAGATAAAGGATATGAGGCTGAAGAGAAGCTGACTTTAAATCTCACCTTTCTGCCTAAAAGACAGGGCGGTCCCCAAACTGAACTTCCTTCTGCTAAACAAAGTTTACACCTCCCACTTTCCAAATCAAGCTATCAAGCTATTCTACTTAACAAAGCACTCTCTTGGTCCAATCTGATGCCACTGATGACAATGCAATAAAATTTTCCTTAGTAAATGAACACAACATTCCAACCTAATTCTTAGAGTAACCATATGAAAGAAGAGGGGTCTGATCTCCTCTCCAATCAGTCCTGACTTTTTTAAGTCCATAAAGTGTAATTAGGCAAGAGTTATGCCCTTAATTTCCTTAGTATTATGCACTTTGCCACTTGGCAATAAATTCACAAAAAAAAATTTAACAGCAATTTTGACTGCTCATGATACAAACTCCACTTGGTCCAGCAATGCTGGATCTTTTCCAGCTGCCTGAATATTCAGTCTCAGTTACGTATCCTGTAACTGAAGAAATTTAATGAACTAAACAGTAACTACATGAATAAAGAGGCTAAATTCAATGTGCACGTGCACACATACAGAAGACTTGAAACTGCAGGTAGTTTCAAACATAACATTATAAAAAAAAGAAAAAAGGAAGACAATCTTCCATTTACAGTTAGACTGTATTAAACCAACAGAGGTTTCTGAGAAAACACTGTTTTTGTTTAAGCTTGAGGGAGTGAAAAAAACCACTAATGAAACATAGTTATTGAGACATTTCTGCTATTGAAAGAATCGTTCCTTTCCAAACAGCACCACAGCAAGTCCTCCGAAATGTAACACTTCTCTGAAACCTGTACTTACCAGTTTTTACATCGGATGTATACTGATGCTGCCTTGTCAAAATATTGTCCCTTTTCATACAGCTGGGCAGCTTCTGAAAATTGCTACAATATTGGAAAGCATTAAAATACCATTTCTAAATTAAGTTAACAAAAAGCTTAATGAATTCACATACTCAGTCTTAGCTTTCTTAACTGTTTAGAATACCTTCATACTCTCCAGAATAGCTCCACAGTCTCTTTTTAGTAACCTACTGGGATGTTTAATGGCCTGGTTTACCCCTCGACGGATATCTCCCATTCGAATAGACATCTGAGCCACTCCAGCAAGGCAAGCTTCATCATGCTCCTCATACTGGAAATCAAATGGAAAGCAGTAACAATATACATCAGAATCACAGAGTCACTAGGTTGGAAAATACCCATGGGATCACTGAGTCCAACCTTTCCTATCAATCACTAAACCATGTCCCTCAGCCCCTCATCCACCCATCTCTTAAACACCTCCAGGGAAGGCGAGTCAACCACCTCCCTGAGCAGCCTGTTCCAGTGCCCAATGACCCTTTCCTTGAAAAATTTTATCCTCTGGTGGAGCTTGAGGTCATTCCTTCTTGTCCTGTTCCCTGTCACTTGGGAGAAGAGGCCAGCTCCCTCCTCTTTACAACCTCCTTTCAGGTAGAGAGCAATGAGGTCTCCCCTCGGCCTCTTCTCCAGGTCACAAAAGCCACAGTAACCAATAACCGAAACAAATTAACAAAATATTACATGGACTTAGTGAAATCATTTCTTTGTCTCAAAATTCTTGCCTAGCTGCAGCTGTCACTTATTTACAAGAACTTGGCTAAGTTCTCTTCTTAAGCTTTGTCTTTAGTTTTTATATTCAACATATAAGATCTTTTCAGACCAAGCATACACAGAAAGAAGAATCTGTTTTACAGACAGCTCAGTTCAACCCTTCTTTTTCCTCCAAAATCACCATGGTCTTCACCATGGGCTGCAGGGGAATCTCTGTTCTGAAGTCTGAAGAACCTCCTCCCCTCTTTCTTCACTGACCTTGGTGTCTTCATAGTTGTTTCTCATATATTCTCACTCCTCTCTCCAAATGCGGTTTTCTACTGTACAGTTTTTTCTCTCCCTTCTTAAATCCATTATCCCAGAGGTCCTACCACTGTCACTGAGTGGATCAGCCTTGGCTAGCAGCAGATCTGTCTTAGAATCATAGAATCACCACCAGGTTGGAAGAGACCCACCGCATCATCAAGTCCAACCATTCCTATCAAACACTAAACCATGCCCCTCAGCACCTCATCCACCCATGCCTTAAACACCTCCAGGGAAGGTGAATCAACCACCGCCCTGAGTAGCCTGTTCCAATGCCCAATGACCCTTTCTGTGAAAAGCTTCCTCCTAATCTCTAGCCTAAATCTCCCCTGATGGAGCTTGAGGCCATTCCCTCTTGTCCTGTCCCCTGTCACTTGGGAGAAGAGGCCAGCTCCCTCCTCTCCACAACCTCCTTTCAGGTAGTTGTAGAGAGCAATAAGGTCTTTCCTCAGCCTTCTCTTCTCCAGGCTTGACAACCCCAGCTCTCTTAGTTGCTCCTCATAAGACTTGTTCTCCAGACCCTTCAGCAGCTTTGTTGCTCTTCTCTGGACTCGCTCCAGAGCCTCTTGGAGCTAAGCTGGTATTAGCGTTGCCTGACGCAGGCAAAGCTTCTAGCAGCTTCTCACAGAAGACACACCTGCTGCTCCTCTACTACCAAAACTTTGCCACACAAACCAAACACAATAGTAAAAATACTGTTGTTACTAAAAAGGAATTACCTTATTGTTTCTAGTGATTCCCTTCTCATAATGTGCCAGAGCGTTAACGTAATCACCCCTAAAAGAAAACTGGAAGTTACATGGGAGAATATTTTTAATAGGAAGATAAGAGTTACCTCCCTACCACACAGCTGACACGTGTAATATGTCTTGCTTTAGACAAAAGGACACCATACAAGGATGTGAAACATGCAAAAGTGGACAACTGCACAGTACACCACGGCACTTCCCGTGCACTGTGTCAAGCTATAGTCAAAGAGGCAGCCTGTCTCTCAGTTCCATTACACTGAGACAAATAAACCTCCTTTGAACGACAGGCAAAGAATCTATCTGCACAATCTACCTCAATAATCTCATCTCTACTTCCAAATACTTCTTCTGAAAGATACATGAAACTAACCTGAAATTAGATCTAGAGTTTTCACAACATAAAAACAAAAGCAAATTTTTTTCCTTAAGTACATTCAGAACTCAAGTTACAGAGGGTGGCACTGCTTCAATTGCCTCTGTTCCTTTCTGTGACCCACAAGTGTCCTCTCTCAGTGCCAGGGACACTGCTGGGGGGAAGGAGTTGTCTAAAATCTCTGTTAATAGATAAGAGGTTTTATCTTGTATTTAGACATTAAACAGACCAGATTTCATTTGGGAAGAATTAGCTATAAAACAGACTTCGAAATCTCAGCAAATGGTTAATGTTTTCTATTTTTCAGGGACTGGCAACCTGGAACTTTGACACTCCTCTGCTTAAGAAAATGAAGGTTCCTGGATATTTAAGGAAAGAAAGGCAAAAGGCCACTGTCCAGTTTAAGAAGTGTTAGATTGTGAACCTTCTCTGTTATCCAAGTGCCTTCTACAATGCATTTACTTAGTAGATATATAGTATATTATATAGTGTTCCAATCAGTTGAAAACAACGTAGATAGATGGAAATTAAAAAAAAACAACTATTATTTGCTAATGTGTCTCTATCATGAAGTATTCCTTACAAAACTACTCTTCCTCATACTACACCTGCAAGACCTCCCAGAATCCTTCCTCAAGAATGCAGTCAGCTGAAGTATCTCAATTGTATGTTCTTCGGCTTAGCGTGAGTACTGGTTTAATATTCTTATACTGCAGCTTTACAGGAGAACTTACGTGAATTCAAGCTGCACTGCATATTCCTTTGATATGAAAGGGATTTGGTCTGGGGCCAAACGCTTAGCCAGCTGAAGTGCACTATCCCAGTGCTGCAAGTCTTTTCGCATCTGTTAACAAAGGACAGTAGCATTTTCTCAAGTACAAAATTCTGAATTCTCATATGAATTTTATATTATTCTAAATACAAATATAGAGCTACTATTCTAGAAAATTCAGACAATTTGAGAGACACATTCACCTTGAAAGAATGTCTCAAGTCACACAACGGCAAGAACAAAACCATAAAAGGGCAGAATTATCTGAAGATAAAACTATTTCCACATTAAGAGGGAGATGAAATCATCAGAAAAATGCACACATCTTAAGTGAATACCTCAAGTGCAGCAACAGGACAGGAGGATGCCAAATATAAATCTTGAGCCAGATTAAAATCTTTAGTAAACATGGCAAGATGTCCTGCTAAAAGGTTGTGGTCTTCTATTCCCTGTAAGAAGATGTAATAGGTACAAAAGTAGACCAAAAGAAAAAATATTTTTATAAGTAATGTTATATAGTAAGCATAGTAAACAAAAATATCCCTACATTTTACAACCACGTATATCGGATTCCACAATCCAGAAGAAGCCCTCACGTTCTTACTGTAGCTCAAAGGCACTACAGCTAACACTGTCGAAAATCAGTGATTTGCAGAAGTATATTTTTAGGGTGCTATTTCACACAGACTTGTATATGTATAACTGTAATCTGTTGGGGATTTTTAAAATAATAATAGTCGCCTTAAACATTTTCTCAAAAATAACAAAAGCAAGAAGAGCCTCCAAAAGCCTGAGACATTAGTGTATTCTGCTGCTCTCAAGCAAATACAGAAAGGAATGTTGTGCATTCTTGTAGAGACTGTACTCTACTGCACCGCTTCAGAAGAAAATCAAGCAAGAATTACGTGGTTTGGACATTTTCTCCCCTCTAACTATTAACTCCTTTCAAAATAATTCACCTTATATTTTAGAAAAAAACCAAAATCTCCACAAAAACAAGAATTCAGGAATCCTTAATGAAGAATTAAATCACTGTATTCCCTATTTATAATGGGCTTTACATTTTACCTTTATTTGCTCTAGTGACATCACCATCCCAGCATTACCACATGTCTGATAAACGCGTATTGCGAAATCCACCTCCATATGATGTAAGCAAGCCTTGGCCAGCTCATTCCAAGCAGACTGGTCATTCAGAAGTCTGCACACCTCCCATGCTTCAGAAAACCTATAGGAAGTAAAATATATTTAGCACAAATATTACTTATAAACAGATTTCCCTCTCAACACATTATTTTCCTAATAATACAACAGGGAAAACAAAAAGCATTTACATGGAGAGATGTGTCAGGAAGAGAGAAGATATACAAATGCATAACTTACAGTTCTGTTTCTCCTGTTTCTACCACACTTTTCCAGGAAGCCATTTGCCTTCCCTACTCTGGCATTCTTCCTACTATATCGATTTTGGATTGCTTTCTTACAGTGGGAGGGAAGTATGCAAGACACACCTTCACCAAGTTTTAGAAGAGCCACCGTCATAGAACCTAAAATTAATCTTGAAAAAAATTGCTTTAACTTTTACTTGACAGTGGAAAAACAAATAAAGCACTAGCAGGCCACTTATTTTGCTTGATCTGCGTTGACAGCTATATAGACTCATGGATCAATCTAATTTATCAATTAGCAGCATGACATTTTAAAATCACCCGGACATGCCGTATTGAGCTATAAGCACAGGAGAAAACAATTTACACAATATAATTAAAACACAGACGTACCTTTTCAACATTAAAGTCTGAGTAAGCATCTGTGTCAGCTCATTAGGTCCAAAGTCTTTCAAATTGCCAAGGAAACTGTGAGTGCCGAGATAGATATTGTTTGTTTTCCCACTCTGAGTCTGACAGGTTAGTTCTCCATTATACAACAACAAAGGTTTATGGGAAAAGGGAACATCCATACCACCTGCCAAAATAACCCTGGATCCTAGACTCAAAGATCAGGAAGAAAAGAAGACATAATTTTAATAAACTCTACATAGTAAAAATCATAGCAGTCAGCTGAAACAAAGTACATTTGCTGGGTATTAATTCAAGGTAGTCACCATCTACTGTACAGCACATATTTTTCCAGTAAACATAAATAACTTAAATCTTCTAAAGTAATTTTCTAAGTATTTATAGAATAACTTCTTGACATTTATCCGTCATAAATAGAGAAATTGCTGTGATTACAATTTTGGTTAACAGAGTAAATGAATACAAGTTTTGTCACCCTGATTCAAAGATTTCTCACAAACATTTCAAAACACAATTGAAGCACAATCTGTAAATTTTAGACAAAAAACTTATAATAGTAAGAAGATTAAGGAGTTAAGATCAAAATGCCTTGTTGGAGCTTTAGAGAGAAACCTGCAAAGCAACTAATTTTCTCTTCACCAGTTGCACTTCAAAATTTCTGGATTACTATGTATTTTTTTTATATGCCATTATGAAAATATTTAGGACAAATGAAGACTTAGAACATTTTACTTTACTAACTAAAATAGTGAGTATACAGTACCTTGAATGGCATCTTTATGAAAAACATAAGTGTACACTTTGTCATCATCAAAAGCAACAAAAACACCTTTATCCATTGGCCAGTTTTCCCATAGGATTCCTTTAATAGTTGGTGAGAAATCTGGAATTTCATATAACCTGTCATTTACCTATAAATAATGCAAAAGTAAAATTATTAGCAAGTGCCTAAGGAGACAAACTAAATATTAATCTCAGTTATGGTTAGAAATACAAAAAGAATGCAAGTAGTGCAGGAATATGAAAATTGTACTATGAAAAGGTTTTCTTCTAAGCAGTGACTGAATAACATAATAGTTTAATTTGGAAGGGCAGTAAACGGTGAAAATGCACATCACATGTCAGTCACTTTTCTTAAGAAAGAGGTATGGAGACAGGCACTGAAACTGGCAGTGATTGTTAATAGGACAAAATATCTGTATTTGAATACAGAAACATACATTTCTGAAAATTACTGATCAGGAGTTCAGTTTAATAAAATTGTCCTGATCTAACATGACAGATTTTATTTCCCTACATTACCATGAAGTTATCTTCAAGCCTCCTTGGCAATCTCTTCTACCAGCACACATGCTGGAGTGACAAATGCTTGTTCATTCTCTTTTAAAGACAGTATATGGTTGAAAAGCCTGCTTGGAAATGTAATTGTATGGGCATCCTACACTCACTTACTGGACAATAGACAAATCCATCACTTTTGTCGTCTATGAAAGCCAATCTGGTTCCATTTGGATCTGGAAAAATTTTTCTCACACTGACAAGATGTCGATATTCATTCACGTATTGCCAGTCTTCAATGTAGAAATAATGAATAATTCCAGTCTAATGAGAAATAACAGAAAAAGCTAATAATGACATCAGTAAGTGGCAAGCTGATAATCAACTGTTCCAGTTTCTCCTGTTGTAGAGTACTGAGCATGAAGTATTTAAAAAAATGTGGTTTTTTGCTTCCTTCTTCAATCACAGATGGTTTTCGGCAAGATAGGAAAACCTAAGGCTTTCTGAGGTATGGGGAAAGGAGTTGGAGGTTTGGGGGATTTTCTGTTGGTTTTGCTGTTTATCTCGCTCTGCTTTGTGGAGGAAAGATGTATGGACTTCGCAGTTCTCTAAACAGAAGAAATGCTCGCCATGTTGCTGGGAGAAGCTTGGACTTCAACCAAAGCTGAAAATTTTCCCTCCATACATTCTTAAGAACGCACGTAACTAATTCAGGAGAGAAAAGCAATCACACCGATTAGTGATGAATGCTGTATTTCAATCAGCTTAGGTACTGAGGAGGAGCGAAAGCCCCCAAATGCTGCAAACCCACTCAAGTTACTAAACCAGTGGTAACATCAGACACTGATTCTGCCTCTGCCCTGGAAGGTCACTACATCAGTCTGCGTCACAATCATAAAATGCCAAATGTGCCCTACATTCACAGTGCTAAAAAAATGCTAAAAGTGAAGAATCTAGCCTCATGCATAGGAACATCTCCAGAAAAATTCATAAGCACGTCCACATCCTTCTTCAGCACTATCTTTGTTGAAACAACTAAAATAAATTCCCTTTGGGAAAAGGCTTCAATAGTAAGTCAAGACTTCCAGTTATGCTATCATACCTGTTGACCTCACTACCTTTTTGTCCACGTCTAATCACATCACCACCAAAATCAACAAATTTGCTAGGCAAGTGCTATGGTTTTCTTTCATCTGGAAGACAGTTTGATTGCCAGCCCTCTCATTACTGCAACAGAATCAAATTCTCCTATTAAAATTAGCATTTTGCAACAAACACTAGAAAAAGCAAAAATCAACCTTCCTGCATCTCATATAAATGCCACAGTAAAGGAAGCAGGATGCAATTTTGTCTGTATTTGCAAAGAGTTATTGCCTAGAAAATAATCCACTGTAAACTTCTCAGAAGCACAGGGTTTTTTTGCTAAAAATATGAGTAATAATCCAAATAATTCAGATAGATATTAGATAGTATATATGTATATGTCTAATATGATCTTTGAAAACAAAAGTAATACTCACATCAGTACCATATATGAGAAAGTCACTAGTTAAAGCATGGCACAAAATTCGGAATTTATAATCATTGGCTGGGAAGAGTCGAGTTTCTCTTTCTTCTTGAGCATCCAAATCGTGACTTTCTATCTAGATGTAAAGAACTGGATGAACTTAAAAATTCCATTGTTAATGAGCTATCACAGTTTTGCCTGTATCAAACTGTAAGGAAATGATATTAAACCAAACTTGCATGTGTAACCCTTAAAACCCCAGCATCTGCTTTTAAAATAAAACTTGTTTAAAATAAAACAAGAAAACATTTTTTCTTTGCATTTTCTAGACTTGGTTGTATTTCAAAGTCTACAGGAACCCAGCTTTAAATTTTTTATTTTCATCTCCATTAACTGAACATCATGCCATTTCCTCTCATTTTTACAATCACATTAACTTGTTCAGGTTAGATCAACTCATTATGTCAACACTCCAAATTGCCAGAGCTCTTACCATATGCAACTGGACTTTACCCTCAAAGAGAGCAGCGGCATAATCAGAATTAAGGTGCATACTTGCTACTGTGCCCAGGTACTCCACATCTTTAAGCTTTTTTACATCTAAAGAATTCAAACAGAAAAAGGTGAAAATATTTTGATTTTATATATCATCATCTAAATTTGCAGCTGAGTAACCAGATGTGAAGAACTGACGACTAAGCAGTAAAGGGAGAAACCACTTTCAAAGAGACATTCCTCTTAGCGGTCAGACAACCGATAAGGTAAAAGAGAAATTATTTTGCTAAGCAACTCTGACTAGTGTTCTTATCATTTTAATTAATTTATTGTTACTCAGAAAAGGTGATGCTTAGAGAGATACGAAAGCTTTAAGCTCATCATCTCAACTTTGGACATAGCATAACCAATTTTACCTTACTCCAGGCAAACAACATGAACATCTACCAAACAGAGAATTTAAAGCCTCTGAACATAGAGTTCCTAGGCACTGTGCCAAACTTAGAATTTAAGAAAACAGTAAAAGTGTCTCAAAACCCTAGAAGTCCTTCATTGCTTAACACGATCTAAAAAAACCCAACCCAAACCAAAAACAAACATTCTACATTTCATTACCAATACCTTGAACCTGAAGTTTTATTTCTATTATTTACAATACCTTGTCCTAAGTGCTTCAGTCTGTAAAGACCCTTATCCAGTCCAAACAGGACCACATGACAATTCAAGTTATTGTACAACGTAGAATGTCCAGAACTGCTAAACACGATACTGAATTCATAAAATAAGACACAACTACACAGTACTTTTAAAAGAAGTAAATTTATGCTTACTATTCTCTCCAAGTGCATAAAACCAAGCTCGATTGTTCATTCCTACAGCCAAATGATAAACACCAATAGCAACAAAGCTGGGCTCGACTTCAACAGAAACCGTGACTGGTAGCTCCTGTGAGAAAACAAATCAAAATAAACCAACTTTCACCCACTATTACCACCTGCTTTGCTTATATTGAAATGAAGTTTAAAAGGAAGAGGTTATCATACGCTCTCCACGTGATTGGCTATAGTGACTTCAAGAAGAGAAGTGAGGTATGCAATCCGTGTACCGCAAGCATCTCCAAGAATTGGAAGCTTTGTCAAGAAAATATGGAGGGATCCTCTTTGTGTAGACACTGCCAACAATTGTCCATCATCTGTCCAGGCCAGCTGATCTACACCTAAAACATTCACAAATTTTTGAAAGAACAAGAACAAAAAAATCTTTTATTTAACTACAGAAACCAAGAAACATTTATTTTGCTTAAAAATGTGAAAATTATAGGTATTCATACCCAGGGATATATATACTAATGTACTCAAACATAATCAATTGACAGAATTCAATTATTGGAATAACTCAAACCAAACCCATCATTTACTAATTTAGCATTTTCTGAAGAGTGAAGACTTAGAATCATAGAATCATAGAATCACCAGGTTGCAAGAGACCCACCAGATCACCGAGTCCAACCTTTCCTATCAAACACTAAACCATGTCCCTCAGGACCTTGTCTACTCGTACCTTAAACACCTCCAGGGAAGGTGACTCAACCACCTCCCTGGGCAGCCTATTCCAATGCACAATGATCCTTTCTGTGACAATTTTTTTCCTAATGTCCAGCCTAAATCTCCCCTGGCAGAGCTTGAGACCATTCCCTCTTGTCCTGTCCCCTGTCACTTGGGAGAACAGGCCAGCACC
>WAAB01011627.1:280697-303446 GCA_013389865.1 Piaya cayana | reverse complement strand
GGTTGTTGTGCCCCAAGTGCAGGACCTGGCACTTGGCCTTGTTAAACCTCATCCCATTGGACTCTGCTCAGCAGTCCAGCCTGTTCAGATCTCTTCGCAGAGCCTCCCTACCCTCCAGCAGATCAACACTTCCACCCAGCATAGTGTCGTCTGCAAACTTGCTAAGGGTGCACTCGATGCCTTCATCCAGGTCATTGATGAAGACATTGAACGGGGCTGGACCCAGCAGTGAGGCCTGTGGAACCCCACTTGTCACTGGCCCTGCTTGTGACTTGACAGTAACAGAAGTATTTACAGACATTACAAGAGAGGATAACGGTGGTAACTCATTACCCAAGACCATAGTCTTCTAACAGTGTTCTGGAAGCCATAGAAAGAAATCCTATGTATCAGCATAAGAACAGATTAGGTATCGTATGTTAATACAAGAGATTCTGAAAAGCACTGAAAACCTTCACTCACAAAAAAACCACAGGAAAAATTAGAAACTAGTTAAATACGTTATTTTAATAATCTTAACATACTGTATTACAGATTCAAAAGACTGAAACACTAACTGATAAATATTCGGGTTGCTGTACTTCTCTATACTTTGACAGATAAAATAACCTATGTTCCCATTTTGCTATGGGTCACCTAATAAATACAAATTGGGAAAGAAGGATAAATGATAAATTCTATATTTACATAGTTTTTCCAACAGTACTTTCACTCATATAAACAGAGTCACCAGTAAAATCCTGGTTTAATTAATCTGTAAAAAAATTTTGTCCTCACAGAGACTGTTAACATACCTTTGTTTTCATCATCCAAGTTTATTATGGCATACATTTCTCTCAGGTCTGACAGATCATGGATTTTAATGCTAAAACAAAAATAAACAGTCATTCTCACAAATACAGACTTCAGTCATAAACTGGAGGAAACCCAACCCAGTCAAGACAGCCTAATGTAGCAAAAAATAGAGGGCAAATGCAAAATACCTTCCAACACATATTCATTGTTACCCATCACTCTAAATAGGTTATCATTATCATGGTATAAAAAGATTTGCTCAGAGAACTAGGGTTTGAGGCAAACACACAACTTATTCAAGCTGAAAGAACTCACAAGACGGGAAACATGTTCTATTATTCCTTTTGACCTGCTACAATACAGGTTAGATTAAATACACATTCCTGATGGACAAATGCTGGCTTTCAATCCTGCTTCATATAAAAAGGGGCAGTTAACTTATGCTGTCATATTGCTCAATATATGATACAGAACCCCTGAAAGAAATAATATTGTATAAGAGCTGAGCAGCTGGAAGTTGCACTGTGTTTTACTCATAGCTACATCACTCTTCATGTGCAAGTGTCATAAACCTGCATCCTGTTAAGGTCATAAACAAAACTGAGCAGAGGTAGAACTGTGTGACTTCTACCATCACTCAGCTACCTTTTTGCTGAAGAATTCAAGTATGACAGAATCAGGGAGCAGCTGACAAGGAGCTAAATGAGATAGTCTTAACATATTTTGGAAAAACTCGTGTCTCTAATTTTTTTCTCAATTGCTCACATATTTATACTTTTGTCTATATTGCAGATAAGTCCAAACACCAGAGGAGAGGATATAAGGTAATCAGCATACTTAGTACAGCTTTAAATGAATTGTTCTCCTATTGCTAAGCAGATGTTTATGTCCAATCAATAAATCATAGTAAAGAAATTTGGACACTTTTGTAGCCAAGTAACAGTCAAAAAAGAATCAAAAGCAATAACATATACTGAAGTTTAATTAATTTTTTCTTTACATTTAATTAGAATAAAGTTAATTACAATTGCAAGTCTTTTGGTCAAAATTAGCTTCTCTTAACATTAGGCAGAGACGCAGATCCACAAAGCAATTAATCTCACCTCCTCCACATTGACTCCTTAGGGAGCCTAAATTTAATGCCTAACAGCTAAAATATGTGAGATAAATTCCATTCTTTATGTATATAGCTACCACTTACCAATTGTCGCCACATGATGCAGCTTTATTTAATGACTGTGATATAGCAATGCTGCTCAGATTATCCTTATGGTTATGAGCTTGAAAGATTTCTTGACCTATCTCACGAATGTGTGTAGAAATGACTACAAAACACCCTCGTGAGAAACCAATCATAATGTAGCCATCACCATACCTGTTAAAGAAAAACAAGTAAGAAAAGATCTATTAATGCAGTATGCAAAATGAATTTTCTTGCAGACTACTGGAGTAATGCTTTCCTTTAATAGGAAAAACAATTAAATTATGGGAATTTATATATATAATGTGGAACAATACAGTATAAAATAGATTAAGAGAAAAACAAACAAATATTCTTAAAGGACAAAAGCATGTTTGTGTCCAGAGTTCACTCATAATTCATCTTTATAATGCCCTTTACTTTCAGCAAGTTGCACAGACGGCAGCGAGGCCAGGAGAAAGACCTCCAGTATCTTCATTGGAATAAGCATGCCAGAAAATGGTAACTTCTATCTCAAGGTTCTGGCTGACTTAGTCCCACCAAAGCTTTGCTAAAATCAGCAATGGCAGCCACTGTGCCCCTAAGGCACACTACTGCAAACACAGTGGAGGTACTGAAGTTACTATCTATAACAGCAAATAGTTTGCTTGCTCTTCATAGTGTCAAGCAGGAATAATGAGGTTAGAACAGGAATAGTTACAGCCTGCAAGGCTGAATTCAAACAACATCCCATCTGCTTAGTTGCAAAAAAATCACTGCAAGTGTAACAGTCCAGGTATGTCTTGTTAGACAAATGGCCATAAATAAAGAAGCAGATAGCTACAGGCTGTCTTACACAGCTGCGGTGTAAGGGCACAAATGTCAATTTCATGTTGACTAATCACGCATTAAAATACATGTTGTCATGACTCGAAGAGTCATAGAGTCATAGAATCATAGTCACCAGGTTGGAAGAGACTCACCAGATCACCAAGTCCAACCATTCCCACCAATCTCTAAACCATGCCCCGCAGTACCTCCTCCACCAACACCTTAAACACCTCCAGGGAAGGCGAGTCAACTATCTCCCTGGGCAAAAAATAGTACAGAGCTAAAACTTCCAGCTTGTGATTTCTTCAAAGGAACACTCAAGGGATACATGATTTCATTTCCAGCATTCATCAAAACTACTGGGAAATCCTTCAGCTTGTTAATACTAGAATGCTCCATTAAGAAATTGTACTCACCATCTGTAGGTTACGATACTGCCATAAGGTTGCTGAAATTTCAGATCAATAGGGTTATCAGGATCATTCAAATTAAAAAGAAAGAGAGTCTTCTTGCCGACCACTACACTTACCTGTCAATGAAGAAAAACAAAAATTAACTTGATACGAACGGCATCTCTTTAAAGTAAGGCCCTACACCTTCACTATAAGATGAGATATCAAGGCTGAAGTCCTCAATTCCTACATTTTCAAAATATCTTTTAATTAAACTTTCCTGTGAAGCATAAAACATTTCACTCTGTGCAAGATGCAAAAAAACCTCCTGCAGGTCCTTGTCAATGTAAACATGAGGGAAAACTCCCCCTTGACACCTCTACCCCACAGATTACATCTGTCTGTATAAATGCACAGACTGGGACAATTTCTAACACAGTATCACCTTTCTACCCATGGATTTTCTGCCTTGTCTTGGTATTTCATTGCTGATCATGTAATAATATGCTCTGCTAAGAGCTATCATTACCCCACTTTTCTGTACTTTACCATTGACCCAGCTGATGGACTACGATTCATTCAAGAAAGACGATGAAGACAATGAAACTGTAGCCATTTAAAGAGAGGATAATGCTCACTCCAGAAGACGGACACCAGGAGTTTTAGTCTCATTGATGCTGAGGTTTACTCTAGATGAAAACCTAGAGCAGTGACCTCTTCCCCAAACTGACAAGTTGAAAACCTGTCCTCTGAAAGGCAGCATCTCTGCAATTGTGACAGTCCTACGCCATTTCCATCTGCCACAGTGCATATACTGTTCTGTACTGATACTGTATGTATTTAAGTACCTGCACACATCTACCTCTATTATGTTAACTACTACTGCAAAACTGCTCTGCTACCTGTCAAATTGCTGCCCACTGCACTTTTCATGAATGCATCCTTATTGAACAAAGCAGTAAGAGTTTACGTTAAAGGAAGGTTTGGGGGGAAAAAAAATCTTCAACACCAAATTTTAAGTCAAGGAGGAATAAATTGCTTCCTGGCCTACACTGGCTGCTAACAGAAACCCCGAAGTGTCCGATTAACGCTTTTTGCAGTATTTTGTATTGACTTCTTACTGTGCTTTCCCTGGTTGATACTCTTTCGTCAGTCTTCATAACTGAGAACTGCATATCACTGGGATCTGAGCTCACTGAGGTCTGCAAGAAAGAAGTCCAGACTGAGAAATCAACAGTTAACGTAGCAAATATAGATGATGAATAATTGCATTATTCCTGCCCTGCACATTTTAGCGTTAAGGACAGATTTGTTATCGCATTTAGTACCAAAACTAGAAAAAAAAAAGTTGGAGAAAACGTGACCTTTCTGGATCATAACTACATGCTATTATTGAATATTCTGAAAAAATATCTAGGAAACAGTTGGCAATACAAATGCAAAGAGAGAAGCATGGATCCAGATGAGGAAGAAGACCCATAAGATGATATTATACAGACAGTGTTTGTACTGCATCAGTTAGTAAAGTCACTCCAGTGCAAGTCCAAAGAATGAAGACTAAGAATAAGGCATATGGGTTAAATATTTACAAGGCATTTTAATATGGACATACCTGATCTAGTTTAGGTAGTGACAGCAGAGTACTTGATTCTGTAGTCAATATCAGATTACAACACCTCATAAGCAAACCTTAGGTCTCTGCTCCCCCAGTTATACTGATTCCACTACCTAAGCCAGCTAGTTTAAAGCACAGGCATACTCCAATAAATTTATTAGGGAATTCTTCTCCAACTGTGATCTTCCAACATGAAGATGGAAGCATATTAAATGAACTATGAAAGATATGCTCTTTGAAAATCTGGAATGAAACGCTGTTCATTAAAGATAAAAAGTGATGCATATTCATTTGCACATTATGAAGTGACTGTCACAGTGACTGTCATTTCTCAGAAGAACTATGATGTGTGTAAACAAACAGAACATTTGATTAGAGAATCTGAGTGTATTTGGAGAAGTAGTGGAATCAGCCTCTCAACAATGAAGGTCCAGCCTAGGAGCAATCCTTGCACTTCAGAGGCAAGATCTTTCGTTTAAAAGCAAACCCAACACTCAAAGTACTTCCTAAAGACCTTACAAGGAGCCATGTGAGAGCTCTCCTATGCTGCTGCTGCTGGGGAAATCAGCTTAAGACATCACTCACAGATACAGATAATGATCAAGGATGAGGAGCTTGTTTAAGCAGGAACACAGCAGAACTGCAGACTCTTGAAACACTAATCACACCATGTAGCACAGAGGCTCAGACGTTTAGATATGCCCTCATGCTATGTGAGAATTACTGTCCTTGAAAGCGGCAGGACTGAAAAGGCATAACTTCCCCTAGATTCCAGCTTTCTTGGGAACCAGGGCTATTAATATATTCCTTAAAATCAGATGGGGATTATAAACACTACCTGTCTTATAGTATCTCCTTCCTGATTGCTTATAGTGATCATTTTGTCTTCACCTCCTAGAGCCAGGAGGTTTTCAGTACTCCAACAACCGCAAGTAATCCGCTTAGTGTGCTTACCTGAAAAAGAAACAAATCTATACAAAACAAAGAATACACCACAAAAAGATATCTGGGATGGAAATATGTTCTATTTGGCTCTATTTTTTTGTTTTGTTTTAAATCATCTACTCCCAGATGCAAGTCTTAACCTTACAAGAGCTTCCACAGCCCCTTTTCTTCCATTTCTTTGCATCAAATTTCTGGGGACTGTGCTACATCCTTAGCCTTTCTGCCCAGAAGTACTCTAACCAGGTAAGAAAAAGTAATTTAGCAACACAAGCAATCACACAAATTCTTCACGAACTGTAAAGCAAGAAAAAAACCCAAGTTTCCTCACAAGGTAGTATCAGGTATGTGTATATACATTTTTAACTTACTATAGCATAGAACTACATTGCGAGGACAACAAAACATTATGTGCAAGCTGAGTATGAGCACATTTTTGACCTGCACATTCATAAACAGAACTTAAAAGGAATCTAAGCATATTAGCAAAATTCCACTTTGTTTCAAAACAATACATACCAAGAACAGGAATCTTGCGGGAAGTCTGACGGTTATATATAAGTAAGTTTCCCTTTGTTGTTCCAACGGCAAGTAAAGTTCCAACTCGAGACCATAATAATAAAGACAGTGCATCCCTAAAGTAAAGAAGAGCATTTTAGTACCCTTATAAATCTAAGGGGAAAAAATTATAGTCCCACTAAAATAATTTCCCTTACTTTTAAGGTCCCTTTTACTTGTGTAAAATACATTTGAGAAAATGCAGTTGTGCAAATATCTGAAAAACTGACCCATTCCTTGTGGGAACACTGAAGAGAAGTTCTCTGGGGACTTTGGTACTGTTGACAATTAAAAAGGAAACAAACCCCCTAGCAGCCCCAAACCACCCTCTCAACAAATACTTCAAAACCAGCAAACCATACCAAAAAGAATTTAGCAAAAAATAGTAGCAGATTATTTCAGTACTACGTAAGCTACATGACTTACAAAAAAAAAAAAAAAAAAAAAAAAAAAAAAAAAAAAAAAAAAGAGATGATCTTTGCAATATATTTTCCACCTCGACAAGCCTTTTAAAAAAAGCTTTTTATGAAGAATACAAAACAATAATTCCAAAGTTGAGTTATTTCATTATGGAAAGAAATAGGACACATTTTCCAGTTGTGCATATCTAATTTAGTTAACTGTCTACAAGTCTCTCCACATACTTAACAGACAAACAGTAAAGTTCCTTTCAGAGAGTGATTCAAGGTTCACCAATCGCAAGTTTATCTTTCTTCACTTCACTGGAAGCCCCAAGCTAGACTCCAAAGTCAGAAGACATGAATGGTCTCACACCACGTGACTTGGTCCATGTCAGTATGCATTCCAGTTTTTGGAATAACAGATGAAGCAAGAAGCTTCTTTAGCATCTGCATGACCTTTGGATTTTACAGGTTAAATGCAACATACACTCCACACACAGAGAAACAAAGATTAGAAATGTGATGTCCTGATGGCAATTTAATCAAGTTAAGAAACATACTGCATCACTCCTCACATCAGCCCAGCAGATTTAAGAAGTGATGGCAGCAGCTCACAGTGGTCCAAGTCTTCAAATGCACACTTAAAAATTTCTTACCTCATGCCACTGTCTACTTGGCTTGTTTTGTTTGTGTTTGCATCCCACAGAAAAATGGCACTAGATTTGTCGGTGATTATTGCTAGCGTATCTCCATCCTTATCCCAGTCCATAGCAATACAGTTACTGAATCAAAAAGAGCAGACTTTCAATAATAATGTTAACATATGTTTGCAAGTGTACAGAAACAGTCAAAATCATGTAGTTATCCTTCCTTTTCCCTCCCATGCAAACCCATGACAGATTGTAGATTTATCTGTAAACGGTACTTCAAGAGTGACCACACCCTTACTCAAATCTCATCCAAATTACAAAGGCTGAAAAGGTCAAAAAAAAGAGCTTGCTATCTATAGTCTAGTACTTGGAACACCACCACTTTGACTTTCAAGAGGCAGCGAAAATTCTGAATAAGGTTCTATTTTGTTAGAAGTGCTAGGATTATTTTTTCTCACAGTTCAATAAGCACAACGAACCTGGACAAGAAACCTATGCAGAAGCAGCAAAAAATCTGCTTGCAAATAGTTCCCAGAATGAAAAGGATAGCAAACTTACCCACAAGTCTCTAGTGAATTGGATAAAATTCTGTTTACACCACCATATTTAAAGCACCATATACTACAGACTAAGAACCTGTGCCATCCGACACTACTCTTTTCTTTTTAGAAAAATAAGTGAATAGTTTCAGGTTAAAAAAGTACCTCTGAAAAATTTCACTCCTATTACCATTCAAATGAAAACTCCTAATGTGAGCAATTTCAAAAGTGTCCTGTTTAAATATACACTGCTGTAAACTAACTCAGTATGCCTTCAGTTCCAGTTCTTCCTGCCTATCTTTTTAAAGCTTCAACAGGTTTTTCTACAGAATAAGTATGGTCTATTCCCAAAACACAGACAGACATACTTAAACAGCCAATCAGATCACCAAGAGCAAAAATAATAAGGACAAAAAGAAAGAAACAAACAGGGAAAAGCTCAGACTGGTACATAATAAACGGAACAAATTCTACCAACATAATGCTAAGAACATGCTTATAATATCAGCTATTATAGCAGCGAATATCTGATATTCTGAACTGCTTTCTCATGTAAGAGGCCTAGCAGTTAACAACTACAGTTGGTTAACAGTTAGCCAAGATGTAAACAAGTGAAGTTTAGCCCGAAGGGGAGAACCTCCATACAAACTTGCTTGTTTCTATTTAAACTCTGTATCACAAAACTTGAAATTTATTCTAATAGTAATAATCAGAGAGCGTTTATTCTTCAACCACAGCAAAAGACTGGAAATAAGAAATCAAAAGAACTACCTAACCTAGGTAGAAGATCTGCTGGTGGGCCTCCAGAAGTCAATACTATTCAAACTACCATAAGCAGATATTAATTATTTCAGAAACCTTTAGAATATATGATTATTATACAAGTGTATTCTTCTCTTTGCCTTGCCATGAGAACCTAACATTATCTTAAAATCAATTTAGATGTTATACATTTCCCTGAAGGAAAAGGTCACATCTCTCCATCAATAAGGTAGTGCTACCTGTGACTATCAGTGAGGCTGACTCCCCTTCACACCACCCTCGCCAGCCCAACACAAGCTCTCCTCAGAGTTCACTGTTATTTGCACACAGCTTTCTTCTTTTTTTTGCCAGCTGCTGGAGAGAATATGCATTTATCATACACTGTGCAAAATACAGCACAGAATGAGCTGGGCCATAGATATCACCAAGCAAAAGACACTGACACAGCCTACACCCATTATGAATGACATCTAATGAGGGCAGCAAGATGCAATGGTCAGTAAGATACAAGAAAGTCTGGTAAAGACAATGAGATGCATTTTTTAACTTGGTGCAGTTCACAATGGCAACCATCGTGAACTGCAAAAATTGGATTTCTAGAGAGTTCTTGGTGAGTTAGGGGACTCCAGCTCATACCTACCAATGATTCAGGAATATGTAAGTGACATGCTGGACATGAAACAGACATCTAGATTAGAGGCTTCAGATTTAAAGCCTTAATGGGAGTTTTGCCTTGACTAAGGGCTCCACCTTAAGCAAAATTAATCAGGTCGTTAGAAATACAATAAAAGCCAAGCATTTGCATGCATATTTAAGTTAAGAGCAGATAAAGTATTAAAAAGAGATAAGAAGTAAGAAAATGAAACTATCACTTACCAGGTTGAAATGCTGCCCAATTAAAGTAGATTTATAGAACAAAGTGGTATATGGACAGTTCTAGCACCTAGGGAGGTTTCCTTTGGACCATATCTAGCCTGCTCCTATAGACTGACTGCCTTTTAACACCCAGACTGCATCTTCCAAAATACACATTTTAAAATTTGCTCTGAAAGGAATCTAGTTCATACACTCCAACATCACATGCGTGCAATCCAAGGTGTGGGAAACAAGGAAATCAGTGAGATTCACTTCAGAAGTACATTCTCGATCTAAAGTAAATATGCAAATGTATACACTATGCCAGTGACATAAGCAAGAACACTAAAGCAAAAGGATATCGTTCCTCAGTAAGGGATAACAAAATAGAAAACTGACTCTAGCAAGAATGCAGTCTCAATCAACATGATGTGAATATATTGTGTACAAACGCATTATGTTCTTTCTTAACAAGACAGAATGTTTTCTAACATTTTAATGAAGCAGACCGGGTTTATTATTACTTAGGAGTGCTTTGTTCTGACTATCTATGCACTTTTGTGATGATCCTTGATAGCTTATTATGAACTCATCTACTGCCTCAGATCTCATACACACTCACCAGCTTGTCTTTTTTTCTAGGTATGTTCACCAGAGATGGTATCTTTTCCTAGAATGGTCTCACATTGCACATGCACCTCACCAGAAGAGAAGCATTTTTAAAGAAAACAACAAAGAGAATGATTCAAAGCCATCTCAGTACCTACCCTGGTAAACTGATTTCATTTCTCTTCTGACCATGACGATCAAAAATTTTCACAGCACGACCACCTCTAAAAGAGATTAACACGCAGAGTAACACCCTTTATTCATCAGTGATTTCTAGGTACAAATGTAATAGATATTTGTAATCTTACCCTGTTACAGCAAGGAAATTTCCCAAAGTTTTCTGCCAAGCAAACTGCACAGGAGAATTAGACCAAGCTTTTTCTAATAGACTGAATACTTGCTGCAAGACAAAAAAAGTGGGAAATTACACATCTTAAAACCATAAGCATATTGCAGCTTCCTAATCTGTTAGCAACTTTAAGTACTGTGGGCGAAAAAGAAAACCAAAACCCCAGACACAGCTTCTGTATGATTCTAATGCATCAAAGTACCAAAAGGCCACAGAAGTCTTTTGGTTTGTGTTTCAAAAATTGACATTTCTGGTGTTGAGTGTCTGCACTGAGAACTACTGTGACTCTATCATAACTACTATTTTTTATAGAGTTGTAGGAATAAAAAAAAATTTGCATGAGTCTCTCCTCTTCATGTCCAAAGACCAGAATTTTTAGTTCTCTAAATTTCCTAGAAAACCCTGGGAACAGAAAGCATCCTTAGCCTGTAAAAAGCAGGAGGCTCAGCATCTACTTTTAAAGACATCTATTTTCTCCTCCCTGAATTTCTGGGTTTTAAAAGCTCAAATGTAAAAGCCATCCAACTGTAGGAAGAGATTCCAACTAAGAAAGTCTCAGCTTCATTTTTACTTTCACACTATCTGCACGTTATTTCTGTAATTTGAGTGTAAGATAAAGCACACAACTTTGTTTCACATTTGCCACTATCATGACTTTTTCCTCTCTCATGCCATCAAACATCAACATCTGTGATACAAGAAATAGTTACTACTACAAATTCGGAATAGATTTATTTAAGCTAAAGTTTCATCTAAGCAATTGCGTTCTTTGAAAGTTAGACACAA
Source organism: Piaya cayana (assembly GCA_013389865.1). Taxonomy (NCBI): domain Eukaryota; kingdom Metazoa; phylum Chordata; class Aves; order Cuculiformes; family Coccyzidae; genus Piaya; species Piaya cayana. The sequence goes on along the minus strand of WAAB01011627.1, from coordinate 292,182 downwards.
TGTCCCTCTGATAGTGTGTTTTCTTTAAAACAGTGTTTTTGCAGACACTATTCATTCTTTAAAGATGATAACAACTTGTGTGAAGTACAATCTGTGCTGAACAGATGTCTCTTCTCTGTAATCATCTCTGTTTGGAGTTTCTCTATCTCAAATGTGAGGTCAGGCAGAGCTGGCTCCAAAGCTCCAAATCAGCAAGAGCTTTGACTGTTGTGAAGTTCATAATAAAACTAAAATTAGTCATTGGAAAATAACAGAATATGCATAAGATTTCTGGGAGAATTTATCCATATGCCTGTGAGTCAGAATACATTCTGTAACCAGCCCTTGTCTCGCTGCAGAGGACTGAAGGAAATCACTCCCGCACGCCGCCAAGGCCTGATAAAGGGTGCTTTCTAAAACTCCAAAATGACTCTTTATAGAGTTTATTTGCCAGTATTTTCAGTACCATTTGGTGCCCCCAAACACCCAGCAGGCTTGCACAAACCTTTCCCCCAAAGGTCTCCCCAGTCTTCCCTCAGCAAACACAGACGGAGCTGTTCTGCAAACTGGATTTGCCTTTTACTCACAAAAGTGTAAAATTAGTTTTGCCTGCCACAAGCACAAAAGCGCCCTTACAATCATCACAGAATCACAGAATAGTTTGGGTTAGAAAGGACCTTAAAGATCATCCAGTTCCAACCCCTCTGCCATAGGCAGGGACACCTCCCACCAGATCAGGCTGCTCAAAGCCCCATCCAACTTGGCCTCGAATGCCTCCGGGGATCAGGCAGCCACAGCTTCCCTGGGCAGCCTGTGTCAGTGCCTCACCACTCTCATCATGATGAAATTCCTCCTTATGTCTAGTCTAGCTCTGCCCCCTCCAGTTTACATTCATTGCCCCTCCACCTATTGCTACAAGCCTTTGTGAACATTCCCTCCTCAGCTTTCTTGTGGCCCCTTTAGGTACATGAAGGTCGGTATAAGATCTCCCCAGAGCCTTCTCTTCTCCAGGCTGCACAACCGCAACTCTCTCAGTCTGTCCTCATATGGAAGATGTTCCAGCCCTCTAAGCATCCCTGTAGCCTCCTCTGGACCCGTTCCAAATCCTTCTTATGCTGAAGATTCCAGAACTGGACACAATACTCCAAACGAGGTTTCACAAGAGAGGAATAGAGGGGCAGCATCACCTCCCTCTCCCTGCTGGCCGCGCTTCTTTAGATGCAGTCCAGGGCACGGTTGGCCTTCTGGGCTGCAAGCGGCTTACGTCGAGCTTCTCATCATTATCCTCCCCCAAATGATGCTTGATTTGAGGAAGGACTTAAGGAAACCTGTAATAAACCAACGATAAATACCCCTCTCACTTCCCGGGGAGGATGCAGAGACGCAAACCAACCCCCATCGCTGTGGAGCGCTCCCGCCCCTCCATCACCCACGACCCCGGGCCTTGCCCGCCCTGCCCCGCGCCCAGCAAGGCCCCCTCCGACTCACCTTCATGGCGCTGCCCCCGCCCCATCGCGCATGCGCCCACGCCGCGCGCGCGCCGCTGTCACCCCGGAGACGGGAGGGAGGAGCCGGGAAAGGCTGAAAGGGAGGAAAGGAGCGTGTTGGTAGCGAGTGAGGAGTGTGAGGGACCCCGGTGAGGGGGCAGAGAGGAGGCAAGGGAAGCTGGGGGTAATCCTCAGCGTGATAAGTATATAGAACTGTCGGAACAGTCCAAAGGAGGGCGACAAGGATGCTCAGAGGGCTGGAGCACCTCCTGTATGAGGACGGGCTGAGAGAGCTGGGGTTGTTCAGCCTGGAGAAGGCTCCAAGGAGATCTTATAGTGACCTTCCAGTACCTGAAGGGGCTACAAGAAAGCTGGGGAGGGACTGTTCACCAAGGCTTGTAGTGATAGGATGAGAGCCAATGGGCATAAATTGGAGAGGGGCAGATTCAGGCTAGACATCAGGAAAAATTTCTTCACAATCAGAGGTGAGGCACTGGCAGATGTTGCCCAGGGAAGCTGTGGCTGCCCCATCCCTAGAGGTGTTCAACGGCAGGTTGGATGGGGCTTTGAGCAGCCTGAGCTAGTCGGACATGTCCCTGTCCATGGCAGGGGAGTGGAACTAAATGATCGTTATGGTCCCTTCCAATCACCACTCTCTGAGGCTATGAAAAGAAGTTGCCAACCCAACAGCACAGCATTTCAGTTGATCTGTATTTGACTGCAAACAGCACAGGTCTCATCACCAGCCCCACTGCTTTGTCACTTATTTTAAAACAATAAATAGTTCACTGAGAGCATTAACACATTTGAAATCACAAATGTACAAAGACTTCGGGTACTGGATGCTTCAAACTTCTGAAAAATATTCCTTGAGCACTCATCTTCCCATTTGCCCTTACAAACACATCGCACCCGCTTCTCTGAAAACATAAGGAACAAGGCACAGAAAAGCAAATATAAAAAGACTCTCAGACTGTTCAAAGCAATTCTGTATAACAGCATAGGGCTCACAAAAGGCAAATTATAAAGTCTCTGAAAAAAAATTAGACAACTTAAATAAGGTAACTAATTTGATACAGTCCTGCAAGCCACACAAAACGCCCCTGTAAGATGCTGAACATACTTCAGTGCTGGCAATTTGGTGTCTTGCAGGATAGGGCCCTTTACATGTTGAAGTAACCTTATTGGAAAGACAGAAAATTGTTTCATTTCATCTTATAAAATTATACTTTTCAAATTAGTGCAAAGCCTCATGTAAAATGTAATTAGTCAAGATGTAATGGAATGCTTTGAAAATTCCAAAGTGCAAATATTAAATTGGTTAACTTTCAATCACACTCTAGAATTCTTCTAATAACTCATGATTATAGTTTATCCTTAAAAATAGCAAAGTAAATACAAGAACCAAAGTAGAGAAAAAGGTATGAAGTTCCACATCTCATGTAAAAGCTTTGAAAATCCAAAAAGTACACTGGATGTCAAAAATCTCTGGCAGAAGTTATTAAATAGCAGATTCCTGCTAGCATAATAATATTTAAAATAAGGCTTTGGTTAAATTAAAAGTTTGCTATACTAACAACCATGATAAAAGTGCAAAAGATTCACCAAATACACAACTTCATTTCCAAGGCAGGCATTACACCTGCCATTTACAAGAGTTTGCATTGGTTTGTCAACCTGCATTGTAATAGCTCAGAAACCTATAGCAAAACAAGGTTATTATAGGCAAATTAAATATATGGGGTCTAATCCTATAACTTATTTCACCCAGAGATAGACTCAATAGTATCTGTGGAATATATCCATTTATAGCATCATCCCCCTGCATGTCTGGAGGATCAACAACCTAGATCTGTAACATTTTATTATAGTAAGTTCACTAATGAGTTCACTCATTTCTTAGCACTTCCTAAACACAAGTCCTCTGCTAACCACTGGCGGGTTGCAGCTGATTTTCTTACAAATAGAATTCTTGTAACATAGGGGTAACAAAGATGTTTTAAAAAAAGTGCTTAACATTGGTTCATAAGCACATGTACATGTTAGCTTAAGACCAAACACTTCGCTGTGTTAGATATCCTGCACCTCTTGTTTATTGGTGCGCTTGTAGTTTGCTTGAAGGAAAAAGAATTCGTCTCTGTCTATGGAGGAGAATGTCACTTCATAAAGAAAACAGGTTACAGTTTTACAGTCACAACGCATGCTCCAGCTCTTCCTAAGCACAACGGTGCAACCTGTAAAGAAAAACAAACAAACAAAAAAGAAATAATGAGATAAATGCAGTCAGCTTTAACTATTTTGGGGTTGTTTTTTTTTTTTTTAAATGAGTGTTTAGATAATGCTTAAAATAATTGTTGCACAGCTGCAGTGGAGTGACAGTATCATACACAGCCTGTTTACTTGACTTAAAAAAATAGCAACTTGGTCCAAAACTTGGATAAAAACCCATGGAAAAGGTGAAGGTGTCTTATATGATAGAGTGAAGAACTTTGGAAGCAATAGCAAACCCTAACAATATGAAACAACATTTAGTGATAATTTTAATTCCACAGTATTACAGGAAAAAGAATCCTTTGTTATGGTACAAACTGGACACGTGAGCCAGACAGTCCAACTACTGAGTAATGGTTGGCAAAACTATGCTTTTTTCCTCACAAACAGAAAACGTCAAACATGACAGGAGCAACCTCTCCTTTTTACTTGAATATTTGATAAAATCTTGTAAAGAGTTCTTGAAAAGCCTAATTTCCCAGTCTCTGTTCTTTTTTTTTTGTAAACAGAAGTTACTTCTGGAAAGACTCTTTTCTGCTGAGATTCTGCTGGACTTCTAAAGAGGCGGGTAGTTTCTAATGCTCACTTTAGCTTCCCCTTTTAAACCTTGTATTATTGGAGTATGTGTGAATAGCAAACTAAGTGCTACAGAGATTATTCCAAAGACAAAAATGGGTGTTAATGCTAATTCCCCCATTTCTTCCCCCCCCCCCCCCCGAAACAACAGACTTATCCTGAGCTGTCTGTGGCTCTGACAAACCTAAGATTAGAAGATTCCACTGCTCTCTTTTGAGTTGTCTGTCGATGAAATCCCTTTAGGAAGGGTTCAGAACTGCCCTATGTACTGGGATCATGGGATTTGGTGGGATATAAAGGGTCAAGGCTAAGGATACAAAGGTACCTATAGACAGTTACCAAGTAGACATCATGTGAGATTCATTTAGATGCAACAGCAAGAAGCTGGTTTCTCTCCTCTGGTACACATTTTCTTTTCTTTACCAGGATAAGTAATGCTATGGCTTATGATTACCAGGACTGCCACTGAAGGCCCCAGGCTCTGAGGAGCATCCTAGATGTCTTAAGATCTTTCAGCTGTGTGAAGTGGGCAGAAATGGACAACTCAGTTTTCTGTGTTCAAAAGATTTTGATAGCATTTCAGTTCCCTTTGGATAAGCAGTTCAGGGCTACTACTGGGGCAGCGTATTCAGGTCAGAATTCAGGTGGCTGAATGCTAGTGCAATTCTAGTTGACATTGTACATTTATCCTGGCCTGCAACTTGACTCCAGAAGGACCTTGATCTCCCACACATTCTGTGCTGTAACTGCCAGCCTCCTGTGGATGTAGATGCTTTAGGGATCTCAAATGGCAGGAGATACCAAAGGACAGCCTGCCCAGGATGTCCTTGTATGTGCTCTTCCCAGAGAGAGACATATTATTATTATTTATTCCTAGAGCCATAAAAAAGTAAAAGTAATGAAGCTCTGATTTGACAGCAAGGGTTTCTGAAAATCAATTTTTTTTTTTTTTTGAGCTGAAAAAAAAAAAAAAGTGAAAAGGTATCCTGAAAGTCACACACATTCTACACAGCATTCCTATCAGGAAAGGGTATTTATGAAAAGATTACCAAAACCTTGAAAAAACTTATAAACTTGCTGAGATGCACATTAGAGCTAAAACTAATCTACCATTTATCATTTATTGTCAGAATAAGAAGTTATGTAAACAGAACTCTTTATGACAATTTGGGGAACACGTCAATATGTTTTATTAACAGCAGGTGAAAGCAGGTTGTAAAAGAAAATAGATGTACTCTTGTCTAAATAAAAAAGGCAGTTTATTAGAAGTTAACAACTGTGTTCAAGATAAATTATCTCAAGGGAGTACACAAACAAAAAAAAGAGAGACTTAGAACAGAATAGTAATTAAGTGCTTCTTAGAGGAGGAGTATTTAAATTCTTATTGTAAAAGGAGGCACATTGGAAACATCAAGATTAATAGCAGTGCATGTTCTGAGCAGAAACTATACCTGTGTCCATTCATTTGTCTGGGGATCGTAAGACTCCACTGTATTAAGGTACGTTTGACCATCATATCCTCCAACAGCATACAGCTTGTCACCAAGAAGACATACTCCTACTGCATCTCTGCTAATGCTCATTGAGGCCACAGCAGTCCACGTATCTGTTTTCGGATCATACCTGAAAGATAATTTGTGTTACACTCTAAAACCGTTGCCAAAATTTAGTGAGCATAGGATCACAGAATACAAGGTTGAAAGGGATCTCAAGGACCATTTGGTCCTACTGTTCCTGGCAAAAGCACAGTCTAGAAAAGATGCCCAAGCACCCTGTCCAGCTGTATGTCCAATACTGCAGAAAACAGTACTTGACACTCTCAAGGTAGTAGAAAACAGGTATTAGGACAGTACAGATTTGGGTGTTAATTTCAAAAGACTTTCCACCCTCCAATATTCTCTTTGAAAATGTTTGTTTTGTCATCTGGTAACATAGTCAGTACTAGCTACGTGTCTGCTTTGTGTTGCTTTCCATACATACATATACACACAGCTGGCCTCATTTCACTTCTTACTGCATGTGTAAGTGTGCCACTCTAGAAGCAGTTCTGCTGCTACACTACAGTAAAGCAAATGCTTCTTCTAAGGGAGAATATGTCGAAGCACAGGCTGTTGAGTGTGGTACTACAGGAAGTTACTTGCCATGCAAGATTACCAGTTAAAAAACCAAACAAAAGAACCCCAGAAAATTCTGGTGGAAATGCAAAACCCTTATAAGGATTTACAGCACTTCTTTAATCATTGCTCTGTATCATTAGAAGCACCAGCACAGGAAAAGACAGATGGTTAAATGAAAAATGTGAATGTGATTCTACAATAATATCAACATTCTTTACAAGTCAGACTGAGCACTACACAGAGTTCATGCCATTCTTCTGTCAATAAACATATTTTAACCTGACTGAAAGAGATAATGTTAAAATTGCAGATGTTTACAGCAGAACTGATGTGATCATAGAGTTCTGAAGGGCTTTAAAGAACTATACGAAAGAATATATTTATTTAGCTAAGAGACCATCCTAAGATCACAGTAGCTCAAAGCAAATTTGAAAAATACTAGTCTTAATTTTTTTGCCTGACGAGCATAGATAAAATCAGCTATAACAATTTTATCAGTAGCTTTCTAGAGAAAGTATTACAGACATGCACACAAGCATAATCATAACGTGAGAATACTGCCTGAAGCACATACTGCAAATAGAGGTATAATGTAGTGAAAGGTGATGAGTAAGCTACATATAGAATTTACTATTCAATTTAAATTATTTCATAATTAAGTTACAAATCAATGTATTTAGCTGGGAAGAGCAACTTTTCTTGCAAAATATAGTGGTAAACAAATGCTTAGAAGCTCAGTGTGGTTTTATGGGACTGGAAATTTTTTAAAGAAACTATTTCCATCAAGGTAATGGTCCTCAATTTTATCTCACTTTAAGTGCGAGGACAAACTGCTTTACAATATCATAAATCATAGAATGGCTTGGGTTGGAAGGGACTTTCAACATCACCTAATTCGAATCCCCTCGCCATGGGCAGGGTCAGCTCCCACTATTAAAGATATATGTTCTGTGACTTTGTTTCAGACAATACTGATGCAGAAAGAGAGATGGATCTCATACTTTCTCTTGGGCTTCTAATTATCTGGATTCCTCTAAAAATCTGTTTGCTACGATGTAGCCTTGTATTTGCAAACCCTTCTGGGACCTTTTTAGTGCAGCTTTCATATGTTAAGTGGTGTGGGCCACACTATGTTTTTGGGGTCTATTAGGACACTGAAAGTTTGAAAACTATTTGTTCTGTTTTGTGGTGGGTTTGTTTTGATTTGGTTTGGGTTTTTTTATCCCTTTTTGGGGTAGACGGTAAATCAGATCTGCCAGCAATTAGTAAAAGGAAAAGATGGGTGATGAAGAATCACTCTAAATGTCAGGAGATAACAGGAAAGAAGAGAAGTTATACAGCTGAGGGGGGAATTAAAGCATATTTCAGAAATACCTGAAGTGCCAGCAAAGACGCAATGCAGTGCATTATGAAGTATCTACTGTCATTTTAAATGGTTTTATGGATCACATGTGCTTCTCCAATTTGTAATATAGTCATTCATTAATAACTTTACGTAAAGACATACCAACTTTAGAATGACTGAGTTACCTGCTAGTTCCCAATGTCATCAGAGAATACACGAAAGAATAGGGTACTTAAGGATCCACAAACCCAGACTGTTAACTCCTTTAGAAGTTACATATTAACTGATACTGACTACTTTTGTGAAAGAAGTTCTGCTTCATTTTTAAATGCATTCAGTTCCAAGTTGTTATTGCTAATCCATCACAATTCATTCAATGACTTTGTTTAAAAGAAAAAAAATATAGATGAAGTGCATTACAGAGAATTAGTTTTAAATAATCTATCTTGGCAACATTTTGAATCATCTATCATGACTACACAGTATGTTTTCATACATCATAAATTTCCTCTGCTCATAGTTAAAATAACACAGCTATTTCACTGGGTTTATACTTGCAGTTCTTTCCATAGATCACTCCGTAGACTAGCACAATTAGAATTACTAGCAGGATATGCCTTCATCAGGGTATTACCTTTCTACGCAGTCTGACAGCCTGGATGTTAAGTTTGATGCAGGGGCATCGTGACCACCTATTGCATACAAGAAACCATTCCAGGTGGTTACACCTACGCCACCTCTTCGTTTTGACATCTGAGCACAGAGGGTCCATTTGTTTGTATGAGGATCAAAACATTCCACTGACTTAAGACAAGAACTTCCATCTCGACCACCAACTGCATAAAGCCTACAAAATAAAACAAACAAGCAAACAAACCAGTAAATAAGTATTGTCTGAACAAGAAAAGTTTCCTGTGATGTCTGAAAGACTTTCACGTTTGTTAAAAAGAGAAGTTTAGATTAAGACTTTCAAATTTCAATAGTGTTCTGTTGCAAAAATTCAGATGCAATTTTGCTCTGATCTTTTCCTATTATTATGATCAATGCATGACAACAATAATTTACAGGAGGTTTATTTTATAGCAAAGCATTTATGTTCCAAACTATGCACATAACTAAAATTTTCAGAAGTATTTATATGACTTGACAAAGGTGCATTTCTAACAGGGTCAGAATGAGAAATTCAGTATGGATTTATGCATGCAACAACTCTGCCCAGCTTCATCTTTGGCATTTGAGTTTTTTTCTGGACCTGTGCTGTAGTTCATGAATGACAGCTCTGTGTTAAGGCACTCACACCCACTAGGTGGCCTCGTTTGCGCAGTTCTTACAAAAAGAGTTTCTAGCATTTGTTATTAACAAAGGATTTCAGCTTTTCGGAAAGGCTAGAAGAAAAATATTGGTTTTAGGAGCACTCCAGCACTTATGAATCTTTAAGACTAATCAAGTAATCAAGCTTTGTTGATAAAGAGATTATGCACAGAGTTTATGAGCAATTTATGCTTAGAAGCAGAAAAGCCCAGCACTATTATTTGGAAAGGAAGCCACTCAGAAACCATTCTTACAAGAAGTAAAGTCCAGGTTCAGAGATTGCCTGAAATACTGTTAATGAAATCCTTGCACAGCCTAAGCACACTATAGTATGCTTGAATAATCAAAAGAACATTAGATACATTAGTCAAAGATCTCCAACAGTTACTATGAAGCACTATTTTAAGATGTCCTCAGCTGAGAAACACTGTTGCCTGGTTTTTAAAATATATTGACCAACAACCTTAAATGCAAACATCTTGTAAGTTTGGTTGACCTAGTAGTTCTCAGTAATAATTTTAATACCCTTTAAGAAAAGATATATTTCCATGTAAATTCCCATTTTTAATAGTAAAATTTGTTTAAGGTGAGGAATGCACCGAAAGATATTGAAAATCCTGTTGCAGTTCCCAAAAGTTAATGACTAAACCCCAATACTTGATGCACCATAGCATTTAAATTAATCCCCCGCTTTACCTCCCCCTAAAACATGAGAGTTTTGATCACTTATGCAATGATTTCATATTTCAGGCATGGAGAAAGAAATATCAATTTCTCTATATGAAGGTTTTGAGCAAATCCTGGAAATATATCAAGTTACAGACAGACATTACTAGAAAGTGCAGAGAATTGCATGCACTTTTAAGCTTTTTAGCTGTAGAAACCTAGTATTACTAACTAAATTAAGAGTCTAGGCAATGTTCTAATAATAGAGAAATGTGAGGCTTTAACTCTGTAGCTTTTCACCACATCTGGGACCCTCTGCTGAACATCCAGGAAGTTTCAGATTTAACTTGGGGATCTGAGATTGCAGTTCCAAGGCAGCCCAAGCCACTCTGCTTGCTGGTTGTTCAAGTTCTTTCCTCCTTCCTACACTGTGTAAGCATTTCCTCTCATTCCTGCACTTGTTCTAGATCTCACAGGACCCTCTGTATTTGCATTTCAGCAATACTAATTTAGCAGGAGACCAATCTTCCAAAAAAAAACGAAAATGGAAAAAAAAATGTTGAAAGCTTTTTGCTACCTTATGATATTCAAACAGCTCAAGGGAGTTGTGTTAGGTAGTACATAAGAAGTGAAAATATGTGGTCAAGAGTGTAAATATTCTGCCACAACCACAATGTTACTCAGCAAATCAGGTTTGCTTTGTCTATTGTGGTATTCCTATAGCTACTCCGGCAAAATATGGTTTGGATAAGCCCACTACAAGGCTGGTGAAAAACTGGAAGGACTACAGGGCTCAAAAGGGCTGTAATCAGCAATATGGCAGTTGGTTACTTTGTGGTGTTCCTCCCAGGCAGATACTGTGGCTGATAACTGCTCAATGTCTTCATTAATTACCTGACAGACGTTAATGGAAATCTGCCTTAGCAAGTTTACTGATCATATAAAATTAAGGGGAGTTACTGATATGCTGGAGGGCTTGGTTACTATTCAGAGAGACCTAGACAGCCTGGAAAAATGGGCTGATTGTAGTCAACAGTTGCAAAGGCAAATGCAGAGTCCTGTATCTGGGATGGTATCCCATGCAGGCTGGGTACTGACAGGGGAGGAGGTGGCTTAGCCAAAATAAACTTGGAAGTCCTGGCAGACAAGTCAGCAATATGCCCTTATGCCCTTGACTCTATTCAGTACATTTAAGATTGCTTCTGGATAGCGTGTCCAGCTTTGGGTTCTCAGTACATGAAAGATCTTGCCATACTGGATTAGGTCCAGCTGATGGTCACTAAGATAGTGAGGGAGGTGGAACATAAGACATAGGAGCAGTCTTAGGAATTCTTGAGACAGTTAAGGAGGCATCTTACTGCTGCCTTCAACCACGCAGTGGAAGGTTATATAGAACAGAGATCATTCACATAGGAATGCAGTAAAAGGAGAAAGAATCATAGAATCATAGAATAACCAGGTTGGAAGAGACCCACCAGATCATCGAGTCCATCCATTCCTATCAAACACTAAACCATGTCCCTCAGGACCTCGTCCACCCATCCCTTAAACACCTCCAGGGACGGTGAATCAACCTACTCCCTGGGCAGCCTGTTCCAATGCCCAATGACCCTCTGTGTGAAAAACTTCCTCCTAATGTCTAGCCTAAATCTCCCCTGGCGGAGCTTGAGGCCATTCCCTCTTGTCCTGTCCCCTGTCACTTGAGAGAAGAAGCCAGCACCCTCCTCTCTACA
>WAAB01011627.1:243023-280681 GCA_013389865.1 Piaya cayana | reverse complement strand
CACACTTCTGGCTCATGTTCAGTCAGCTGTCAACCAACACCCCCAGGTCCCTTTCCTCCAGGCAACTTTCTAGACAGACTTCTCCCAGTCTGTAGCACTGCACAGGGTTGTTGTGCCCCAAGTGCAGGACCCAGCATTTGGCCTTGTTAAACCTCATGCCATTGGACTCTGCTCAGCTGTCCAGCCTGTTCAGATCCCTTTGCAGAGCCTCCCTACCATCCAGCAGATGGATACTTCCACTCAGCTCAGTGTCGTCTGCAAACTTGCTAAGGGAACAAGAGACAAGTGGAAACAGGAAATTTCAGTTGGATATTAGAAGAAAACTGTTCATTACAATGGTGGTCAAACATTGGAACAGGCTGTCCAGAGAGGCTGTTGAATCTCCATCCTCAGAGATATTAAAAACTCTGGTATGACCTGTGCTATTTCAGTTAACTTTGAAAGTAGATCCAACTTTAAGGTTGACCCTGCTTTGAGCTGGTGTTGGATCAGTTAGCTCCAGAGGTCCCTTCCAAATTAGTCTCTAATTCCAATTGATCTTTATTTCATAATGTCTTGATTGAAGTACCATGTGTATTTTGGGGTGCTATAAAACAATTACACCTAGTCCAAAGGACAACAATGAAAAATCACTCAAAAGTCTAGGAATCATGGCCTACAAATAAAGATTGGAGCTGGAGTTATTCAGTCCTCATAACAGAATACTGAAGGGACATATGTCTCTAAATACAAAAGACTGTTGCAAATAGGAAAGAAAAGCTCCATTTTCCATGTTCACTTTGGACAGTACAAACAATATAAATCGGCAAAAAGGATTTAAAACTTCACATGAGAACTTCACAGATGTATTAATAGTTAAGCAGATTGCTTAGATAAGGTACAGAAACTTTACTATTGGAGGTTAAGAACATATCAGCCTGGCTATGAGTGTTTTAGACATAATTGATTCAGCTTTGGGGTAGCAGAATGGATCAGGTCACCCTGAGGTCACTTCCAGCCATTTCCTGTAACTGCAACATAAAATGACCCAGATGTCTGAATATGCTTTGCATTAAAAATTAGGCATATTTTCACTGAAAAACAGCTGTACACATTTCAGATACTATTCCAGATTAGATTCAATCTGCCACAGCTCAACTGTTCTGAGTTCATGCAATATAATGTTAGTACTCCTCCATGACTTTACAGTAATTTTGGAAGTTGATTATTCAAGCTCTCACAGTAAGAGGAAATCACTAGAATTTCAGTAAAAGAGAACAACCATTTGCTCCTCCTGTAACAAGGAGATGTTCACTACTTATTTGCCCATAGAGGTGGTGTCTCATAAGCAATATTGAGGGACACTATGATGCTGTGGGGAAGCTTGCTTGCTACAGTACAGTACATTTCCTGTGAATGAAGAAACTTGGTTCTTAATGCTATCAACAGGTATCTACCAAGAGAAAAAAATAATCATTTAGGATGGCCCTCTAATTACTTTAAAATAACAAGACAGAAAACGGAAGTTGCCTTCACATACTTTCCATTTAATATCGCTACACCAACAGTGCTTCTTGGAGTTGACATACTAGCTACAAAGTTCCACTGACGAGCCTGTGGATCCCATCTTTCTACTGTATTCAGGTAGCTCCAGCCATCATGTCCTCCTACAGCATACATGGGACCTTCCAATACAGCTACTCCTAAAAAAACAGATATGAAAAACAATCGCTTCTGGGTAAGGGGAAAAAAGATAATGTTTTCCTAGTGACAGTTCAATGTGCACCAAAAAATATTTAAACACAAATAATGAGAAATTTCCTTTTGGTAGCTAATGTTGGATATAGTCTGAAAGAGAAAAGATGTTCAATAAGCAATCTGCATTAAAACAAATTTTCTACCCCCCTACACTTAATTTCTGAATGGGGGTGGGGTGGGTGGGTGTGTTGAGCAATCCTAAAAAATAACTTTAAAAAAATCAACATTCAGCCTTTAGAGGACTCTACATACCAAGACCATGACGATGAGTGGACATAGGTGGCATTACACTCCAAGTTTTTGTTCTGGGGTTGTAGCACTCCACGGTATTCAATGTTTTCAGTCCATCTCTGCCACCAACAACATACAATTTATCATCTAAGACTGCAACTCCAAACTGTAATCTTCGTCCATTCATATTTGCAACAGGAGTCCACATGTTGGTTCGAAGTTCATACTTTTCAATGCTTGTAGCTCCTGAATGACAACATATGCAAATTATTTTAAAAAAATCTATATTATTAGGATATAGTTTTTTCAGCAATATGCTGATCCTACAAGACAGCATGACATCCTAAATCATGTTCTGAATTCTATGCACCACTATAAAGCAGGACTTTCTCAGGGCTTATAAAGACAAAAGCAGGATTTTTAACTGCTTTGCACAATGAAGCCCTTAAAAATACAAATGTTAGGAATATAAAATAACCCTTGTGAAATGCTATTATATATAGCAATAAACTGTTTTGTAATATTAGAAAAAATCTGTAGCTATGTGATAGGAAGTACTAAAAAGTGTTAACTTTAAAATGAGTGAAAGAAAACACTTTCTCTGCTGTAACTTTTCTAACTTGACGTGTTCCTTCTAATTACCATTAAAGTGTATTGAAATGTCTATAAAAAAGAAAATCGAACTAGCTCTGACAGAACTATTTAACAATGGGTCAAACCCCATATTTTTTTTTGTTTTTTATGCATGTGCAGATCACCTTTTGCATTTTCTGTCATTTTTTTCCTTTTCCACATTACCTTCTGTGAAAGCAAATAAAGATTAGTTGTCACTCAATTCAACATTTTGCTGCTCAGAAATCAGATATTCCCCTGATAATTTCAAATCAATCATAACTCTAGCTTCAAAACTGTTTATTAAAGCTACATTTTTAAACCTAATAAATAGCATACATTTAAGATGTTCCATGTTCTATACTGTAGAATCTTTGAATTTTAGAATTAACATGTTGCAAAACACATCTATCAAACATTAAATTTAAAAACAAATGAAACAGCTTACCAAATAATCACTATAAAAGCCAATACCTTTTGTTGCATCCATTCCTCCAACTGCAAACAACACCCCTACTGTAGATTTTCTAGGTTTGGTGCGAGGACTTTGCAACATAGGTCGTCTCTCTGGCAACAGATGGTACTTCATTGCTTCCATAATAAGCTTTTGACATTCAATGTCATCCCTAAACAGTGCATTATTTTCCATATCTGCCAGAAACTATGAAAAGAAAGAAAATTAAACAAGCTGTATTGTTATAAATCACATGAAAAAAACCAAGATTACAACAAAACATTTTATCCGAAGACTTCTACTGCTCAACTTAAAACCTACATTATTGTCAAAGCTGTCATACAAAAAAAGACCAGGGTAAAGATAAATTTGTAATAAACAAAACATTCACATTTTAAGCTAAGCCATTAAGTAACAAAAAAACCAAGGCAATCATCTGTTCTTAATGGATGATTTAAGCTTAGTAGTCTCAAGGAAGAAATACCAGGCTCCTGTTATGTAAGTCAGTTTAGCACCACGCTTTTGCTCCTGAATCCACAAATCTGCCCAATCCAGAGGTCTATAAAAGCTGCCTCAGGCACAGGCTGAATATTTTAATGTATATGCTATTCCTTGGTCTGACAGTGACCCAGATCACAGTATATCAACTAACAAAAGCATTCATTAAAAATTATAAAGATCAAGGACACAAGTAAATTTGACAAGTGTGAAATCTTAAATTTGACTTAAATAAAACTCAAGTTACATAAAGATTACTAATTATTAATTATTAATTTTGAAGATTCTGGAGTATTTTTGTACTCCCATGTTTTTTATCAGACTGCAGGAAAAATACATTAGTAAGTTGAGCACCTCAGCTGTAATTATTGGAAGTCTGGTAAACTGACTTTTTTTCTGAGCTGCAAGACATGGCCTGAGCAACAAGAAAATCAAGGCAAATTCCCCACTGGGATCTTGGCAGTTAGAACAACAATGAGAAAAAGACAAATGTCTCTGAACAAAATCCAAACACTTTATGAATGTCAGAAATACAAGTCCATAAAACAGAATGAGATGTTGCTGAAATTTATCATCAGTACTAAGAGGACTAAAAGGTTATGAAATAATTGTGCATAATAAGGTGTGTATATCCCTGGTCTGCAGCTGCCTTAGGCCTCCTCTAGACCCATCCCAACAGTTCCATATCCATTGTTGCATGCATAGTTCTTTTCCATATCCACAGTTGCATGCATGAAAATTAGGGCTTGTACACAACATGACCAATTCAGACCTCCAATACATTTTCCTGATAGACAAGCAGCATTAATCTTTAAATCTACACCATGTGTGTGTTTGTATGAGTTTTGCACCAACAGGATGCAACCTAATTTTTTTTCCAGTTTCTCACTCCCTTTCACGGAGTCTATGAGAAAGCAACTGAAATATCTCAAAGCAACTTCATCTCAGTTAAAAGGAAATGTAATCTAAGATTGTTTTGGTACCCAAGAAACCTACATGCTCTTGAGACTAAACCTACTGTATTACCATTTTCTGCAAACATTCTTCACTGGAAGAGCTTGAAATTGGCTTACTTAAATGAAAGCAATTTTTTTACAATTTTTATAATTTACATAGTTCCATGTATTAAAAGCATTTATAACTGAGCAGTTACTAATAACATGTTAGCATGAAACTGTAGCCATTGGAAACCTGATGAAGAGAGACGTAATGAAGATACTTAAATACTAAGAATTTCTATCTAAAGGGAGGCTGAACCCATCTTGTAAGTTAGAAATTGGTTAATCATCTTTTCCATCATCAGAGATGGAATACTTGCCACTTTTTACACCTTAAGAAGCTGACAATTATTCATCTTTAGCCTTTGTAACAGGAAAAAACCACAGACTTACAAACACTTAGGACACTGCTTGCATTCACCAAAGATATGACAAAATGATATGTACAAAGAGATCCATAAAAACTCAACCAATAAAAGTGACAACTCATTATGATTTTTTGCTTCCAGTGGTACAGTTTCACAGTATTTACCAAAGGGGCTTTTTTTTAAAGTATATGAATCTAATTTTCTTTGCATCTCTGCTTGCAGTGTTATTGATTTCAGCAAGTTGTTCAATTTTCTAATTTCATTTCTTTCACATAATCTTTCAACCGTAAAATTGGAAACCTTTTCATTATGTTATGTTTGCTGTCAGATTGCCTAATGTCATGCGATCATGAAGCAAAACACTATTCTGAAAATGTTAAGACTATTTTGAGTAGTTCAAACCAATTTACTCAATATGCTATTTGTTGCCATATTAAAACCACTTTTATTTGTTCAAGAAAGTCATAAATAAAAAGGCAAGACAAAAATATATTATAAAGTATGTATTTGGAGAAGACATGAAAAAATAAAGATAAAATAACAAGTGAAATATGATATTGGTTTTGTATTTCAATCTGCTGTTTCCCTAATCAGTTACTGAGTGGACATAATTGGATTTTGGTAAATATTTCTGGGATAAATTCTGTACTTTCAGTTTCTAAAGATGTTTCAATTACAGTCCATTAAGTAAAAGGAAAACAGCAGTGGTTACTTAGCTATCAATTTAAATTAAATGTTCAACAAAACAATGATTTCCTCCAGGTCAAGTGGGTTACACTGTATTATGTTTCTAGAAAAAGTGAATTACAAAGTCAGGAGAAAATCCTGCCACTCCACATATAATAACTAGTATGGAAATATAATACTAAAATGCTTGCTAGTAAGTCTTACTATCCAGCAAGAGGATACCAGATTAGAGGTAATATACAGAATGTTGTATATGTGATTTACCACTATGAATGAATTAAACTCGGCTTTTGTTGCATTAATGAATTCTACTTATTTTTCAAGATACAAACTACCATGCCTGTACAACATGCTAAGTCCTTAAATGTAGCTCTAAGAATCCAAATCATTAAGAACCCTGAAGCTTTTATGGTTTGTCACTGTCAATGCTGTAGACATTATGCCCACTATAAACTAGAGAGCAATTGAGCAATTTACTTGTGGAGCAAGAAGAGGCAGCCTAATGTAAGCCAGGAGTTTACTGAGATCTTTCCTTCTCTGTTCCAAATCATGTCGAACCCATGTAAGTAGTGCATTCAGTATAGTTTCTTCATTAGGAATATTCATGTCATCACTTGCTAAAAGCTTTGCAATTTCAGTGGCTGGCAATAATAGAAATTCCTGGTTTCTAATTACTTCCATGAAGTTTTCCTGAAAAAGAAGAAGAAAAGTATTTTTCATACAGGAGACATGATACTTTGAAGACACTTGATGCAACTCCTACTGTATCTTCCCTAATTTCTTTCCCTTCACGCCATCTCTCAGCTGGGCCAGTAAATACCTCTGGAAAACTGACCTAAGAGAAGTAAAATGAAAACGCACAAAGTTATTTTGACCACTGACCGTTTCCCCACCTGTATCATTCAGTCCCACAGACAGATATGCTGAAACAACTGAGGGGAGTGTAAGGACAGAAACAAGCAATGGGTTGTAGGGGTTACTCCCTTGGCATGGCAGACTGAAGAAAAACTTTCAGAAGTACAGCTTAAAAAACCAAAAATTTCAGTTTGTTCCTGTTGACAATTTGGAATATGAAGTAAGATGTTTTGTCAAGCAAAGACCACAACATGCTACAATTACTAGGCGCATCTGTAACTTTTGATTACTGCTGAAATATGGTGTTAAGTTTTCAGAGGAAATGAACAACACTAACAATTTTATTGTTGACTTGAAATTGATTATTTTAAGTTTATTTTACTATTTTGTATTTTTTTAGGGGAGCAGAACATACAAAGAATACACAATATAGTACATGACTGACTTTATTAACAGTATTACCTTGATAGGGTTAAATTTTCTAACTTTCATTCTGTCCTTTCAAGTAACAAATCCTTACTTCAAAATAGGAAAGTCATTATCTGTAACACTTCTGACGCTGTGACCTATTACTTCAGAATACTACGACTTGTAGAATGATCTGTAAGGGTTGTCATGAACTTACGCAGAAACAGCAGAAAGGTATGTAAAACCATAATAAGCACTATGAACTTACAGTGAGAAACCTAAACGTAACAGAAAAGGGTGAGATTGTCTTTATCCTCTTTACCCATACACCTTTACAAGGCAGCAAAGAAAAGTGAAAGTAGTCTATGAATCACAATGTGTTATTATATTTTGGTAGCTCAAAACCCAGTTAGCCTCATATTCCAAACTGAGAGCAGCTTTGTGACAATGAAACTGCATCACAACCAGTTTAGCAAAAGCACTGCTGATAGCCAGGAGAATGCTTGTTTTGTTCTGCCATCACAGGTACCTCCAAAACACCTGGAGGGCCAAGTGCATTAGATCCACAGATAGGGAAGTCTAACTAGGCCTGATATTAAAATTAGCTTTACTTTCCATCTTGTTTAATGATTTAAGAAAAAAAAAATTGCAGACTGATGTAGAAACTCTGGATTAGAAGCACATATATGTTGGAAAAAGAGGAGGAGAAACTTGGGAGCTGAAGCACAACCTGCACTGCAAAACAGGTATGAATTTAGTATAAAAAATTACAGCAACAACATACAGCACAGTTTGGTATTGCATATGCAAAGGATATTGTGACAACAAAGCAAAACCAGTAACAATTCTTCCTTTTCATTGCTTAGTATAATAATTTCAAAGCTATGTCTCAGTTCTCTAAAAATATGAACAAATTAAAAAATGCAGAGGAAAGAGGAAAAAACAAATAAGGAGTAAATAATGAAAGCCACACACGCATAAGACAACTACAAGGTGCCCAAGGGAAAGATCAAAGTGACTCCACCCCACAGGTAACTCTGAAATTGAATAGGAGAAGAATTTGAAGTGTTATCTGTGCATATTAGAACTGTATTTATAGAATTTGGAAAGGAAAATTTTACAGTTAATACCTTAAAAGCTTCCCTGCTAGAGAGATCGATTTGGCTACACAAAATTAGTACTTCCAAGTGAAAACTGCAATAGATTAGAACGGAGATAGAACTGTCTTTTCCTCTTTATTTTACCTCTCTGTATTACAAAATGAATGTTAAGAAAATGAGCAAATACAGGAAGTAAAAACAATGAAAGGATCATCTCAATATTCAATAGCACTATACGTGCACTAGTATTTATTTTATTGTAATACTGAATGCTTGGAAGTAAAACTGAAGCTGAAAACAAACAGAATTATTTCCAGAGTTTAAACATGTAGTTCACAGAAATTAAGATTCCAACATGTTCATTTTTATCACTGCTGGTTTTTTTCTTAATTCTCTGTCCTAGAGAGTATGTAAGCTGGAGCTGTGCTTTTAGTTTTGCTGAACAAACAGGCAGTGAGCACTCACAAAGAGAAATGCCAGCACTCACTACCATAACCTTCTCATATTGTCTATCCAGATCACAAGAAGAGAAAGGGGAAAGCACCTGCACAGAAACTTTCTTTTGTTTCTAAAGAAAATGACAAGCTGATCTTGCATAAGTCAGTCAGGGATCCTCTTTGGAAAGCTTTTTTCCAACTGGATTTCATCACTTCAACAGCTGTGTATAAAAGGCCTGATTCTCCTTCTTGTCGCTTGCAGACAATTGGTTTCTGATGGGAACAAGTTCAACTTCCTCTTGCTCCCATTCTGTTTTTAAAGCAGAGTTCTTTGGAGCACAATATCAAAGCGCTCCACTGGGAATACAGCCACTCTTTGGCCTACATCTGTGGTTTTTTTATAATTACAATCTGACAATTCCTCTTCCTCTACGGACAGAGATTCTGAAGACAAAAAGGAGGAGCCAGTGTATCTCCTAGCATTCTTAACCTCCTCATTAGCCTTTTCTTTCCTTCTTATGGGAACCCTCTGTGAAAGAACAGGATATTTCAGAGAACAAATGGTCTGCAGTTTCAATCCCCTGCTTTTTGGTCCTGAAGTAAAAATATCAATTTCCCACCCAAAAATTAACTCCTCAAAGAGCTTGGAAACTGTATCAAATGAGTAGCCTGAGGTTTACAGACTGGCTAAAGCATGAACACACAGTCCCTGTGCTCAATCATAACCTTAAATTTACCTTTCAGCAACTGCAGAGTGAATAATACTGATATTTTTAACCACAGGTCTACCTCAGACTTTACACAGAGCAGATAAATATTGGGAGCACATAAAAGATAAGACATACAATCATTATTTCTAAGTGGTACAGAATCCCTACCGTGGCATCCAGTGAGCTGGTTTATCACCTTTTACACTGTGTCAGAAGGAATAGAACATTGGAGAGCATCAGCACACCTGCAGGCTGGGAAGGACTGTGCTCTGGGGCAGCCTAACAGGCAGTTCTAACCACAAGTCCCTGTTTAAAATTTGAATCTGAGGTGTTTGACTTACAGGATCTACATGAGAACAAACAGGGAATGTAGTCCTGTTTACTGGCTGTTTTGGTCGGCTGGCCAACTGAGGCATGAATTCATTAGGGATTGCTGAGCTATCTGACCTCCTGGTAAACCATTAGTGGTCAGACGGATGTCACACAGCAGCTACTTTGCTTCTAGTCAGCATTAAATGATAAACCAACTTAATGTGTTCAGTGTGCCCAGGGTTTGCTTAGAGTACAACTACTGCAGTTTGACTTCTCTCTGCATCGTTTTCTGATTCCAGAACAGGCTGGGCAGCATACAGAAACGTCTTTAGTCTTGCCAAGGCAGTACAGATCTATTGTGATAGTGCTAGGCAGAACTTGGGGAACCCGAAAGACAGAATTGTCTTCGGTTTTCACAAGTGAAAAGATGTGAATGGGTATTTTCAAAGTCAGATCATTATTGAGCAGGATGTTTTGGATTGCAATTTCAGGTGCAAGAACACAAAATTTTTGTTTTGGGCACCAACACAATCCTTGGGTTAGGCCCTTTGTGGACAAAAAATACTGTCATTTCTGCCCTTTTCATGCTTCCCCTCACCAAAAGACAAACCATCCAGTCTGTTGCAAGAAAAATAGGACAAATTATACCTCTTTGCTTCCTCTTCCCAAATCATGAAGTCCATATTGCAATGACTTTTTGTTACCCAACTCCTGCCTTACAAGAGAAAGCAAGTCTAAAGTGTCCCATTTCTAAGCTTCTGCAAAATTCCTAGCTTCTATGCTTGGCCTCAGTCTGTTACTCTATTTTCTCCAAGTTTTTCTTCTTAGACATAGTGATTTGCTACGCTCAGAAATCATGCAAACTCCAAAATTAGTTACCTGGGTCTTGTAACACTTCTCTACTCACACACTTCTGAAGGCTTCTAACGAAAATCAACATGACTTTTCACTCTACTTTATGTGTGAAATGCTGAGCAACAAAGATTACAAAACTGTAAACACAGAGACTAACTCAGACATCACATATAACGTTTAGCACGTATGCTTTCTTTTTGGTTGTAATTAGGAAATTTAAAACCTGGCTGCTGAAGAACCTACTGACACTTGCCTAAGAACACCTCACTGTTCACTGTGTTTCGTGTTCTGGAAATAACATGAGCTAGCTTTTCCTCAACTCCCCTTCAGTTTACTTCTTCATAAAAGAACAGTTATTGGTTTTAATTCAAGGTACATTATCAAATGCTTCAAAGAAACAATATGAAAAAAGGAGTGTTCTTTTGCACAGAAGGCACTTCGTGCAAAAAGGCTTTACAAATTAAAGTGGCACATGACTACTGGCCAGCCTAATAAAATTCCTAAATTTGTAATTGTATGACTCCAATGCTAAATATAAACCACAGCAAAACAGGATAATCTTTGCAAAAGATACCTTTACCCAGATACATATCATGATTCTGTCAACAGTATTTTATATCCCTGATGCATAAAAATCAGAGTTGCTTTTTTATACAGCATTAAAATTGTAAGTGATCACTTCAGTTTATTTCATGTTTCACTTAATGCACTCCAAGGATTTTTCAAGGTTTATTTGCAATGTGAAAAAATTGACCTGTTTTGATGATACTTAAAAATTATTGTCCTCTAAAAAAAACTACTTATCAACTGTCAAGAGTAAGCAATAAAATAATGCAACACTTAAGTGCTTTCAGCTTAACATGTATCTACATCTTTAATATGAAGAAGCACAGCATTCAAATCCTTCTTATTGATTTATTTTTTTTCAATTGCACCGTATTATGCAATTAAAATCATGCCATAAAATCATGCTAATGCTTTCCAGACTCTAATGAACATGATTCAGACAAAGCAGGTCTATTAGCAGACATAGGCCTGCTGGGACGGGCGCTTCAGTTTAACTGAATGCTCATTTAATCTGAATTTCCAGTCTCCATGTAAAGAATTATTTTAATGAAGCAGGTAAGATGTTTATCGAATTACAGCATGTGTCATAAAAACCTTTAAACCTGAGAAGTTGCTTTATTTGCAGAAAAGTAGTTATATCGCAATCTGATTTTTTCAGTCAAAGCAAAAGGAAAACTCAAAGAAAGTTATGTACATATTTTAAAATAAATTAAAATTTAAGTATTTTATATTATTAATTACCTTCTACTTCAAGTGCTTTAGAAGAACTGAGTTTACATGGAAAAGCCAGAAGTATATAATACACTCTGTATAATCCCCACTGTTCTATGCTGCCCACTGCATAAAAATAATTTGTTGCTTTACCAAAAAGAATTTCCAGGTAGTACAGGTGTGCTTAACCTTAGGCTCTAACACTTCTTAGAGGAATGAATATCAAGTAGCTAACACTTACTACTGTTGAACATTTTCTTATTTCAAACAGCTTTTAAACAAATTAAATTACTTGGGGATTTATTTTAATTGAAGATTCAATTGGACTATACATTTCTATGCAGTTTCCATAGCAACATTCATTTCAAACTAAAGAAGCTGCTTCTCTATTACTCATTATTACTAAAATTCAATTTCATGTCTCTGTTGGAACTAAACAACATTAAAAGAGGCCTTGGGAAGAATCCATCTAGAACAACTAATTAGTTTTGAAAATGGCTTTTTAAAATCCACCTAATTTAAATTTCATCCACGTCAAAGCCTTAAAAGCAACAATTTTGCAACTGCAGTAAACAACGGCCAAAAGGCATATAACTATTTTCCTGTGGTGTGAACAAAAGAAAGACAGGTGCTGTACAACAATGGCTTTTAGGAACTTCACAGCCCCTTTACACCACGAAAAAAAAAGTCATGAACTGCCAGTCAAAGTAGTAAGACTATAATCCCTAACATTCATCTTTAAAGATGCATTAGTCTAAGATTTATTACTGTTTTGATCTTGGGAATCCACTTATAAGAATCCACGTATAAGCACGGACTGAAGGATATATGCACGATGAAAAAGAACAAATAGATAAAAAGAGGAAAGTTCTCATTTTGCATACTTTTTGTATCACTGCCTTGCTCAACATTAGTTCTAATATTCCTTTATCTTTACTGTTTCATCTGAGTGTCTATGTAATTACATTCTCCTTACTTTTGCTTGAGCAGTAACGAAGATAATGAATAGAAACATCTAAGTTACAGTCTGTATGCTACTATTGACCTGTTTTGTAAAATTCAGCATAAATGTGATTTTAAATACACCACTGAGGAAGAACATTATATCATATAGAAAAAGAACTATTTTAACTTGTTAAACATACTAAACTAAGTTATTTTAAGCTAAGAAGAAATGAACTTTTTTTTTAAAAAAAAAGAGTTTAAAACCAGTACAGATTAAGGTAGCAAAAGGCAAACACGTGGATTTCTAATAGCAATTACAAGCCTGAAATCACTTCTCTTGGATCAAAGCCAAAAACTTAATGGCAATGCAATGCCTTGCCCCACAAGCAAATTAAGTACTATCTCCATTTCCACATCTCTTATGAAGTATCTACATGCCCTCATTCAGGTCCCAAGAGCTTACATAAGTGAAATTTCATCAAGAAAACAAAAACATGCCTCACAAAACTGTAAAGAACAGATGAATTTGCCTCAGAGATAATTCTCCTGCTGCCTTCTGCTGATAACATTACTGAAATATGCTTGTGAGAAGGAAAATAACTTTTTACTTTAAAATAAAGGATGACTATTAAGATGATGAAGGTTAATTAAGTTGGCAGATCAGTTTTTCTATAAATTAACTCAGAAAATATCATTGGCAAATATGTATTTAGTCCCATGTTGCCGAGCCCGGGATAAAGTGCTTGCTGCCATTCTGACATCCCATTTCTAAGAATTAAGGATGATGTAGAATGTGTATTTATGAATGCCCACGTTCACACTAGGTAAAACTTAAAACTTGATTACTCCAGCTCATTACAAAACAAGAACTCCGCAGTTTCATTTAATAATGTGTTATTTTGGAATACATGATGGCAGCTTGCCTACTGCTAAGTCTGTAGTTTTTGACTGACAGAAATAAGAACAAGCTTTTGAATTACTTTACTGAATGCATATCAGAAAATCTCATTACTATTAATGTTTGCTTATTTCCTTCCAACTCTAACCAGCAACTTTATAGTTATTTTGCCATTTCTCATCATGGGACCATATGTGCATTCTTGCTTGGAAAATTATCAAGGCTTTCTATGGGAAAAAGATTAGTATTCTATTCAGGGAAACATTCTGTATTTCTTCTTACTAAGTAAAGCAGAGGAGACTTAACAACATACCATAGTGTAATTGTGAGCCACCTTGTGCAAGTCAGTGCATCCCTGTGCATCAGCAAAAGATCGGATTCCAAGGCAATTGGACGGGTGAAGTTGCTTCATTAGGAATTTACAACATGCTTCTACAACCTGAGAGAGCTGGAGAAGGCAAGCTGTAGACAACAGGCACTCAATGTTATCTTCTTTTAATTCAAGGCGACCTAGTAACATTAAAAAGTAGATCACATAATTATGCTTTTATCATTTGTTAAATTCCCCAAAAGTCAGAGGCAACAGCATTATTTACAGATTACGTGGCAGAATAGAACACAGCAAACATTACCCTCAGCAACAGATACCCAGCTTTTCAAAAATACTACCTATAATGATGTAAGAAAACGGAGTCCTAACAGTATTCCTTTTTTTTTGTCAGACTTGACACACTTAAAACATTCATATAATTTGTTAACTAACAGAATATAGTATTATCACAGAAACTGTATCCTACCAGGTAATGATGATATCCTTTTATTTATTTATAAGGAATCAAATAATGTGAGCAATAATGTCTAAAAAGCATTTGAAATGTAGTAATGGAATATATAATGCTCACAGGAAGACAATTCATTAGATGAAATTCTATTTTCATTCTAATTACCTGTATATGCATATTGGACCAGAGCCCATAATGCATTTGGCTCCACACCTTCCATCTTGATTTCTTCCTGTCTTGCTTCCCTTACGTCATTAGTGAACATTGCTGCAAAGTAGTCCGAAACAGAGGAAAGAACCAACCTGAGTACATGGCGCAGGAGAAAAGGAAAGAGACAAAGAGAGGAAAAGAAAAAACTCTTAGTCAACTTGATGTTTGTTAATTTATGATTCGTTACTTTGCCCTTTGAAGGGACACTGTACTGAGAAAAACATTTTAAAATTGACAAACTGCTCTATGCTCTAGTTCCTTTCTATGAATAATGAAGTACTGTTGGGTGAATCTACATTTGCTGCTGAAGTAAACGAATTACCCTTTCAAAGCTCAATGACTTTTAATAGCCAGCATGACATACCCCGCAAAAACGCATAAATTGGAAATGGAATATAAATATACATTATGGAAATAATAAAAAAATGAATAGACTTCCATTTATACTATGTCAGTTACTTTTTAAAATGTGAAAGAATGGTTACTAGTGCTTTTCAAAGTGCTTTAAAATGCCTTAACTCTTGGTGCATACATATGCGTTCATTTACTAAAACTGATAACAGAACTAGGCACAGGAAACTTGGAAATGGCACAGAGTAGTCTCTTTTGAGGGTATGCCTTTTGTTAACAGTTCTGAGTATTTTAAGATACCACATAAGTAAGTGTATTACTGCTTAACATACATTTCTTCAGATTACCAAGAGTAAAACACACTGTGTATATAACAAAGCTGCCCCACAAATTGTGCAAGAGTTGTCACGTCTCAGTATGTGTTCACAGGACTGGAGTGAAAAAGAAAGGAAATCATGTGAAAGAGGAATATCCAGCCCATAGTTCTGCTCTATGAAACCTACCATAACTATTCACTAGATCTGCTGGTCTCATCTCCAAGAGACCTCCAGGAACAGCCTTACGGTTTGGATGAGTTTTTGTTCTGCAGCCATTCACTGTTGTCTTGTTCACAAGGAATTAACATGTAAATATACTTGCATATGTACTGAACTATACAAATAGCAAAGCCCAAAAATCAAGCCTACCTGTTGGACTACACACTCCATCTGCATACATTCAATAAATTTAATACTTCACAAAATGTCAGTTTATTCCGTGCTGAATCATTATATTGACTTGTTAAGATTATAGAGGTGAGGACCACAAAACAGAGTAAAAACTTTGGAAAAGGTGAGCAACAGTGCTTAGGAGTAAATCTAAACATGCGTTAATGGAGAAGATTTACAAGTACATACACAAAGTCATTAACTACAGAGAACTGTCTCTTAGTTAATAAACTGCAAAGTAATAAATAGTTGACTAATCACAACCACTTTTTTGCTGCTAATTTTCTGACCATTGAGCATTTGGTCAGGCCTACAGCAGGGTAATCCTCTTTTTCTACTTGCTGAGGCAACAGAGTCTCATTAAGAGGATATAGGGAAAT
Source organism: Piaya cayana (assembly GCA_013389865.1). Classification (NCBI taxonomy): domain Eukaryota; kingdom Metazoa; phylum Chordata; class Aves; order Cuculiformes; family Coccyzidae; genus Piaya; species Piaya cayana. Next base: position 264,868 of record WAAB01011627.1, on the reverse strand, counting down.
TATTAATTTTAATATCTCATATGACTGAAGTTTTGTAATGAGAAATAAAGTTCTGTTGTTTTAAAGAACATATTTTTATTGAACTATGGTATGTATTACGTGGCTGACTTGCTGAGAAAAATGGGAACATTCTGCCAAGCTAGTGCCAGGCACCACTTCCAGACATTTTAACCTCAGGCTTAATGACATCTGCAATTGAATCAAAATACTGCCTCCTAGACATCTATAGAAGTTCAGTGAAATTAGAGGGCACATATATACACATCAAAGGAAAGTTTCTGCAACTGCTTTTGATGCTAGAATGAGATGAAAACATCATATTTATATGTACAAAACAGGGATTCTCAGTGGAGTGGAAAGTGTGTAGATGGACAGATGTGAATAACCCAATTATCTTGGCAGGTCCAATTCAGAACTACAAAAAAAAAAAAAAGCAACCCAAAACTCTGGTAATACTGAGTTAAAATTTCTATACTGAATAGAGCTTGAAAAAGAAAGGTCTCTGAGATGGAAAACAGAACCTAAATACTAACTTTAACACTGTTTTTTTGGTTGTGGGTTTTTTTTCCCCCCCTCTTGTTTTTTTCTTCCCCCTAACAGTTAAACTGGCTTAGTTAGCCACGCTGTTCTTCAGAAAGGGCCTAGACTGTACATATATCAGCAAGAACTGTTGAAGAAATAACAAATAATAACCCAAGGATCCAGGCAAATACCTTCTACCAGCTATGTGATATCAGCAATTTTCTCCCTGTTAGAAATTATCAGCAATTTAAGATGCAACCCATTTACTATTTTTGCAAGCTTGTATTTGGATTCATGAGCAGGTAAACATGCTTTACAGTGTTAAGTGCTTTACAGAGGGCAACTTGCATATGCTGAAACAGGATGTGCAGCCCAGGAGTAAGTCAATACAAGTAATATGTCAAAGCATATATTATACTGCTAATAATTTAATAATAATTTTAGCCAAGAAGCATGTTCACAATTAAAAGTCTTAGAACAGGTATCTACACTTCTCTCTTAATTCAACTAATTTAGAAGAAAGTTCTTTCAAAAAAAAGAAAGGGAATAGAAAGATACAATGTCAGTGCATCAAGGTGACACTGAGCTCACATAAAAGAAAACAAAGGGAGACTTCCTGCCAACTGGCCTTTTCTTGTCCTATGTTTTTCCCATTATTCAATAAAAATCAATTACTTCTTTAGCCATGCCATTTGACAGTCACTTGTTCCTCAATCTTTTAATCAGCTACTAACTGATATTTTTTTCTTTCAATCTTTTTTTTATTCTTTGAAATGGAACTTCTTTTCCAGATACAGATTATACAACATAAAGCAGCTAATACCATCACAGAAGTGAGGAATCAACAGAAGACTTTCCCCATCCATATTTGACCTTTTAGCTCTTTTAAAACTTTTTTAGCAAAGTACGATTTTTCAAAAGAAAACCTGTGCAATGACTACAAAAACTAGACTTATATCAACAATCTCCTTGTTAAACAGAGCCATCATGACTCTGTCAGTATTTGACATGAAGAGAATCAATTTGTACTATTTATTAATCGCTAAAATTAACATATTAATCCATATCAAGAGTTCACTGGGAACTACTGATGCTACAAAATACTGCCTTTTCCTCAATCTAGAAACTGAAGAAAGCTACGTTTTTGTATTGAGTTTCAAGTCTGTTTTTTCCTCTAGAAGTAACACTTCTTTCATATCTACTAAATCAGTATACATTTACATTAGCAAAGCCTCTTAACAGTATCACCCTGACTCACCTCCCCCACCCCCCCCAAAAAAAAACAAACAGGAAAAAGTCTTAATACAGTTGGCATTGGCATTGTATTGTTTGACTGTGGATACTGAAAAGGTTTTACTCTTACCCTTCTTCTGATCTAATTACCAGCAACTGCCAAATACCGAGTTCTGCATAGATAAGGTTTCAAGAATTTAGACTGTTGAGTTACATGCAGTAGGTTGGCTGCTCCTTTTCAGTGCACAGGAAAAATGTAGATAAAAAGGAACACCTGAATACCAGATTTTTTCATCTGTGTGATTATAAAATGTCTGAATAATTAATCTCTCTAAAAAAACCCCTCAACAGACAGGGCCTAAATATACTGAGAAACTGCCACCCTATTCCTACAGGAGGTTCCAGTGCTATTGATGCATTAATTTCATAAAATCATGGAATCATAGAATAACCAGGTTGGAAGAAACCATCCCATCATTGAGCCCAACCATTCCTATCAAACACTGAACCATGCCCCTTAGCACCTCATCCACCCGTGCCTTAAACACCTCCAGGGAAGGTGAATCAACCACCTCCATGGGCAGCCTGTTCCAGTGCCCAATGACCCTTTCCGTGAAAAATTTTTTCCTCATGTCCAGCCTAAACCTCCCTTGGTGGAGCTTGAGGCCATTTCCTCTTGTCCTGTCCCCTGTCACTTGGGGGAAGCGACCAGCACCCTCCTCTGCACAACCTTCTTTCAGGTAGTTACAGGGAGCAATGAGGTCTCCTCTCAGCCTCCTCTTCTCCAGGCTAAACAACCCCAGCTCTCTCAGCCATTCCTCCTAAGGCCTGTTCTCCAGCCCCTTCACCAGCTTCGTTGCTCTTCTCTGGATTCACTCCAGAGCCTCAACATCCTTCTTATGGTGAGGGGCCCAGAACTGAACACAGGATTCAAGGAGCGGTCTCGCCAGTGCCAAGTACTGAGGGAGAATAACCTCTCTGGACCTATATGCTGATTAAAAATCAGAAAGATCCACCATGACAGGTTAATTGAAGAGTTTTCTAATCTCACTGTTATTTACTGAGAGCCAGTGAAAGATTTGTAAGCAGGGTAGAATGCCTGAATCAAATTGTACTTCTTGTTGGAATTGCCACATGCTGCATCATCTAGACAGTTTTCTAGGGCTTCTAAGCAATTATTATGTAAAATGCCAATAGCTGTCAAATCCAGCAATTTACAGATTTAGTATCTCGCAACCTAATTCACCTGACAGAATGATATGCAGCTTCTTAACATCTTAAAGATAAAAGGGACTCTTCTAGGCAACTCCTTGTTTCTGACTGTGCAACAGCTGAAAATAATCCTAGGGAACTCAATAACACACTAATAGCATTCATGGAGGTTCTAAGGTGATACTGAATAGTTCATGAGTTCCTAGTATAAAGTACACCCTACACTAGTGGCTTCAGATAGTTTCTATTCTTGATTACAAAGCATGTCAGCAATAAAGAGAATATATGGAAAGTGTACTATTCCATGCTACTCATATATCTGTAGTTATTTAAATTAAGTATGCTTAAAAGCAAGCAACACCTAAAACCACACACAATATTTTTATGTTAAAATTATTTCCAATTACAGCTCTCTTCCATGGAAATCAAACCTTTCAAGATCCATTTGCTGCTTCTGACACTGAAATGATGATTACAATAAACCCTTTAGTAAAACTTTTCAAAACAACCCTGCTGTTAGTAGCAATAGTACATTTTTAGCATACAGCTATCACAGAACTGGGTTTTTATATACTTTGACTTTGTAGAAAGGCATTTTGTGTTAAGCTTTTATAAACATGTAGCTAAAACAAACAAAAAAATTGCTGATGTGAAGGATTTACAAACTAAGTCAATACAGACTGTGAAAGAAAGGAAGTATTATTGAGCCATATGGAAAAGAAGTAGAAAGATAAATAAGCCTCAAGATAAAAAATGTCTGCAAACCAGGATCTGTGCTCTTCCTAACAAGCTTCCTAACACCTAAAGTACATAAGCTTTTATTTGCCTTCTTTCCTTCAGTGGCATTTTTTGTGTGTTTCCATCTTCCAGTGTCAACAGGAAGAAATAAAATGGCTCTACACATATTTTCAGATTGCTGGTTAAAGGACGCAGAGGAGGTTTTAAATCCCCTCTGGAAAGGAATTTACACAGACCTCCCTTTTCTTATGTGAATGTTCTGATTAGGTTGTAACAAAACAAAACAAACTTTTATTATGGATACAGTAGTCAGTTGAATGTAATAAATAGAAACATCATAAACTACTTAGACATCTGAAACTGTAGTGGACACAGAAAAAGCGTCTGATATCAAAAACTTAAACTAATTAAATTAAATTTAATTAAAAGTCTGAAAAAACCTCTTTATGGAACTGCAGGCTCAGGGAGCAGGAATATAATGCAATTTTTCCTTTTGGAGAATAGTCCCCTTTCCTACTTGCTTCTTGATCTCCTAAGTAGATACAGTTCTTAGCTATAATTTTAACACAGAATAAGAAGACATACAGGATCAGAGTAACAGAAAAGCATAAGTACATGTGATAACTCTTATTTGTAGTAGACTGAATTCTTTGAATAAAGAGAAACCAAAATCCTTCAGAATTTTATAGTAATATGTTTCCTGTGCCTACTGCTATTGCAGACACCAAAATAACTTCTCTTTTCTCTAAAAACACACATTGTGCACATCAGAACATTCAAGTATCATGAAAAGCAGAAACTAAGAATTAAGAAAAAAATACAGGAACTATTAAAAATATTAGGTTCAAACCAGAAAATGTGAAAACACCCCTCTATATACAAGTGATTAATAATAATAACTAAAAATGTTCTTTCTTACCAATTCTAAGTGACTGCACATTAAGAAAAACCTTTTTATCTTTATTAAGAAAAAAAAGGAAAAACAAGCTGTTCAGTGTAATTGAACTTTGTTTTCCTACACATCTAAGAATGCCAAGCTACTAGGCTAATACCTACTTAGCATACCTTTTGATGCTTATTAAGTCTTAAGATAAAATGATTACTAGTGTTCTGAAATACTCTGACTGCTCCAGCCTGCAGTCAACACTAAAGAAGTTAGAGCTTGGATTCAGGCAGTAAAAAATTCTATTTTTTTTCCCCCTACAACATAGGCTATTACAAGTACACTAACCCAGTTTTACTTAATTTCTATAAAATTCTGAACCAATTTCATCTTAATCTTTCCCATTATGGAAAAGTTCAGTTTTCAGTGAGGTACTTTGAACATACTGAGATGAAGACAGTAGTTATTGTTATGTTTCTCTGTGAAAGCAAAACAGTAAGAGAAAATTTACTGTGCAAAAGGCTAAGCTTCTTTTGAAGTTACTCCAACGTTATAAAGTGAACTCAGGACAATCATAAGCCTCCCACCTCCTGCTACAAGCTAGCTTTCATGCATATTTAAAACACAGAATACTAAATACAGCAAGATATTTCTCCTCCTAAGAAGAAAAGATGAGAACAAATAACAGGTGGTACCATGTGCTTAATGCATTACAGCAATAGATACAGAAGTAGAGAATGGAGGAGCAAAGTGGGTTCTACAAATAAATGAAAACCAGGTATGAACCACATAAAAGAAATGTTTGGCATAAAGAATGTTGTCTTTATGTTTACCCTGTTGCAAAAAAAACAACCTATATCTTCCAGTCCTTACAAGATATTTGCAGCTGTCCTCTGCACCTTTTCTACAGTTTTTAACTATAACATAAATCAGACTCCAAAAGTGCATTCTACAAACGTGCTACTCCATGTAAGAAAGTAAAATTATTCCCTTATTATAATCACTATTTTACCTCTTTACAGCACTACAAAGCTCTCTCACTTCTAAATTACTTCAGTGGTTGCAAGTTGACTAGCAAGGTGTGCATTCCCTGTTTTAATCTGATTCACTCTTTCCACAGGTCTGTGAAAGTTGCAGTTTTGCAATTAATTTCATAGAATCATAGAACACCAGGCTGGAAGAGACCCATGGGATCATTGAGTCCAACAGTTTCCATCAAACACTAAACCATGTCCCTCAGGACCTTGTCTACCCGTGTCTTAAACACCTCCAGGGAAGGTGAATCAACCACCTCCCTGGGCAGCCTGTTCCAATGCCCAATGACCCTTTGTGTGAAAATTTAAATTTAATTTAAACAAACCGAAGATAATTTTAAGCAATTTTGTAACCACAGGAAAAGCCAAATCATCTTGCTCACCCTACTGTCTCTCCAAAAAGGTTCTATCATCATCCACAGCTACATGGCTCTAAGTGTTGACAAAGGAATTCAGTTTAGGGATTAGATGCACCCATTTTAGCAGACACTGCAGTAAGATCTGCTTATATCAACTTGGACAAATCGTGAATAGTCTTTGCTTAAAAATGAAGTTTCATATTATGAAGTCTCTGAGAGCAACAGCACATTATGACATAACTGCCTCCCTGCTCTTTAAGTCTGTTTCTGTCCCCATGCTATCATTCCCTCAGTTCTGTCAGCACAACAACATGGACAATACCTGAATAAAAGCAGAGATTTGGCTTTTTAAGAATGCCGAACCTTCCCCCTCCTTCTTATAACTCTTATAGTATTAAGCTGTAGTTTCACTGTGGGGGTAGGAATGAGCAATCAAATATAGAAATGCTTTAGGCTGCTATCTCTTATTTCATAAGATCTAATCTTATTAAACTGTTGCTTAATTATATCTTGGCTCCTATTTGAACTATTACTACTGTGCATTAAATATTGTAACATGCTTCATTTATGCAGTTTTGTTTCACAATCTCGGGTGTTTTCTTAGCTTTTAAGTGGCATGCTATATAAGCTATTAATTACACAGATGACAGATAAGGTAATGTTTGATCTAATTTAGCCCTCTAACACTTATTGTCCATGTTCAGCAGTCTGGTATCAAAGGACTCTTCTTAATATGGGAGCAAAACCACTTTGTGTACACAAAAGACTGTCCTTATTGCTAATTATGACTCCAACAACTTAATTAATAGTAGAAAGTTAAACCTAAGAAAAATATTTTACTTCATTCTATGGTACAGAAACCACTACAACTTAGAATATTCTGAGGGTGCACTTGGGAATTTGGGAGGATTTATTATATTATGTAAATATTTTACTATATGCTTGTAGACAAAAAGCAGAATGTGAAGCCATCACAATTATTTTTGATGCTGTATCACACAGAACAAACAGAAATTAACTTTCAGTTTCAAAATAAATGTTAAAAAACATAAGCATGCTTTAAAGTATTCTAAATTGTTTAGGAAGTTCTGACCTTTTTTAAACAAAACATAGCACATGCTTTGAAGATGCATTTCTAACCAAACACAAAGTTACTTCAAAATTATAATAAACTTACCTGTGAGCTGGAATTCTGCGATCACCAGCAACCAATACCACATCACACAGCTGTTTGTGTCTAAGATAATTCTCCATCTTTTTAAAAGTTTGTTCCGCGTGGTTGAGAGCCTGAAAAAATTCATCTGAGGCACAGGGCTCCATAGTTTGACAAGATGATAAGGTATGACTGCTGTTGGAGGTTCTGCTTAAGACAATAACAGAAATCTTAAATCACACAATATTGAAGTGCAGCAATTATGTACAGATTATAAAATAAAAATAATGTGATTTTAAAATTGACATACATGATTTGTTTTAACATATATTCCCTTGCTATTTCATTTCCCTTCATAGTCATGCTTTCTCTCTTCTTCCAAACCTAATCTAAACACTTGTGAAAAAGATACAATCACTAATGTTGTGAGGTTTAGACTGGATATTAGAAAAACATTCTTCACTGAAAAGTTTGTCAAGTATTGGAACAGGTGCCCAGGGAAGTGGTTGAGTCACCATTTCTGGAGGTATTTAGAAGAGGTGTAGATGTGGCACTCAGGGACATGGTTTAGTAGTGGACTTGGCAGTGTTAGGTTTGTGGGTGGAGTTAATGATCTTAAAGATCCCTTCCAATCTCAATTATTCTATGATTCTAAGGAATCAAACCTCTCCCTGCCATATATGTTGAAGTCTTGCTTCACACTTAGCCTAAGTTAGCTAGAACAAAACTCAGCACACTGAGAACTACTAAAAGACTGTGGGCACGCAGGGGGGGAAAAAACTTCAGGAAACACATCAACATATCAGCATGTAGCATACTCATGCAGCTTCATGTTTCCAAAATGAGATCTAGCAGCACAAAAGCAAATACAGGGTAAAAGCAAGGGTGGATGGGGACAAAAATTATTCCTGTCCATACACACAGCAGCTTGGGAGGAGAAAAGAGGAACAGAGAAAACACAAAAGGAATGCATGGGCCTAGGACATAAAGGAGATGAGTCCTAATAACATACACTCAGGGAAGCACCTTCTCTTTTTTCAGATCTTTAACTGACTACTACTGGCTTTTCCACACTGCAGGCAACTTATAAAATACTCTGGACCAAAATATTTGGAAAGACATGGATTCACAACGTCTACATCCCAACCCTGCTTTCACAAAGATGTCAGGAACTCAGGTAGCACGCTCTGGACTAAATCTACCAAGAGACTTAGAGCTCAGTCCTTAGCCTAGAATATTAATCTATAGACAGAGCTCCTCGAAATCAAAGTCTAAATTTTCAGCAGAAAGTGTTCTGTAAATGTGTTTGCTGTTCATTTTAATTTTGATTAGTTTGTTTGTTTGTGAGGTTTTTCATGTGCTAAGACAGCTAAAAAGGCTTTGCAATCTGCAACTTAGTTCAATTCTAAGTCTAGTAATGGACCAGAAATTAGATACCTGCCTACCTACTTCCCTTGGAGGACTTTACCTTAAACGTGTTCTCTGAAGTAATGGTTAGCCATTTAGTTAAGGTGTGTGAACTTCTCATTCCTCAGGGAGTCACTTGTCCTGCCTCACACACCAAAGCTCTGACAAGCTGGAACAGGAATTCTTTGTGTTCATGTGGGACACTAAACCAAGGAACCCATACAAGTGAAAAATGTAACCATAAAAAATATTATATTAGCAAAGTTAAGTGGCGTTCTCACAGTGCATGAGCCAGAATTACTCTGGGAGAACAACCTTTAAACCAGCAACCCTGCAAGTTGAACGAAAGTGGAGAGAACAGGGTGCTGCTCAACAAGAAAAGGCTGATAAAGTTATTGTTTGATATCACAATTTATCACCTCCTCAATTGTGCTGATAAAGGTTTGGTTGTTTTTTTTTGAACCATATTTCAACTCAGATTCCTCAAATTATCTCCAATAATGATTAAAAATTATGATATCAGGGATTTTACTTACATTACAACCTCACAAACAGTCGTGTGCATATATGTGCATGAATAAATACCTATCTTTAGATGTAACTAAAGAAGCAACAAACTGGTATGAAGGACAAAACTTTTCAATCTAACATTGTGCTGTATCAGACCTCACTAGAGCTATTGCCAGTCCAAAGACTGCACATACATACAGTCTGCACAGAACTCAGAGGTTGTCACTGGCTCTTGTTCAGTAAGGAGAAATAATTGCAGTGGTGTCTGTTTTCCGTCACCCACAATAAAGAACTTAATCAGGACACAGAGCCAAACTTAGTTCTTCCCCTCACCTGAAGAAGTTCAGCCCTACACCTGTGTCTTCTAGCCAGTAACTTACAAGCCATTTTCTGTAAGGAAGGAAAAGGAGAAGGAAAGAAAGATTAAGTTTCAGTGACCTGAAGTGACTCTTTCAGTGACGTGAAAGAGACTCTAATAGTTGAGGTACTTGCAATACAAGGAAAGACATAGCTTCAAGGCCTATTTATGTCTATTACCCAATGACTGATTATGGAAAATCTCAAATCTCTCTCCTTCCCTAAACTGTTTAATGAATCTCTTTCCCAGTTCAGTTTGCCACAGCCAGGACAGCTTGGGAGAATACACAAACAAGGAAAGAACAGAGGAAGGGAAAGACCTGCTCTTCTCTGTCACTGCACTAGTACTGAAATGTGTTCAGAAGTACCTGGCCTACATCCCTTTCACCTGAAGAGAGGAAACCTGGGTATCTAATGCCCACCTATGAATCCCATGCTCAGAGGAAACACCCAGCTGTGAGGTCCTGCAGCTCTGAGCATCAAGGCAGCTCTGCTCATTTTGGACCTGGCTCTCACATTTATCTTCCAGTATAGCTTGAACTTCCCCTCCCACAGGCCAGAGGTGTTTGCTGCTTTCGCACCCCTCACGCATACTACTAAGAAAGTTACATTAAAGGCCAAGTCTGTCAGCCTACACGAGAAGTGTATCAAAGAACTCTTTCTGCATATTCCTCCAAGATTAAGATTTAAGACCATATTTTTAACACGCTAAGTAGTAATATTGTTACAAATATCTTAGAACATTAGTTGGTAGGGTTTTCTTTTTGTATTCTTATAATTTTCAATCATACTTTTCTTGGTTTTCCTTTTCTTTCCCTATTTATGTCAAAAAGATCCAATGACTAATTTTTATTAAGTATGGTACAATTTCAGGACGATTGTAAAAATATGTTGCTCTGAAGACAAGGTCTTTCCCATGCAAGCCACACATTTGGTAACAAATATACATATACAAAGCATGTTAGCTTCAGATTCTCTATCTAATAAAGAATTTATATACGAGTATGCATTTTGAAATCAAAATTATGTATAAGCTGTGCTACAAACCCATTAATTTTTAAAGGATTTCATTTCTTGAAGTAGGATGTTTAGAATAATGAGTTCTGCACCATATAACAGTTCATTGCAAAGCCATGAAGCAATTAACTGGGCTAGTATGTAGTGAAAAACCAGTTACAAAAGTAAAAGCACGTGAGATGATGATGATGATAATGACTGGAGAACTGAATCCGCACCTCTCCTTCTGCTGTTGTGTCAGACACAGTTTTCAATATTAAAACACAGCAAACTACATATACTCTTTTCTCTCCCACTTTTACTGAACTCCTTTTCTCAATAGCAAAGCATCAGCACTTTTCAAATTTTACTGGGAAGAAGCACAATCTGTTCCTATCAACAGGATTCGTTATTTTAATTATTTTAAAGCCTTGAGATTAATTTTAAGGAGTTACAATAGTTATTTTATAGCAATCACACATACCAATTAGCAACTTCTGAATTCCAGTAAGTATTAGCCTTGGCTATAACAAAGATGCAAACCTGCTTTTTTCAAGCATTTATTTTAAATTCTTTTAAGGAAGGTACCCTTTAGGTTAAATGTTTCCACGTTTGTCTTTGAAATGAAAACGAAGCAAGAAAGACTTCATTATGGATTTAGATGAGATCTTAGGAAATGTTTTCCTGTGAGGGTGGGGAGGCCTTGGTCCAGGCTGTCTGAGGAAGTGGCGGCTGCCCCATCCCTGGAGGGGTTCAAGACCAGGTTGGATGGGGCTTGGAGCCCCTGGTCCAGTGGGAGGTGCCCAGTGCAGGGAGTTGGAACTGAATGGATGTGGAGGTCCCTTCCAACCCAAACCATTCTGTGATTCTGACTGGAAGAACTGTCTGTTTGAGGGAGAATGCGAACTGTTCTGTACCACTTGAAATGCCAGCGTAGGAGTATTTTCTCATGAGATGTTTCAGCAGTGCCGAGCTGAGGAGTGAAAAGCTTACAGCTTTCCTTCTTCCCAAATTATGTGATAAAGGAGTCAATGGTATCATGGCCTGGAGAAAAGGAGGCTGAGGGGAGACCTTATTGCTCTCTACAACTACCTGAAAGGATTCACCTTCCCTGGAGGGGTTTAAGGGACGGATGGATAAGGTGCTGAGTGACATGGTTTAGTGTTCGATAGGAACGGCTGGACTTGATGATCCCGTGGGTCTCTTCCAACCTGGTTGTTCTATGATTCTATGACTAGAAAAGGTCCATTCCTCCACAAGATCATATAAAACCCTATGAATTTGCAAAATTGGAGTTTCACTGCAAGGTAAGTGTGACACGGTTAGATCAAGTGTACATAGTACAGATGCTGACCTTAATATACAAGTGCCACCTTGTCTCTAACCTTTCACAGCAAGTATCAGCTTATTTCCTTGCCTTAAAAAGTCACATTTCTTTTGACAGAAGCAACACATTGAAGTTTAGCTGGTTACTAGAGCCTTGACTGGACAAATAAGTCAGGCAGAACTGCAACAAGAGTTTTTTTTTTTTGCTTTGCAAAATCTTGGTGGAGAAAACACCCTGGATATACTGCTGCTACATCTACTCAGCTGGATGGTTCAGAGAGTCAGAAAAAGAAGTCTGTTTTTCAAAAGATTACTATGTTCTGTCTTCTTTTCCCACGCCCTCCACCACTCCAAGTCCAGCCCTTCTCCTTTCCCCTCAATTCCTTGAGGTATTGCCTCACTTGGCAGGAGATAGCAAATAACATGACTATTGGGAAGCTGTGCTGCACAGCTAGCTTGGCAGCAGATGAATCCTGTCCTTTTTCAATGAAGGCATTAACCAGGGTTTCTCTCCGTTCAACCAGCTGCCATTTGTGAGAAGTGACGTTATCTTTGAGACTTCTGCCTACCTCCACATTAGAATGAAAGCAGTCCATGTGTTTTAAGGCTACCAGGGAAATGGCAGAGGTGATGCAGAACTCAACTTATAAGCTTGGTTCCATTAGGTAATCAAACTAAAAGCAAACTCTTTAGGTACACTACAGAAATACACAGGCAGCACTACACACCAAGTCAAATGGCTTTCAGAGATACACTGAAAACAGTGCAAAATGGGAACTGGAACAAGTATAACATGTGCACAGGACTGGCTTAAATTCTGGTTTACATATGTTTCTGCAACACAAACTGAGTGTAGATGAAAGCATTAGGAGCAGTAAACAGACAAAACTGTACAGATGGGAGAAAATGCATGCCTTCCTCCTCATTACTACATTTCCAGTGAACACCATTTTGTTTCTCAGAAAATGAAGTAACTACCGTCATATTCTAAAGCTGAATATATGCATAAAAAGTATTACCTTTATAAATATGACATGTAAATAAACAGAAAATCAACAAACCAATGTAGACATTTCATCATACAGAGATATTAAAACAAGTATAATATTTCAAAGAAGAAACATAGTAAAAATATTAGTTTTATTGACACTTCAAAAAGGTTCAAAATAATAAAAGGAGTTTAGGGATAAGTGATGAAAATGATTGTATATGTGCAAGAAAATGGGTGCAACAGCCTTGTGTTTAGAGACAACAATATAGAGAAAAAAAATAATGCATAGTACCTCTGACTATAAATCCTCTGCTCCTGTTTACATTCTTGTAATTCAAACCCAAGAATAAAGTCAGTGAAATCAAAAGCTCATGTTTGAGTGATCAAAGCAGAACCCTGCAATCATAAATGAAGGGCATGGAATTTGCCCTAGAAAATTACTGATGAGCTATAAGTTTCACTACTGTTCAAAACCAAAGACATATACTCTGTTACCAGAACAGATAAATCTCCAGCAGCAGGATTTTCTAACTAAAAAAAGTCTTATGCAGCCAAAATGTAAATCTATTGTCAGCTGCTGAGACAATACATGGAATTTTGCCATATTGCATAACAAACACATGATCTCAAGGTATATTTTTTGTAATAATATAATTGGAAGCTCCATCGCAATTTCAAGCCATCTTTAGGCTAGGGTAGTCAGTTGTTTAGGTCATACATATGAGAAAAGGTAAAGCGTATCTCCCCTTGGACAAATTAGGATACCTATTGAGGTAAGGCTTTTGCATTTCTAAACAAAACTTAAGTTTGCAACTTTCTCACTGCATTGAGATGGCTTCCTGCATTGCAGTTTTTACATATAATGTTTCAATGTAGTTTTAGAAATTTTTTTTTCAGTTTGGTTGTTTACACTGCTGTCTCCAAGGTAGCTGACATTTTATTGTGTACAGAGACCAGAACACAAATTACAAAAAGAATATGCCAGCTTTTATGATTCTATATTATACTTTGTAAGGAGTAAAATACTTCTTCCTTCAAAGTTAGTAAGGTAAGAACCTCAGCTGCAGAGAATAGAGTTTGTTCAAAAGAAGGACGCTGAAAGGATTCTTGGAAAAAACAAGCAATGGTAAAAATCAGGAGACTCTTTTAAGGGCTGGGAAGAGTGTAAATAAAAGGAGGACACCATAGATGGTGACAATAAAGCCTGCTAAAAATCCATGCTGTATCATAATTTAAGATAAGACAATTGAAAAAGGGCAAAGGTGACACTGGAGAAACTAATAAGCACTGTAAGGCTACACGTGCATATGAACTTGAAGGCTAGTGATTTACTCTGTGCGAGAGTACCAATACGCAGAACTACAATCTTGCAATCAAAGGGCACAGGCTGAAGCAAACACAAATAAATACGCATAAACCTTAATCTAATTGGCATGAATAACAACAGTCATCAGAACCTGGAGCACAAACTCCAGCATTACCCATGCTAGCCCAACAAAGATGTATAACAGAGCCCGCTAAGCCAATACTACTACATGTTTAATGGTTTTTAATTTTTATAAGAAAGCACGTAGGAATGTTTCGTTGCAACTAGATCTTTGATTTTAGTGCTGATATTTCCTGTCTTTCTTCTAAGAGATGGCTTGGACATCTACACTTGAGTGTGATCACTAAGTGCAGTAGTATAAAAACATTCCTGATTGAGCTTTAACGTAGTCAAAGTATGTGACAATCACTGCAAAGTATGGCTGCCTTGCACAGAAGCCCATTCTATCCAAATAAATAGCTAGAATCCCCAGTGGCTTTGCAAAGTTCATTCTGAAGCTGCTTGTCACCTTATCTTCATTAAAACATCTGCTGTTCAAGCTTCCTAGATTACATCTGCCTCATATATGCTATATAATAGTGCTACTCCAACTCTTTTCAAATGTGCGCAGACAAAACCCAAGTGAAGATGTAACAGGCATAGAGGAAAATTAAAGAATTTGACCAGTCACATGAGAAAAAAGAAATAAGAAAGCCAGATTCTCCATTGTAAAACAACCTGTCTTTCAATGTTTCTTATTTTTATCTAATTCCTGCATGTATCTAGCAAAAAAAAGCGCTCTTTTTGTAGTTTTTTACTTCATTTCAAGTATCACACTACTATCATGCCAAAATTATGTCCTTTTTTGACAGTTTATATTATTTTATTATAGGAGAGACACAGAAATGCACAGCACAATTAGAGTTCCTAAAGAACATACAGCCTCAAAGGTCAGTAAGACTGAAGTGACAGAAAAAAACTATCAAAGGTTTCTGAAGATTGAAAACTGTTGGGGGTGCAAACTTAGATTTGAAGTTACAAACTACTAACTCTAAGACTATTCATACACAGTGAGACCGCAGAGTAGCTACCACCCGTTACATTCAAGTACTGTCTTAAACTCAATTACAGACATCTTACTAAGCTATTTGAGGTTAGGACACAACTGATGAATTCCAGAATATTGCTTGTATTTAATGTTCAGATATAAATATACATTTTATATTATACTTGAATATATTTCCATACTTCAATCTATAGCAAAGTAATTCTAATATTTTAGTGCATGCCTGAGTGAAATGTACCAGATACAATACTCTGCACGCTAGGAACACTCTAGGTATTTTTACCTTGATATCCACTGTCCTTTCAAGGTCTGTGGACATCTGCTGCTTAGGCACCAACAAAAAGAAAAACATATCTTATTGCTAATAGGCCTGAATTTGCTATACAAGAATCTGCACACCTGCTGGAAAATTTTAAAAAGTGTACAAATCCAAAATTATGACCATTGCCTCGGGAATGCAGCAGAGTTAACAAACAGCAGCGACAGAGGAAATGTAGGAGACAAAAATCTGCAAAAGATTTCAAACCTCACTAGTCTAGTAAACAATGATTCAAGCTATTGTTGATTGCAAACAACACATACGAGTCTGCTGTGAACAGCACTATAGCTGACTAGCCCTGATCTCTGAATTTGAATGATGTCTCTGCATCTCAGATGCAGCCTTTGTCAAAGATCTGGTACTAAACTTGGATTTTGCTAATCCCTTATGCCACCAAGCTCCCCACCAATAAAAAATGAATTCTACAGCAGCTTTCCTCTAAATGAATCTCGTAATGATCTAAAGCTTTTATGATTACAAAGACCTGATCTAAATACTTTTCTACCTGTGCAATATGACACGGCAAAGAGGAAAGATTATAGATACACACAAAGCAGTAGATCTGCTTCTGTAACTAACTGGACAACAAATTACAGTGAAGAAACAAGGTAACTCCATAGCTTCAGTAAAAAGTTTAAAACAAGGATTATTTTAATACACACAATTTGTTTCTAATGGAGGCAACAGGGTTTCCATATGGGAAAAAAAGCCCTCTGAAAACTACACGGATGAACGTGTTGGGCTTTCTTCAATACATAGGAAGCTATATTTCAGGGCTAATAAAGACTAATTAAGTTCTAATAATCAGAAAAATTTCAGTTGTTTGGTAGACTTACTTAGTCTGTTTATCAGCTTATACATTCTTAACAAACACAGTGAACAAAACATGGTTTAAGTACAGTCTCCTTATGAGAGATACAGATAACAATAAAAACCAAGTTCTTGCACTACCATTTAGCTACATACTAAATTGTACCAACGCTGAACTCAAAATTTATCTAAAATACTTATTTTAAGGTACGAAAGTAAAACACTAGCAAGAATTACAAGACAATAAGGAAATTACAAATAACTCTAGATGCTACAGATGATTAAGCACATAATTTAAAATGTACTTCAGATTTACTAAGTCCCTGCCCTGTGTGCACATCCTGTAATAGTCAGGTTTGCCTGCAAAAAGAAACAAGAAACCCCCAATGCAATATGGGCTTCTCCTGCACCTAAATAAGTATCTGCAGTTCTCCAGTTCTACAAAGTAAAAAATTAGTATTGTCATATGTAAATTCTTCTCCAACTATTAAGAACAAATTTGTAGTGATTTCAACACACACATTTATCTCCTAGAATCACACATCTTTTCTACACTGACTGCCTTGCTACAATGAGAATATCCTGTTTGGGGTAATAAAAATTTCACATCACAAGTAGATCTTGCTGAAATGGAAGGTGATGTTACACGTATATCATATATATTATCCAGTTTCCACAGCTATTTAAAAATTCATACCTGAATGTCATTTAAAATAGGATCTGTTCAAAGACACATTATTTATAGCTTTACAGCAGTTGCAGCATGGTAAGACTGCTGTTACAAAGCATCATTGTGCAGGATTTCCTTTCTCTGTAATTCTAGTACTTTTGCCATTCAATGATAAAAGCAAATACACACTGTTGACTCCAAAGCATTTTTACCCTCCCTCCTTTCCTTGAATCTTTAAAGGTTATATACACCATAAATAGTTACTGTTGATATTATGGACTACTTTGCCATTTCACTAAATGAATTCTCCTAGAGTATGCAAAACACTAAACCTGCAAGAACTACATTGATCTGTCCTTAATAGGCTTTATTAAGCAGCGTACCATTCTAAATAGCCACATGTTCTGAAATGTCACATCACTGCAAAGTTATCTTAAAAGCAAGAAAGCAAACATCATAAAAAGTACTTTAAATGGTAAGCTAACTAGCAAGCACTATTTTCACTATAAAACAGGAAGAATGTTTTTAGTGAAACACAGCTGACAGGCAGTAAAATTAAATAAAAGAATTCAACTGACACCTAACAAGAAAGATTATTAACTTGCCTAATTCACAAAAACTGGTAAACACATTTAATTTACAAACAAATTTTGCAGTTTTCATCTTTAGTAACAATAATTAGGAGAACCAAAGCATTTTAATAGACATGATATAACCTTTTTTTTTCTTTTTAAGCTAGATACACAGAAAACAGTAATCACTTTAAAGTACGAATTGGCTGGCTTTCAATAGAATTCTGTTTTTCTTCAAGTTGTATATGTATAAGAAAAAACCCAACTTTCCTGGTTTCATCTTCTCATCTATAAGAAACGTGGAAGCATCAGCTAAGAGTCACAAGAACCTTTCATTTTCATAGTTTTCTCTTAATTGACATGGGACTAATTCTTAGCATAACTGAATAATCAGCGTGACTTCAAAACAATTTAGAAAGCATCTTGTAACATCATCATGTGAGGGACAGTCCCTTGTTTACAGCAGCATGCACTTAGTACACTATTTAGAACATAAATGAGTGCATTCACATTTGCACTTTATTTATCCTCATTGACTAAAGTTGCCTTTTAAAACAGTCCTAGTAAACACAGAACCCTGATTACAAATAATTTTGTTTCTGATGCACAGCAGCTGCTTAGTTTCTAAAACATTTTCATCTAGAACAAAGGCTAGCCTATATATGCATGCTATCTGTAAAAATGAAATGAAAACACATTTCACACAATAGCCAAGTAATAATTAACCTGCATGAACTGCTGTCCGATTCATTTTCTTCTTCACTTGCTCTATCATCTGTTTCTTGTCTGTCAAGCAAACGTGCACCTCCAGTCTCTTCTGCTGAGAATTCAAATGCAGGGATTTCTGAGGTTGATGCCATTGGCCAGGGAGGTGAATTCTGGAAATCCTGTTGGCTGGACCTTCTGTAACCAACTGATGTTAAAGGTAGGTTACCTGAATCTAAAAACTTTGTGCCACCAGTTGTTACATTCTGTTCTCTGTTCCAGAAGTCTCCCTGGTGGTTTTCAATTGCAGGGTTAGGGGTTGATGCCTGATGACCAAACCACCTCCATTTGATTTTCAAAATCTGCTTCACGTCAAACTCTTTACGAGAACCAGACATCCTTAGTGAAAGCCAGTGATCGTCTAGGCAACAGGGTAAGAAGCAGCACACATAAAAGAAGATTTGTGCACCCAACCAAGACAGGAGAAACACACGCTCTGCCTGTCTGTGGCAAGCAGATTTTCTACAGAAGGAGGGGAGAAAGCCTTGCTTTCACATAAAAAGGCTTCTTTAGCAGTATGTCATTTGAATATAAACAAAAGGCAACATACAGGGAAAAATCCTGACATAAAAAGAGGAGGTGAAACAATCACCTCAATCAGGAAAAATGCTAATCAGTTTACCCTAAGAGCTCCAAGGCTGTTTCTGTTGCCTCTGACCATTAGCTTTCAAAAACACCAAATAGTATTCATTAAAGCCCTTTCAAGAGCTGAATACCACCCCTTTTCCTAAACCACAAATGACAGAGAAAGTAATTCCTGTACTGCATCTTAGAATCTCTGCTTCTTATTCCATTAACTCTTGCTTCTACAGAGGGGAAAAAACCCACATAAAAAGCAAATTAAATCCTTCCTGCACTGTTGAAGAATAAATTTACAGAAAAGATTTAAAACCTATCCAAAGATAACTGATTATGCTGGGGAGAAACTGAACTGTAAATAATTCTTTTTCCCATTACAGGACATGCACTAACTTAAAAAGGACAAGAACAGCCTGAAAGGCTCAAGGGACTAGTACTGAGCTATAGAGCCTTTCATCTTGATGTGCTTTGATTCAAATCTAGGTCTGCAGCAACTGAAAATTTCTATCTGAAATAAGCTAATGGTTTCTATTCACTTACAGATCACTAAAAGTGAAAGCAAGAAAAAAACAACTGGTCACTATCCAAGGCACCAGAAACACCTCCTGCAAAACAGACAAAAGACGACTTCTCAAGAGGCTTATTTCTAATCCTAAAAAATCAGCTGTTCCATATCAGGTTAAAAGTATTGTGATGAAACAGCTAAAGAGATATATGCGTAGTTTTGAGCCAGAATTCCCTCTATAGGTAATTAATGCAATGTATTAAAATAACCAATAAGTTTTTACTTGAATGAGAAAGAGAAAGCCAAAAGGACAAAATACACAATGACCAGTTTATCTTTCCTATGAAAAACAACCTACTTCCTCTATGACATGTGGAGCCAGTTATGTATAAAATACTACAACTCATTCCAAATAGCAATAACAATTACAGAACGACAAAGAGGCACTAGATTTTATCAGTCGTTATAATAAACAGACCAGTTTTTTCAGTACTCACAGTTCAGTTAATCTCTTCAACTTTCCAGAATACATATGCAAGACATTTATACACTGTGTTTCTTTTCTACCTATTCATCAGAAGTAAAAGTCAATGTCTTTCAGATTAACATTATAAGCTACAGAATGTGTGATTTTGTAATCAGGATACTAGCAGTGTTCTTCAGAGCAAGTAATATGGGGCGTCTATATGAAAAGTTAAACAGTGCCAAATTTTAACACCCAGAAAAAGAGAAATGCTCTGTTTCACACTTAATGCTCTTTTCTAGGGAACCACAATGCTGGAAGTGCTAGTTTTAACACGGAAAGCTCACTCACCAATGCTCAGAACAGTTATTTATGAAACTGTTTTTCACAAATGCTAGCAAAGTGCATTTCTATAGAAACAGCATTCCAGCTGTTCTCTACAAAGAGATGCTGCGTTTCAGAATGCACACCTTGCCAGCACCCTGGCCTGCCAGAAGCTATATACCAAGGCCTTTGCAGCATATCCAGAATAAGCTGAATATACTTGTGAGGTGAGACGATTAGGTAGGTAAATATAGAACTATTATTGCCTTTGCTGGGGATTTAATTTAAACACAGACATACAGAGAAATATTTAAGGATAATGATTTAATAGATCAACAGAAAACTTGTACGGATGTTTAACCAAAATAATATGACTTGCAGACTCTGCTCAACTTGTACACATACAGCTAATTCTTAAAAGCTTAACTGTAGTATTCAAACACTGTCACTTGTGTAACTGCAGGCTGGGTAAAACTACAGTACAGTAGTAGTAACAAAACACATATTTTTATTTACCCTCTTCTTATATTTTGTGTTTGTGTCATGTGTTCATTAAGGGTGGAGAAATAGGACAAGGAATTGATATATTTATTAATATTCTAGTATCTTATTACTCGTTTAGCTACAAAAAGTAAGCTTGAAGTACCTTTATTTCTGCTGGTATGGTAAATCCATTATACATAAGGACTGACCTGGATTCTCTTTCTTGTATAACAAACTCATTTAAAATTCAAACTGTCTCAGTACAAGTCTATTAAGACAATGGCAAATTTGCCGATTCTAGTGCTTTTTCAGCACTTTGTCACGACTTGCTGGGAAATACACCCTAATTACTGCTTTTCTTCAGCTGTGAAGCTATGGGCTCAAACACAGATTAGAAAACAAAACATGCTGTAGTTTTAAGAGGCCAAAACACAAACCTGTTTTCTATTTTCTTTCATTTCCTTTATTATACAAACTCTTGCTTCTCTATACACTCTCCCAAATTACAGTTCTAAGATAGACTGCATAAATATAAAAATCATTTCTCTATTTCATATAAATCAGATACAAGTTTGTATTACAAACGATAAAATGAGACAAGTACCACTTAATTCTTCAGTTTAAATTGACAACATTTCTTGGAAATAACTGAGGGCCTCTTCTTGTCCTGCACAATCTTTATTACCATGTATAATGTGATAGCTGTTATCAGGTCCCGTGCTGGGAGTAAAGAGACTTTTGAGGGGATCTCAAATGATGAGCTATCAGTGCTTCCACTTACTAGAACCACCCAAACCTCATCTTTGACATCTCCCCTGGCAGCTGGTGCTCACAAATCCAAATGCCCACACCTAGGCTATCATACATCATATGTCTTTGTAACACACCACATTACCTTTCTAACAGGTTTTTCAGAAAACTAAGCAGTACCATCTTAGTCAAACACAGTACACACAGACCTCACAAGGATTCTGAAATATTTTTTTAATTTACTGAGGTAAAAGCTTTTGTATGATGAAAAGGTGAGCACTTACACCCATTTTTTTTTTCCCTGATCTTTGTCACTGTTGCAGTTGAACAACCATTTTCTAGTTTCTGATGAATCACAGAATCAGAATCACAGAATCAGAATCACCGGGTTGGAAGAGACCCATCGGATCATCGAGTCCAACCACTCCCACCAAACACTAAACCATGTCCCTCAGGACCTCGTCTACTCGTAACTTAAACACCTCCAGAGAAGGTGAATCAACATCCTCCCT
>WAAB01011627.1:186478-242637 GCA_013389865.1 Piaya cayana | reverse complement strand
GCCTCCCTACCCTCCAGCAGATCAACACTTCCACCCAGCTTAGTGTCATCTGCAAACTTACTAAGGGTGCACTCAATGCCTTCATCCAGGTCATTGATGAACACATTGAACAGGGCTGGACCTAGCACTGAGCCCTGGGGAACCCCACTTGTGACTGGCCTCCAGCTGGATTTAACTCCATTCACCACCACTCTCTGGGCCCGGCCATCCAACCAGTTCTCCACCCATAACATATCAACATATCATAGCAACACTAACTACAGGTACACTGTCCTCTTTGAGAACATAATTCTGTTCACATTTATGAGTTTTTGTATGCTTACTGTGAACAAAAACTTGAGAATTCTGATTCTGATGGCTGGGATTGATACTCCTAAGTGAGGAGCACCTGAGCGTTTAACTACGTAACGTCTCTCCTATGAGCAGCTCCACAGAATAATACATTCCTGAACTTAGCTGTGGGGGGACAGTTTCCCAGATTCTGCCTTGTGAACAAAAGGAAAACATTTAAATGCATATTATATGTAAAATCTGCAATTGCACAAATAGGTAACAACAAGAACATAGCATGACAGTTTTAGAAACTGCTCAATTCAAGATCTTTGGAACGGTTTATCTCCACAGAGATATAAAAATTATTCTTTACTAGCCAAAAACTTTCCTATACAGACATTCTGTGATATATAATATGTTTATTCACTCAAGGTTAAAGAAGATTGCAATCCAGCATAACCAGCTAAAATGTAGACCTTTACTCCTAAGATACTTCTATTGTATACTCTGAGGGAAGATACACTCTAAATATACGTCACTGAGAAAAATGGAAAAAATATTATTTAAATAACTGGAGCTGAGCACTTTTATTCATTGTGACACTTCCTCTTTCATTAAGAAGTTGATTCATTTTTCAAATAAACAAATATGTTTATGCAATACTTTACTGAGGTACTTTTAAGACTTGAATCTCAACATCGCCTTTCATGGTAACATTTTTCCTGCCACTGCCATGTTTTGGTTTCAAAAGCTATCATCACCTACCTTCAGGGCAACTCGGATATAATATTTTGAGGTATTTAGTATGTCAACTGGATTTAAAATGATCCATTTTTATATTGAAGATCTATGAGCATAAAGGCTCAGCTAGTGCTTAGAAAATATTAATGACCCCTTAAGTGCCATTTAAGAATGAAAATGTCAAAATAATTAGATAAAGTCCTTGTTTTGACTGTAAGTTATTTCCCTCCTGAAGAAATACTTTATGAATTAACAAAAACATTAAATATAAAAAATACATTTTAGACATAACTACACTCATTAAGATGTGACGAAGTAATACATTATTGCCAATATTCAGAGGTCCTAGACATGTATTCTAAGGCATAAGTAAGGTTCACTGACCGTAAGATGTTCATCAATTACACAAATGCATACTTAATATCATTAAAAAAGCATTCAAAATATAACACTTTATAAAGGGATTTTAAAACTTTAAAATATTAATTTGAGGCATTAAAATAACATCTATAGATAACCCCCAAACTTTAGTTCTTCTTGTAACTGTGCTCATGTTAAAAGATACAATAAATATTTACTTTATTTTACTTCCCTATTCCTGTATTCCAAACCCAAAATTACAGAAATAGCTCAACATAGGTTTAAGGAAGATAGATACGTTCATGCTCTGTGATCCTATAAAACAATCATCACTTCCTACCCTGAAAGTTTTTGTAAGTGCAAACACTCCTAATTCATGTTTATGTGAAAAGTGCCTTACCGCAGCGAAAGCATAACTCACCCTGGAGAAAAGGAGGAAAACACCCTAACACCCTACAGTTACTGACTGCATGTACTTAAACTCATTGTTCTGACTGGCAGAAATGAGCTGCAGCCAAATTGCTGGCATTGCATCACAACTTTCTGCCACTTTGCGTTGCACATTTCCCTTGGGAGGTGCAAGCCCTGTCTCTAGAAATACTGACTTTAGAACAGTCAGCTTAACAGCAGCATGAAAAGATCTCTACAGAGCAACAGCCTGATTTGCTGTTTCTTTTATTTGCATAAGTAAAGAAAAAAAAGATTTCCATATGTAATAAAAGACTATATTGCTTGATTCTACATTTTTTAGCTCAAGCAGCACACTGGTCCACACAGAACAATAGTTGGGATGCAAGACATTTCTCTAAGATTCAAACATTAACATTGATTTGTGTCAATCCAGATAATACTCAAGCATTAGCAGACAGTGCTCCATCTATTTATACAACTAAAACTGTAAAGCAGAGTTATTGCTGAATAAACAGTGCAGTGTGTCCCCTGAATCCTAGTCATTCTCAAAAAGTTTGCACTCTGACTCCATCAGGTCAGCAGTGGTTTTTCAGTTAGAACTCATCTATAATACAAAAGACAACACCATGAAATATCAGCCGCCCAAATCACAAAGCCAGCTTTCTGTACCAAAAGGTTGAAGTAGCTACATCAGGATTAAGGTTCCCAGCTCATACATTCCAGGAACAACTGGTACTGCCAATTCAAAAAAAACCCAAAAAAACCCAAACCACAAAAAAACAGGTAAAGTCAATCTAGTCATCATTCCAGAGACAATAATTCTCCAGCACATATCATCTCCTCTAGAAATGCCACTGCTAAGGAAGAGTTGTAATAAAAATACGTCTCTGCAGTTATTTAAAGAAGTCCTGGAAAAGTAAAGCCATTCTTTAGAACCAATTTATAAAGATATTGCTTAATAAAGCTACAAAAGGCCATATACAGCAGACTAAAGGACTGCAGCAACTCACCCAGAGATACTTTCCTGTTATTGAGACAATATAAACACGGTCAAGGTCACCTTCATAGGGAAATTTGCAGGCAAGCTAAAGAAGATATTTCGATATTTTTACATTTTTCCAAGACAGAAGCAGTTTTATTTCACCCCAAGGTATTTGGTTTTCCTCAGAAATCCACAATAAATGTGTAAAGAACACTACCAACATAGTAATTTGGTAAAAAATTACGGGTATTCACAGTTCTACATTAGGCCCCATATAGAAAACTACCAGACTGCAACACAGTAAAAGAACAGTGAAGAAGTAGATTTGCAAGTGATTGGGTAATACAAGCTAATGCTCTGTGCCAGACTACATAACCTTCTACGAGAAATACAGGCCTGTGTGCAATAAGTTTATACTGTATTTTAATGTCAAGATACATAGTGCCACAGTTATTGTAGAGAAATATTTCTAGCCAGACATGACATTCTAAATGAATGATTGAACACTAAAAGACACCTCAGAAGACTCATTATTTCTCTATCGATGAAGACCTCTGTTTAATTAGCAGCTTCAGTTAACACCCCTCCCCTTCCAACTGAGACTTTTGGCAGCATAAGGGATAATATATGAGGATATAATATTTTATTTCATATTTATGAAAAAAATGTTGTGACCTCATCTGGAATTTCTTGTGTGCAATTCATCATTACAACTCAAAAACAGTGTTGCAGAATACAGGTTTCACAGAAAGGCAATAAAAATGATTAAAGTATAAAATCAACAACCATCACTCTAAAAGGCAGAATGCTTATTAGAATCATACAGACATTTGCAGGTATCAAATTAACTTTTATAAGAAACATAATAATGTCTCATTAATGTCAAAAGCAGAACTTTTATATAGTTTTAAGAATTAACATTACATCTATAGCACTTAGCATATTTTAGGAACCCAGTTGTGCCTAACATCACAGATGTGAAACAGAACAGCTCATAAATCCTTGCAACGTAAATAATCCTATCACTCCACATCCACCTAGAGCTGCATCTCATACGGGACATCAAAGGCGATAAGAGAGGCTTCCATAGGTAGACAGGAGACAAAAGGAAGACTAGGGGAAATGTAGACTTGCTGCAGAACAGGACAGGGCCCTGGTGACACAGGACACATAAAAACCTTCTGACTCTGTCTTTTTCGGTAAGATCAGCCTTCCAAAATCAATGAAGTTGAAGAAATGGAAGTGCAATATCATGTACCTGGGGAGGACCAACCCCGTGCTTCAGTACATGGTGGGGGCCACCCAGCTGGAAGCAGCTTGGAAGAAAAGGACCTGGAGGTCATCAAGATGAACATGAGCCAGCAATGCACCCTCACAGCAAAGAAGGTGAATGGTATCCTGAGCTGCATTAGGAGAAGCATCCCCAGCGAGCCAAGGAAGGTGATCCTTCTCCTCTACGCAGCAGTGTGAGGCCACACCTGGAGTGCTGTGTCCAGTCCTGGGCTCCTCAGAACAAGAAAGAGGAGGATGTAACTGAAGAGAGCCCAGCAAAGGGACACAAAGATGACAAAGGGCTTGAAGCATCTCTCCTATAAGGAAAGACTGAGTGAGCTGGGACTGTTTAGCCTAGAGAAGACTTGAGGGGAGATGGGGATGTCTCATCAACATCTGAAGGGAAGATACAAAGAAGATGGAGCCAGGCTGTTTCCAGGGGTGTCCAATGATAGGACAAGAGGCAACAGCCAACGAATAGCACACAAAAGGTTCCACCTAAACATAGGCAATACTTTCTCACTATAAGAATGTCTGACCACAGGTTGCCCAGGAAAGCTGTGGAGTCTAAACCCTTGGAGATAGTAAAAAGCTGTCTGGACATAGTCCTGGGGAACCTACTTTTGGTGACCATGCTTGAGCAGAGGAGTTGGACGACCTCCACAGGTCCTTTCCAATCTCAACTATTCTGTGGAATTTTGTTATGTTTGTAAGGTAGCAAAAGAGAAAACAAGTATCTAGTTGACCATCACCTACTTATTGCAAGGACTTCTTTCCCTTCCTTAAACTGATTTTACAGGAATGGCTGCTCTGATAAATAAAGAATTCTTTTAATTAATCTAATTTAATTTATCATACAAATAATTATGAAAGTAACATAACCTATCAAATGAGCATCCTAATTCTACTTGTGTGCACTCACATCGATTAAGTACCTTCATTACATCACAGCGTTAAAAGTAACTGCTGGATAGAAAGAAACCATTTTGCTACGCTCAAGGTTAGACAGACAACAAAGCATTTTGATCTACTCTCTGTTTATGGATATGATCCTTACAAGTACAGATGATGACTGCCAAGCATGGTAACTAGATAAACAGGAGAGGAATTCAATGCATCAGTTCAATGCTGCTGAATGGAAACGTTGCTCCATAACAGGTTATCCTCATCCTCCTGCTAAATGAAATATTTTTTAAATCTTTTATACAAAAAAACCAAACCCAAGTCACCACACATCCTTAAATATACTCAGGAAAATACAAAACTAACATATACTACTGCATGAAGATCTCATCAGATCTAGATACTCTACAATCCTTTGCCCATCTATCCTGCCCATTGGCCCAAAGTTCTACTAATTTCTAATTTAGTTTTCAGTATTTATAAAAACTATTCTTATTAATTGATTCTCAGTCAAATTTTCAAACAACAGTGTTTGAATGTTAACTGAAATTATGACTTAATCTGTTAAGAATAATTGTTCTTTGGTCAATTTCTTATGCAAGGGTGCAAGTCAAATTTGTATACGTTAAATGAAAAAATCTATCAAAAAGTGCGAGGAAGTACAAAAGAGTGAAGTTCTATTAATTATCACTTGATCTGCCCACATGTTTATAAACTCATACTTAATTTTAGTTAATTACTTTTATTCACTTGGAAAACACTTCCAAGCTTAAAATGCTATAGTTCTTTGTGAAAAGCTTGGCAAACCTTATCAAGTTAAGATAGCATCATTAATGCCCTACTTTTTTAATGCTTTAATTATAGTTTGAATGCACAGGCCTGTGATTAAATTTACAGTCAAAATGTCATTTCTCTTACTGCATGTAAAAGATCAAGATTTAAACCCTGATTTCATCTTTGGCAAGGACCAAGTGATCATTCAATACCAAAATGTATTTCTCATTAGAATATAGTTTAGTATATCTACCACACAAACACATATGGATATGAAGAACAATTGACATGGAAAGCTTTACTCATCTGGAAGGCAACTGTTGGGCTAACTGCACAAATAAGCTTAAGTCAACAAAAAAGGTCTATTCTGGTAACAAGTAAGAACTTGTTTAAAGGCAATCCAATCACCAAAACCACCATCAGAAACCTCATCTTCCTGTGAGCTTCTCCTATGTCTCCTCACCACATACACACTGCTTGTAAACATTTATTTAATTCGGCAAGTCAGCCATATTACTACAAGTATTAGTTACAGCTCAGTTTAGTAAACCTCTCGGGACTTGATTCTTACCTTATTATACAATGTGAATATTTCATCTCTTCTACAGGTGTACTAGAGTCTGATTTTGACAGATTCTGCTGGCTCTGGAATTGAGGCTACAGTTAAGTGTAAGAATAGTGGGCACTTTTTTTCTTTTGTAAGGAATGATACTATTTCCACCCAAACCTGTACTAGACACCTTATGTCACCATCACGCCTATATAGCCCATTTCCAAATGTTACCAGTATTAACACTTACAGCTTCATAACACATTGGAAAAATGAGGGGAAGTTGTAGACAAATTAGAAAAAACATCAGAATTTAAAAAATTACCTAAAAGAGGTTTGACATAGCATAATTCTCTCATTTAAAAAAATTCTGAATAGCTATGATTGCACAATAGTGTAGCATACTTTGAAAGAAATTTTTGAGAGCAGGATGGTATGAACCTAACCCTGGGTTTGTCCTCTCCCTCTTCCTTCATTGCTCTTTCCCTTTTATGGGCAATGTATATAGAAAATTGATTCAAAAGTGCCAGAAGAACTAAATTAAAAAAATAAGAGTGTTTCAAAAGTGAAACTACTTATAGTTCAATAGGCTGCAAGATCTTCCTAGTCAAAGTCAGAATTAAAAATGTTATGTGTCAACAGCTCCTGCAGTTGAGAACATGGCCACCCACAAATAACCTACACTGAGCATGAAAGGGTTACAAAACTATAAGATACCACACTCTTCCACTTATTCGGAAAAAATTGTGTGAAACATTGAAAGAAGAATAGGAAATAGATTTTGCTTGACTGAAGTCCAGCTTTTAAGATACACTGCCTATTAAACTGAACAAAATGATTAAAAGACAGAAATTCAGAAACTACTAGGAAGCAGAACAGAAATTGTTTAATAACAGAAATTTTTCATGCAACTGAAAACTTACAACTGCATCGTTGAACTGTTTTTTTATGGTTTGTGCTTAGTTTTTCAAGATTGTCTCTCTATTAATATGGCACTTTAGAAGGAAATTGTACCTCAGATACTAGTTAGTAAAGAAAATGCTTCCTTTATAGCCCTTCTTCTTGCCAGTTTAAGTTCCGATTAGAACTGAGACTGGAAGTGAGGATTCCTTTTTCACCAAATATAGAATACTATAATCTCAAAACGAAGAGTGATGAAAGAAATAATCATGGTTGTGGCCTCGTAAGACCCAGCACTTCATAAAATTAATTAACGTTTCATTTAATGTTGTCTTTCTAATGCTACTGGTGTAATGCTTTGCCAAGTTGAGAATTGCTTTATTGTTGGAGACAGAAAACCTATCTAGCCAAACAAAACCCCTTCAACTGCAACCCACAGGAAATAATTAAGGAAAGACCATCAGGAACAGGTCTTACAAAATGAATTTGTCAGCAGCACTGGTTAGTTACTCCATATTTCATTCTTTTCAGGTAAGACACATTCTGTTCCTCCTCTCTCCCATATAAAATAATGTAACTGTAGGTGTGTGAACACATAACATTTTCAAGATCTTTTTCAAAGGCTTAAAAGGATTTAACTATGCAAAACACTTGGACACGCTGTGGCTTTTTGAAATTGTAAAGGGTGACATTTCTAAAAATTAAAAAGGTATTTATCCCTTAAG
Organism: Piaya cayana; assembly: GCA_013389865.1. NCBI lineage: Eukaryota > Metazoa > Chordata > Aves > Cuculiformes > Coccyzidae > Piaya > Piaya cayana. Next base: position 234,746 of record WAAB01011627.1, on the reverse strand, counting down.
TAGGAAAGCACTTATAGTATATGTAGAAAGATGTACAGAACAGTCAGTATGTTCTTTCAAGAAGCCACCCCCACACTGAATGTGTAATCCAAGGCCAATGAAGTTTTCACAAAATAAAGGTAGCATGTTAAATGGGAATTGCAAATTTTAAGCAAGTTAGTCAAATTCTTATTAAGTTTTAAATTAAGTTAAATTATTTTCAATAGAGTCAATACAACATATATTGACTATTTCGACAAAAGTATCAATTAAGGAAGTGGGACAAGAATATCTAGACACACTTTCAGAGAGAGAAAGCTTGTGTTCTATCTTTAATTTCACCATTTTACAAAAACATCTTGTAAAACTTTATAAAGACTTTTCCATTAATTTTGAAAATCCGATGGATGCCCTTTGTGTGGTTTGAGCTAAAGTGGAATCAGTTTTCTAACTTCAGCTAAGTCTTGTCTAAGTAATTTAATTTTCTGAAAATTAACTGCATGTTTTTCAGACAGTGTTTCTCTCCGGAAATGATAGCACAGGGCACTGGTATACATAAAGGCCATTGCTTATACTTACTCCTATAGTGACCAAGGCCATCCTCAAGCTAGTGGAGTGTCTTAAGTCAAAGAAAAGAAGGGTCATACCTGCAGAGTGGGACAGACAGGATAGGTGACTCCAAACTGGTCAGGGTATTCCATGAGTATTCCATGAGGAATACTCTGGAATACACAAGGAATTCATAGGAATAGTTTGGGTTGAAAAGAACCTTAAAGATCATCTAGTTCCAATCCCCCTGCCATAGGCAGGGACACCTCCCACTATATCAGGCTGCCCAAGGCCCCATCCAACCTGGCCTTGAACACCTCCCAGGATGGGGCATCCACATCTTCCCCAGGTAACCTGTTCCAGGGTCTCACCACTCTCACAGTGAAGAAATTCTTCCTAATATCTAGTCTAAATCTGCCCTTTTCCAGTTTGTACCCATTCCCCTTCGATCTGTGCATTACTGAAACCACCTCCAGTGTCCAGCCTCCCTCCTGCCACACACTTTGCGTCNAGTGGAGTGTCTTAAGTCAAAGAAAAGAAGGGTCATACCTGCAGAGTGGGACAGACAGGATAGGTGACTCCAAACTGGTCAGGGTATTCCATGAGTATTCCATGAGGAATACTCTGGAATACACAAGGAATTCATAGGAATAGTTTGGGTTGAAAAGAACCTTAAAGATCATCTAGTTCCAATCCCCCTGCCATAGGCAGGGACACCTCCCACTATATCAGGCTGCCCAAGGCCCCATCCAACCTGGCCTTGAACACCTCCCAGGATGGGGCATCCACATCTTCCCCAGGTAACCTGTTCCAGGGTCTCACCACTCTCACAGTGAAGAAATTCTTCCTAATATCTAGTCTAAATCTGCCCTTTTCCAGTTTGTACCCATTCCCCTTCGATCTGTGCATTACTGAAACCACCTCCAGTGTCCAGCCTCCCTCCTGCCACACACTTTGCGTCCCCTGCAGCATCTGTGGTGATGTATAGTCATCAAAGGGTGGGGTGGGGGCATGATTTCATATATTTGTATATTTTATTTTCATTATTATTACTATTTTATTAAAGCTGTTTTAGTTTTGTTCCCTACCCACAAGTCTTTTCCTCTCATTTCCCTTTTCCTGGGAGTGGGAGAGAAGGGAACTCTGAGCCCAACTGCTCGGCTTTAACTACCAAATTAGGCCAGGCCAGGGCTAATCTGCGACACCCTTGAAAGAACCCAAGTTACTAACCAAAAATTCTTGTTCAGAATACATCCTGTTATTATGAAAGATATCAGGATTTTTAACATCAGTTGCACTTAGAATTGCCAGAAGAGGTAATTAATTGGCAAAGTATTCCTCTGAACAGATTGAGATCAATACCTCTCTCTACTTTACAGAAATTCATCCTCTGGAAAAACGCCAGCATAGTCCATAAGACATAATTACTAATCAGTAGCTCTGCTTGATAATTAGTCGTTCTGCCCTGCAGTAAGATGGGCATAAGGATTTCTCCCACAGCGATCTACCTTTCTGGTTCCTCCTCTTTAGAGTACACTTTAGCATTTGTTTCAAATTCTTTTTAACTTCCACAACCACTAGAGAAAAAGGTGCAGGCCAAGTCTAAAAATTCTGACAATCTAGAGGAGGTTCCCTATTTTGCTAAGTGAAGCTGACATAGTTTGAACTACTACAAAACAGTGAATACAAAAAGTCTGTTCTCAAAGTAATTTCTGGGAAACTGTAGTAGTTCTAATAATTTTTAGAGCACAGGAAAGTGTTGATGTCATCTATGCGGGAAGATTTGAACAAGTATATATATTGACCAATGAGGGAAAGAAATGGAAAAAGGGGAAGAAAGGAGAAGGGAAAAAAGCCTGATTGAAGGTCAATCCTTTACAACCAGAAAGTAAATGAAACCTATAACTTCCCAGAAAATATGGTAGTCAAGAAGTACTGGTTGCTTAATGCCATACATATGTGACTCAACGCTAATAACTGATTATCATTGCTGTTCGGTTAACAGGTCATCTAGGAAAGGCTTCTAAACATACAAGGGAGAGGATAAATAAAACTGTCAATATCTTTGTAGACAGAGCTGAACACCAAGGTGCATGAAGGAAGGCTGACTAACAGTTGTTTGAGTTTCATTCTCAGTTTCTTTATAATACTATGCTTTTAATATATCAGACTGAGTAAAGACAGAGGAAGATGTCAACTTTAAGTAGGTGTCTCCCAACCTCCATCTAGGCACTAAGTTTTCACCATAAGGCACTGACAGCACCATTCTGCTTTGCAATACTGAAGTACTTGGTATTGATGAGAAAACTGAAGAGCAAGAACCAGTTCTTGATTTGGTCTTATGTAAGCCTGCATTGAAAGAAAACGTGCAGTATAATCACAGAATCACAGAATCACCGGGTTGGAAGAGACCCACCGGATCATCGAGTCCAACCACTCCCGCAAAACACTAAACCATGTCCCTCAGGACCTCGTCCACTCGTAACTTAAACACCCCCAGGGAAGGTGAATCAACCACCTCCCTGGGCAGCATATTCCAGTGCCTAATGACCCTTTCCGTAAAAAAATGCCACATACTCTCCTGTTATTGGTACTGATGATAAACATAGCTAGAGACAGTGGTTTGACTGCCAATTCATTGCTAATATCTGTGCCACTTTAGTAAACATAAACTTGGGATAAGCTCTTTAGATGTCTTAGAAGCATTTTCTTCTTTGGGACGAAAGAAACAGGAATACTGAAGTGCTATTTTGATATATGTTTCTAAGAAGCTTATACAGATGAATTTCATTCAGCCTACATACTCACTACACTTACTAAAACCCCATTAGGTCTTCTGTGTAACAACGCGGGGAAAAGCAAGTATTTGAAATATGAAGAAATTTATAATTTATACAGAGAAAAAATAAGAAAAATGAAATTTCTTTTCTCCCAACAGTTTAATAAGGAGAAATACAAAGAAATAAGAGGATAGTAATGAACTCAAACTTTAAACTTCTCAAATTCATGATTCTCAACTCATGAGTGTGATGGCTGTGCACAGAAAATGCCCAAAGGAAAGTAAGACCTTGTAGTAACTACACCCAGAATTCTCAAGTACTTTGTTATCATCCTTAACAAAAATTAGAGTTTATCACTAACAAGAGGTAGAAAAATACAGAAGAAATTAATACACCTTTAGTTAAAAATGTTATGTATATGGTAATGATGTGACAAATTATGACACAAACAGTGAGAAAGACCATCTTTCTTCTATATCTGTGTCATAACATGAATAAATTCTAGACAATAAAGGAGTATGTTTCTTCAACAATATTCCCATAGCAGTGAAAGCTCACAGTCAAGAAAGTAGATTTTTTCATTTCAGGAATACTAGGTCTTACTAAATTAATTGGACTATTTCTCACCCTCGCTACTATTTTTTCAGTAGTATTGTATTTTACAGAGAATTCACATAAAGCTATATTCTTGCATGTATTCATGTTTTCAAAATTCTTTTATCCCTTTGCTTTGTGTAAATATCAAAGCTATTCCCTTAGAAAATTACTTTAGCTTAGAACAGTCTTTCATTTTTATTTTTTTTATAAAGAAAAGTAGTAAGTGAAAGCCAGTCAGTATTACTGGAATAATGAGATTTGACTGTGCAGTTGGGGGGCCTCTATTCAAAAGCATTTCTCTGGAGCTGTATTTTCTCTTACAAATTCAGTATCAACTTTTCCTGTTTTTTCTATAATGATTAAAAGATTCAGAGTTAGAGGCTTCTCACGCATTTTGAAAAGATTAAAATCAAACTGACAGTTTTCTATAAAGAATGCTTTGACAAAGAGCAGAAGCGATGAAATCACATAAAAATGTTCCAAACACTAGGATTTGAAGTCCACAAAAGCAAAGTCAATTCCTGCTTGTGTACCCTCAGCAGAAGGAAGACTTCACAAGATGTATAACCAAACAAAAGGTGAAATTTCAGGTGTAAAGAAGACTCAGTACCTTTGTGGGCTATAACCACATTTCTCATAGCATAACTTATGGTTAGAATTGAATAAATACAGTAATTACCTCTAACACTGGAATGATCTCTAGGTGTTCAAAGAATCACGTAGTTCCATTTGTCTTCCTCTTTCAAAAAAACATGAGGTAGCAGAAAAAAAATCTAGAGGCAGAAAAAGAACAGTGCAAACAAATAAGGATCAGCCATTAAGGGGGAAAATAAATCTTGAAAGCAGATTTCCTACTCTATTCAGACAGAATTTCCTTCCATTAGTCCTGTGATTTCTAAACTGTCTGAGAGGAAGGCGATAAAGTATGTCACTGCGCAACTGTCACCTTAGTTCCTTCCACAACTTCAAATTACACACACACCAATAAAGAATCCAGAGAAAGAGGGGAAATTAATAAGAAATTTGAATATTTAAAACTCTCATGAGGAATCGCTCTGCCACATGAAGCACTTAAACTGAACACTGTTGCCAAAGAGGAACTTCACTGTACTGGTGAACAAAGCCAAGTACCACCACTAAAAAAGGCTTCAATAAATGAAGTAGCTCCATAAAAATTCATGCTTACCATTACAGTGGTTCTCAATGCTTTCCAATATACACGTTACTAAAATTTTTCCAGCTAAAGATATCTACTCAGAAAATCTAGCCTGCTGAAATAGTCCTTGTCTACTTTTGGTATGGCACTTGACAATGAAAGAAAATGTCGCCTCATAGGACACTTGCATGCATATGTGATACTTAATATTTGAACTCCTATGGCCTGATTTTTTTCTGCTAGTTGCAAGAAACTTCTAGCTCCCTGAACAGTAATATCACCTCATTCTCGCATCTACAGCATGAAACCTCATACTTCCCCTGTGTCTGTTTTTTAAGGTCATACAGCCAATTAGTACATGTATTTATGGTCAGCAGTTGCTTTGCTGGCAAATTTGAATTAAAAGATTTTGGTTTTATGAAAAAAAGCTAATGGCAGTTATGTTTGCAATTAATGCATTCTTCTTATACTTGGTAAGTTTGCTATAATTACAGGAAACTTAATTGACAGGGGAGGAGGCAAACTTCCCCTTGTAAGACTTTTGTAAGGGAAAAGTAAAATTACACTGTAATTTCTTAAGAGCTGCAGAAACTTTCATTATTGGGTCATATTATGTCTGACTAGGTAATCTTCTTTACCACATAATTAAGCAGAGAATTACATCAACAAACACACTATCAAAGAAAATTCTTTTTAAAAGCACTGGTGAAAAAAAAGTGCAGGGCTAGAACAAGTTCATCAGTATGAACTGTCATCATTAGTAACAGTCTGCAATTGACCATAATTGTGTAAAGGAAGATTTTTTTTTTTCACCTTCACTCAAACTATTTTCTATTTTAAATAAATTTCTGTGAAAGACAAAGTGTGAAAATCTACTGCCATGGACCAAACACACTGGCTTTGGTAGTGGACCTGCCCTTCCAGAGGGTAGACTTGAGGGATGGTTCAATGAAGCTGGCCCACAGAAAAGGAAAACTATCTGACCCAGATTAGCATAATTATTTTGGTTCTGTCCTGCTTTATGCTCATTAGCAAGTTTAAAAAAGGAAAAACACAAGATAGGAGCATAATCTTCTCTATAAGGAATACAATTTTTTAAAGTATTCATCCACGTGCCTCTGGAAATTCTCACACAAGGATGCTGCGAGAATTGTTAAGTTTTTCTGCAGCTGGTTTGTATGTTTAAATCTGTCTTGTATCAAGAAATAATATGCAGACAATCTCCAAACAGGGAATAATAAACACTCTCTTACAGTAGTGAGAATTTATTAATATGCTTAATTAACTTGTAAGATGTAGTTGTCTTAGGTCAAGAAAAAACCTGATGGAAATCTCCAGACATGTTTGGGTAACCTAAAACTAAAAACCCACATTATTTGAGGACTGACATGGTTCTTTGTCTAGAACTAGAATATATACCCACTGCTTTTATAGGCTGTTATGCCTTTTTTAGAAGGGCAATCAATTCAGCACTGAATTGTATAATAAAAATATTATCGCCCTTATTTTGAAGACTTTATCCTTTTCAATGTTTTACCAGTGAATAAGTGTCTCTCGCAGTACCTTCAATAGAAATGAACAGAGATCCTTTAGGACAAAATTAATGAACTGGTTAGGAAAACAAATCCTGCGAGCCCTTTCTAAAAAGGATCCATCGCCACAATCACAGAATCGTAGAATCACCAGGTTGGAAGAGACCCACCGGATCATCGAGTCCAACCATTCCTATCAAACACTAAACTATGTCCCTCAGCACCTCGCTCACCCATGCCTTAAACACCTCCAGGGAAGGTGAATCAACCTACTCCCTGGGCAGCCTGTTCCAATGCCCAATGACCCTCTGTGTGAAAAACTTCCTCCTAATGTCTAGCCTAAATCTCCCCTGGCGGAGCTTGAGGCCATTCCCTCTTGTCCTGTCACTTGGGAGAAGAGGCCAGCACCCTCCTCTCTACAACCTCCTTCTAGGTAGTTTAAGTACAAAAGCTGTGCCGACGTAGCCATGAGGTCAAGGAAGAAGCTCTGAAGCAACTGTTTCTGCTTGCATCTGGAGCTCGGCTGACACAATTTCCTAGTTAACTTTTGAGTATAATGAACCACCAAACCCAGGCCTCCCGCCTTCCCCTGCCCTGACGCGACTGGCGAAGCCCCGCGGAGCCGCGGCAGGCGCCGGTCCGAAGCCCAGAGCCACCACGTTCATTTAAGGGCGAACATGAACCACTGAAAGCCAAACAGCAGTCGTTTGATGTCCAGCGCGGACACGTCTTCTTTTTCCCCCGTGCAGCGACAGCCGCGCCGCCCCCGTTCGGTGGTTTGGCCGCCGCGGCTCTGTCCGACCGCCCTCCAGAGCGATCGCTACTTCTCCGCTGTTTTACACCGCGGCCGGGGAGGTTAACACAGGAACCGCCGGGCGGCACCGGGAACCTCCGTGTGTAAACTGCGCTTGGACCGGGGTAGCCCCTGTTCTCCCGTCCCGTACCCGCAGCCCCCCGGTCCCCGATCCCGCCCTCCTCCTCCCCGTCTCTTTCTCCTCCCCCTCTCGGACCCCTCCTCTCTCAGCCGAGACCCGGCCGCCCGCCTCACCTCTGGCGGTCCGGGAGGGGGCGGGGAAAGGCCAAAATCGCGAGGGAGGCCGCGGCGTCCCCGTCCCCTCCCGCTCTGCCCCGGCAGCGACTGCGAAGGCTCCCGCGTCCCCGCCGGCCCCTCCCTGCGCGCCCGGGTGGCTGCGGGCCCGGGCCCGGCGGCGGGACACGCCCCCTCCCACAGGACACGCCCCCTCCCGCGAGCATAGTCCCTTCCTGCGGGCCACGCCCCTTTCCCAAAACACGCCCCTCACCGCAGGGCACGCCCCTTTCACCGCCCACACATACCACAGACCACACCCCCTCATCTGACCACACCCCCGACCAGGCCCCCTCATCTGGACACGCCCCTTCAGCAGACTCATTTGTTCTAATCTGGCCACACCCCAAAACAGACGACGCCCACTTCCAAACAGACCACGCCCCAATAGACCACGCCCTCGGGTGGGCGTCCCCCACGTGCCCCCTGCCGTCGGGGCGAGTGAGCTCCCTGTGCAGGGGGGCTGTAGGTTATTCCTGCACCATATGCCAGAATGACGAACTTCAGCCTTTCCATAGCTTCCCACTGCCCTGTCTAAATGAACTCAACCTGCAGTGGCACCCAACATAGCCTCCAGCTGCCCACCTGGCAGTCTGTGCTCACCTTCTGCTGGGCACACACTCTCCAGCCTTTGCTAGCCTCATTATGCAACACCATACCAGGGACTTCTGCCACCCAGATCTAGAATAATTTTCTAAATTAATAGACTGTGTGACATTTGGATGTGCCTCTGACAGATAAAGCTGATTTAAAGGCTTGCATGATCATTTCCCAGGCGTAGCAGCACAAGCTCAATGCGGCAATGAAGCACATCGGGCCTTCTCTGCCTAAGTCTGAGCGGAAATGTGCCCTCGTAGGCCTGCCCCTTCTGATACTGGAAATGCCAGCAAACAAACTCTCTGAGACTCATTTTGGAGTTTTAGAAAGCAAGCATCCTTTATCAGGCCTAGGCAACTTGTGATCTCCATCAATCCTGTGCAGCGAGACAGGAGCTGGTTGCAGAATATACTTCCCACATACATGTATGTGTATAAATTCTCCCAGAAATCTTATACATATTCTATTACTTTCCAGGGACTAATTTTAATGTTATTATGAACTTAACAACAGTCAAAACTCTTGCTAATTTGTAGCTTTGGAGCCAGCTCTGCCTGACCTTCTCTTTGAGATAGGGAGAGGCTGAAAACAGAGGTGATCACAGAAGAAGAGAGATCTGTTCAGCACAGATTATACTTCAGACAAGACGTTATTGTCTCCAAAGAACAAACAGTGTCTGGAATAGTGCTGTTTGAAAGAGAACACGCTATCAGATGGGCATTATGTCTAACTTTCAAAGAATACAATTACTTAGATGAAACAACTCTACTTGGACTTAAATAAAAAATATTCCACACTCTGCAATAGCAGCTGGTTCTTGTACCACATCCTGACTGATTTTAAACAGTTTAGCCAGTTTAAACTAAATTTTACTAAAGGATAGCATTTTCAAAGGTGCTAGTGGTTCCAGCTGTGTAAAAAATATTAGCCAGGTGGAGGGAAATGTGCCCCAAGAAAGGAAATATGTTTTTCACTTCAGTTGGCTGGTCAGGCCACACACAAGCATGTGGTTCAGCTGGTTTACACATGCACAGCTGCTGGGGGGATGGTGCCTGAAGTTCAGGGTGTCCCTGGGATGTGTGGACAGATCATACGTGGGACTCTTGAATTCGGAAATGGAACTAAAGCATGGCATCACAATAGCCCTGAAATACAGCCCTAAGATATTCCCAGTCTGCTTACTGCAGAGTACTTGGAGACTTTCTTCTGTAGAATCTGAAACTCAATGTGTTCCGTTAACTATTATTATATCAGGCTTAACTTGGATGTGCTCCTGTAGGGCAATTTCTGTTCTGACCTTGGGCACTACCAATGAGCATCTGAATGTATCAGAATGGGATAGCTACCCATTTTATTGGATGAAGTCCTCCTGTTAATTTTCCCCATTCCTTCTGGGCAGAAAGGATGGGTGAACACCATGCAACCTCGAGAGTAGAAAAATAGAAATAACTGATATGGAAGATAATTAAGAGCTAATTTGCTGACAGATGACCAATATAAATTGCACAGTGGGTGTATTTTACTTTTAAATTAAATGATTTTTTTGCATCCTTATTACTTCTCATGTACCATACTATCAAAAAAATCAGGTAATTTTGCTTTGATTTCATTACTTTAATTACATGAAGGTGCTGCATTTGAAGTGTCATATTAATTGATATATTTTTATACTCTCATATATTTTTACATTCTCATATTATTTATGTGTTTATATTTATAAACATAAATGTATACTCATCGTAGCTCCTTTTAGAGTTATTCCATAGAATGAATACTGTATTTGCTTCCACCTGACTTACTTGTCTTCTGAGATAATTAGATGACAAGAAAGTTGTTTCAGGTTTGCAGGACATTTCTTGTTTTGACTCCAGCATCATTGCTGCATTTTGGTAGCACTTGATATGTCAACTGTATGGGAAGAGACCTTTCTGAATTAATTAAATCTTTCATAAAGTATATACTTTGAGTCAAATTGGTTTTACATAAGCACCATTCAGAGTAATTTTATTCGGAACTTTTCAGAAATGTTCTTTGCAGTCTTAGCTGAAAGAATTTATGGAATATCATGGTGGTTGTCAGAATGAAAAACTTCACTTTTTTAACTGAAAAGTTTGGCTGAAAATCTGTAACTACCACATATCAAAATAGTAATGGCTTTATCCAGCCTTCTTGTGGTATAGCTCATAGTAACATGTGCACTAAAGACACTGCAGAATGGCAACACATCTCTTGTCTTATGAACACAGCAGCAATGATAACTTGAACATCTCACACCAGTTCATTACTTATTTACCAGATAAGAAATTTTAAAGTCTTAAAGTTTCTATACTACATAAAATTATCTTCCCTCTGGCCCCAATGCATATGTATATAAATAAACCAATAAAACCTCAATAGCTGACTCCTGTGGTTCTGACTAATTTTTATAATGAGGCTCTGACTAATTTTTTAAAAATATTCCTGGCCAAATCCTTCGCAAAGATGATGAATTTACTGTCTAGATTGTATATGAAAGTGGGCATTAGGGGGTGATGTTCCTGAAACAAAACAACCTCAAATTAATAAAATGGTTTCTATGTATGTTTTTCCTATTATTTTCATCCTGGTACATGAGTTTTTCCTTCAGTGTATTCCTTTGAATAATTCTCATCAATAGCATCATAAGAACAGAACTTAGCTCTCTACAGCTTGGTGTACTGAGAAGTAAAAAGAAAAGTCATATTAGAAAAAGGAAATGAATAGATGTTATTTTGCACTAAGTTAAAAGCTAAACCAGGAAGGAAGTTGCCACCACTATGCTAGATGGGAGCGCTTCAGTAACATGTGCTTGCTTTTGAGAAAATCAGAACTCTTCAGATTAGTGCTAGGAATAATTACCATGTTTATTTTATGTTTACCTGAATTTTTCAAAATCCACGAAGGTGAGTCATCAGCTTTTAAAATAACCTTTTATTTATTCTAAAAATTGTTTGCAGTTAAAAAGCTGAAAACCTGGCACGTGCCTTCCTAGGAGCAGTGGTTAGGATGCTGTACTCACATAGAGTTTGCATAGCATGTAGGTTTTTTTGGTTAGATTTTTAATCAACAGGGTTAATTATTTCTCATAGTTTGAAAAGCATTTGTCATTCATCTATGTACATTGCAAACTTTTGGTAACAATTTCTATGCAACTGTAGTTTTTCTCTCTTGATGATTAAGAGAGCAGTTAAAATATATGTGTTCTTTTACAGCAGATGTTCATACCATAGAAACTAACTTTTAAAAAGTTTCTGTACTTAGATGCCTATAAAACTTTGAACAATTACTAACTGATATGAGATGCTGTCTGTGAAAGATATATACCATGGTAACCTGACAAAAAGTAGATTGGAATAGGTGTAAGCAAGTGAAGGAGTTCTTTTAAAACAAATCTCCGATACATCATGATGATCCTAAATACTGATACTGGATTTAGTATGAATGCAAAATACATGTGTGTAAGTCAGTCATGCATTCAATGCTTTCTTAAAAATCCACAAATATATTAATATTAAAATAGCTAATTTGCATCCATTCTCAAGTAAACCTTTGGATGGATAAATGTTATAATACAAACCATTCCTTTGACAAATGGGGTGTGTTCTCAGGCATCATGAAATAAATTATATATGGAGCATAGTTTTCTGAAAAAAAAATAGCATAAAAATATATCCAGGTTAGTTTGCTTATATTATGTTTCTATTTTCATTAACCACAAATAATAAACATGACAGTAGCTAGAATATAACTTATAGGTGTTTATAATTTATAAATGAACAAACCTAATAAGTTGCCATAAGTTTCAAATACCATAAAACTGATGAATCAGTTTAAAGTGTTGGAATAATTAATGTTTTACAGAAGCAATCTAAGTATTTGCTAGGATAGACTATGCAAATAATCAGTGACTTGACTATTACTAGAAGAAAACATTGACCTGATTGTCAAACGTCAAAGAGTAATTTTGTTTTTCCATGATAACTTTCCTAGACTGCTGTTATTGGAGATGCTTTATACTGCAACATAATCACTTCAGTTCTGAGGTCCATGTATGGTCTTAATCACAGTGTGTCTAAAATAAGTTTTTGAGGTATATGCACAGAATACAGCACAGAATTATTATTTGGAAAATTAGCATCATTATCATGTTTTGCACATTCTAAAAACTGTATGACTGTATAACAGACTGTATACCAATGCCCAAATTTCATGAAAAAGTAAAACGTTGATCTATTTATTTTGAAAATTCCAAGGAATTTGGGTCTCTGGCTCACTAAAAGCTTTCTGTTGGAAGCTGGTTCTATTTCAGTTGTTGTGGCAAACCTAAAATGTACAGAACTACTTGGCTATAGATGTTTCAAATTGCTGGTTACCCCATTAAGCTTCACCACACAGATTTGTTGTTGGAAATCTTTGAGATGTTGAACATAGTCACTATATCTTCCTCTGTGAGGGTTTCTTAAATGAGTGGCAGATACCTTCTAATTCCACAGGCTTTTCTAAGATGACATTAATGTTGAACGTACTTCAGGTTTATAACACAGCCCCTGAAATGGCAGGCAAGCAAAGTATACAGACAGGAGTGAAATTTAGATGTTTTATCCCAAGAGAAGTTCAAGTATTTATTTTCATTCCAGAGTGGAAATACTAATGGAACTTACTGTTTAAACAGAATAATTTGCAAAAAAACCCCCCAAACCCAGGCCTTTAAAAATTTATCAGAAGAATACAGTTCAGCATTGCCAAAAGTGAAATATTTTCTTTATATTCATAAAGCAACCCACTTGTTTGTTTGCAAGTCATTGAACCTTTAAGCTACAGTGCTTTAGAACAGGGTGTTATCATTCCGGAGTCTTGATGCTCTAATCTCAGTACTGTCCTCTGGGTCCAGCTACTTGATGAGTGTATCTTCTTTAATCTATCAGATGAGTATTCCCCAACTTGTACTCTAGGCCTTGTACCTCTGCAATGTTACATGACAAAGAAATGATAAAAAATGCAATTTTATATACTGCTAAATTGATTCAAAACAGAATACCCCAGATCAAATGGAAAAAAAGTCAAGGCAATCCAAAATGTTATATTTATTATTTTCTTAACAGAAAGCAAGTTTTTTTACAAACTCAGATCTTCCTTGTAAATAATTTCATTTTAACAGAACTGGATTTTTTATTTGTGAAAAAGCACCCTTTACATAGAGGCTTAATAAAGGAGTTCCATAATCACAAAACTTCCTAGCATGTAGGTTACAAATCTTTTAATATAATGCAGTTTTCTAGACATATTTTGCATGAGTTCATCTCTTAGCTCTTCAGGCTGTCCATGTTCAGATTTCACAAACCCCTTTCTACATGTTTACATTTGCAGGTTGCTTCCCAGTCCTGCAGAAAGGTGCAAGCCTCTATCTGCCATGTAATCCACTGGGAAAGACTAGTCTTTTTGCAGCCCAGGGAGGTGGTTAAGTCACCTTCCCTGGAGGTGTTTAAAAGATGGGTGGATGAGGTGCTGAGGGACATGGTTTAGTGATTGATAGGAATGTTTAGACTCAATGATCCTGTGGGTCCTTTCTAACCTAGTGATTCTATGATTATATGAAAATAAAGTTTACTGGTGGTGGATCATCTTTTGAATGGCTTTCTCAGTAGACAACTTGTAAGGCAGCAGTAAGTACACTCCCTAACAGGGCAGCATTCAAACTTTTTTCGCTCAGATAATGTGTCTTTTACATACATACAACATGGCTCACAGGCAGCTCTGGAGCCTGTATAGCCTTGTGTGAAGTGCAAAATGAACTTAATTGCACTACACGTAGACTGCTGTCACAGCACAGTCAGCAGATTCTGAAGTTCATCTACAAATCTCTTGGTGGAAGGGATATGGTAGGTAATTACCATTAGTTGCCCTGGAGAGCTGTAGCACTGGTTTTAGACTGGCTGCCCAGTTGCACACATGCCATGCCATAAAAGCAGGGTAATCATTCAATTTATGCTCTTGGCTCACCTCCACAGAGAAGTTCTTCTCTTCAGCTGGAAGGATGTGACCTCAGGAAAAGCTTCCACTCCAGGTTGTGGAGGTCAGATCATAAGCGTTTTGAAGAAAATGTTTTGTCTTGTTTCGGGGAAAGATCAAGCCCTAAATTTTGTTTGACTTCTTTCTTTTTTGTATGATTAATTTTCTTACCTACATAGGATGTGTATTTTCCATTTCAACTTATTATGTTTTATAGAGAGTTTATGACTCTCTTATGTAGTGTTAGTAAAGTAAAGATAATTGACTTTGGCATCGGATTTTGGATTTTATTTCTACATCCTCCCTGAAATCCTTGACTGACTATTTCTGAGGTCAGCCTGCTGCTATATGAGCACAGGTGGCCCATTGAAGCTGTCAAATTGCATCTCAGCACTGGAGAAATTAAAGGTTATATTTTTCGTACATAAGGATTTATGAACATGTTTCTCCAATTAATCATAATATGAGTTAGCTGCAAAATTTCCTCTTCATAGAGATGCAAGGGTACTACACTGGAATTGAAAGCTCAGCTATAGAACTGTGGGTTAGTGCTGCTTCAACTCTGGGAAATGATTATTTGTATTCATAAATATATACTTCATGTTGAGATTCATAAATATACACTTCATGTTGAGGTCTCAGATGTTTGAGAGTTTTTTAATATTCTTTTTTTCATATTGAAAAAGTAGTTCAAAGTTAACTCAAGTAAAATTGCAGGTTTTGCGCAATAGGCCCTACTTTAAAGTGGAAGACTGCTGAATACATTAATAATTAATTCTATGTGGGTTTTGCTGCTTGCCAGAATGGCATTAATGTATTCTATCTACAGCAATTTGATACTGAAATTTAATTCTGAATATCAAACACATTGGTCATAATTAAGATTAATGTTTGTTGACTGAGTATAAATGTGAAGGGTGTGGTTGAAGGATTCAGCATTGTTTCTATGTATTTTCACGGTGTGGATTCTATGTCATTGGAAAGAAAGTTTTTGTTCTGATTATCGATATTTTACAACATAATTACACCAGTGGATTGCAACTGCATGGTTCTAGGGCTAAGTTTCCTCTCCAAATATGAGTGCTTTCATCTTCTTTTTGAGTACAATCAAATGGGAGCAGCTTTGAAATGGGATTGTGACTAGATATGATTCCATGCTTTAACTCCAACTGGCACTTAAGCACCACATGACCATTCCCTCATTCGCCTGCCAGTGAGATGGGGAAGAAAATTGGAAGGCTGAAAGTGCAAAAAACCATAGATTGATACAAAGACAGTTTAGTAGGTAAAGCAAAAACCATGCCCACAAGCAATGCAAAATAAGGAATTAATTCCCTACTTCCCATCAGCGGGCAGGTGCTCAGCCATCTCCAAGAAAGCAGGGCTCCAACATGCATAATGGTTACTTGAGGAGACAAATGCCATCCCTCTGAACATCCCTCTCTCCCTTCTTCTTCCCTCAACCTTAAGTGCTGAGCATGATGCCATTTGGTATGGAATATCCCTTAGGTCAGTTGATATCAGCTGTCCTGGCTGTGCTCCCTCCCAACTTTTTGTGTACCCACAGACTACAGACTGGTGGGGTGAGGTGAGAGACAGAAAGAGCCTTGACTCTGTGTAAGTGCTGCTCAGCAGTGACTAAAACAGCTCTGCATCAACACTGTTTCCAGCACAAATCCAAAACATAGTCCTACACCAGCTACTGTGAAGGAACTTAACTCCACCACAGACAAAACCAGCACGTACCACCACAAACTTTTTAGTATTACAAGAGATCTAATACAATAGATCCAGCAATAAAATCAAGCATCAAGATTGTGGGAAGACTCTTATGCTTGCTTTCTCTCCCTTGTTCATGCCAGCTCAAGAAAGAAAGTGCATTTCATTGTAAGTGTGTAAAGAATTTATTACATGATGCTTCTATGCACATATAGAATCATAGATTCATATATTTGTCCTATACAACTGTTCTGCTAACACAGTGTCCTATATGACTGTCCTGATAACTTAGTACTCTTTTTTTTTTTTGCAGCTAACACTGTAATTGTGTCATGCATAGATACATGCTCGTCAAAGAACACCACTTTTCCACTTTGCACTTTTAACAATTCTTGCAAAGGATCAGCGCAACAAAGAGAAAAGCAGGCTATTTTACTGAAGGCTGTTGTAAACCATTCCAATTTCCAGAATATTCCATGCATTTGTCAGTCCTCTGTGGGGGAACAACAGTCCCATACTAAATACACAGAGTGTGAATCCAGGAGAGGTGTGAATGTTGATTATCAAGGATCAGGGTCAGTAGCTAATAAAAGTAAGTAAGATAAATACTTCATTTTAAAGTTGCTAATTAAAAAATAAAAGACATTTCTATTTGGTAGTTAAAAGAAAATTATAATGTATTACCCGTTCTCTATGGTCTTTGCAAATCTATGAACAATCAGGTTTTTAGTTTGTCTTTGCATGGCTAGACAATGCAGGTTTTATGCCAGATTCTCGGTGGCATTCATTGATGGCTGCGAGTGAAAGATGTCAGTAGAAAAATGCTGATTTCTTTTCTTTGAGGATCTTGTGTAAAATCATAGTTGTGGGAGTGTTATTGTCTTCAGAGGCTTTCTATTGGCCTGCAAGGAGGGTGCTGTGAGGAAGGAGTGCGTTAACCAGCAGCCATCTGGAATATTTGTTTTATGGATACTCTTATATACACATCTGTATTCTTTTACTCTAACAAAAATTTTCAAACTGTTTAATTTATTTTTTAAAAATTGTAATTTCTGATCAGTTTTCAGATGAAATCTGCTTTTTAAATTTGCTGATATTATATGATGATATGTTGTGAGCAAGTATCTCAAGACTTAATTTGAAGAAGTAAAAGAAATAACCGGTTTTGTGCTTATAGTTTATAATATCAATGGCTGTATAGGATCAGAATTGGCCAGAATATTTCACAGAAGGCAGCACTGGCCCATAAATAGAGAGGAGTTCAACAACATCCAGATCTTTCCAGATGTGCTATATACACTTGCAAAGTATCTGGAAACTTTGGGGGAAGAGGGTGCTTCACAGTTTTGCTTTCCTAAGATCAACAGCAACAGGGGCAACAGGCCAACCCCTAAATATAAAAAATGTAGTTCTTTTCCAACTGCATCATTTTCTTATTACAAAATAGCTATCTTAACAAGTATGAAAAATAACAAACCAGAAAATGTGGACAGACTGTTCTTGGTTATTCCTATCTAATTCTAACATTTTTGACAGTGTCTTACCTTCCTATGTTTCTTGTTGACATTGTGCAAGTCTCATGGCTTATGTAGTTTGAAGTGAAACAAGGACCTTCTGCGACTGATAGCAGTTAGAACACACTTCAAATATCTATCATTGTATGACTTTTACTTCTTTTTATTTCTTTCACAGACTATTTTTTCTCTCTGTTACCTTTGACAACAGAGACAAAACAACTAAAAAGCCAAAAAGCTCTTAAGCTGGTAGTAAAGCAAAAAAGGGGCTATAATTAGTGGGGGAAAAATATTTTTATAAATGGTCAATGCTCTTCAAATCTGCTCACAATAGTTTTAAACAGTGTTCTTTTTTCCATTTTTGTTGCAGACAATACTGTGAAAGTCTACTGTACATTTTTGAAAATGAGACTGAGATTACCTATTGTTCTTTCTGAGAGTTATCTGTCTACCTTGTAACAATTTTGTTTTAATTTTTAGTTCCAAAAGCAGAAGTCTTATTTGAAGTGAAACCAGAAGATGTTATTTATCTTTATAAATATTTTAATATCACTATGGATTCCAAGAAAGAAGAAGTAGAGCATAATAGCTACTACCTGCTGGAAATCCACATCAACAATTCTGTCATTGGAAGAAGAAATGCAGCTGAAGACTACTTAAATCATTCCTGTCTAGTGGCAATGATGGAAAACCAAAATGACTGTATAAATATTTCATTGCAACTGAAGTCTTACACTGAATGTGAGTTACAGAGGGAAGTCAGAAGTGAAATCAAACAAGAAACAATATGAATCTTGCAAAAATATCCAATAGGTAGTTAACTGCTTTCACCAGCCACTTGAAAGTATTTCAGTATTTCACAAGAAAAGAATATAATTTTGATCATCCCTTAGTATAAGATTGTCTTTAGTAGGCAACTGAAAGTATTTATAGTGATTTAAAACAGATTTAGCTGTGACTTAGCTGCAACACAGCAAAGGAGGTATATATATTTTTGCTCAGTGGTGACAGACTCACAAATTGCATGGATGACAAAAGCTGAAATTACTTCTATCCTCTCCCCTCCCCCATAAAGGCACAGCCTTGTTGTCTTGGAAGTAGATGAAAAAAAATCCAGTTAACTTCAGGGGCAGAAGAACCAGGAGGCAGGATTGACTTTTCTTAGTGTTGTATTGCAATAACCTGCTTACTAAAGCCTTATTACAGTACTCTTAAAAGAAAAATCTTCATCTGAAATAGGCTTAGTTTTCCCAGAGGACAATATGCCAACTTTTAAAATTTCTCTTTGTGATGCATGAGTGTTTTTGCTGTTTGTCTGACCATGGTCAGGGCTTTTAGCACATTTATAAACAATACTTGCCATCTAGGAAAAGCTGAATTATTGCATTAATTTAGTTTTGCATGACAAATGCATTTTATAGTGTTCCTTTGCTGGAAAGTTATGTGCTTTGGAGTTAGCTAAACCTATGTTAAATAGGTTCAGGTAAAATCCTAGTGAGGAGAGGATGGCTTAGTTTTATTTAAGTAAGTGGGCCTAGCTACTGGAAGAGTATAGCTTGTAACTTGCTTTGCTAACTTATGTCAAAACTATGGGCTAACTGCCCCTTGCTAATGATGATTTGCCTGGGATGTAGTTATGTCAAATTAATAATAAAAAATAACACATCTTTTTTCTATTCACTTCAAAACAAAACCAAATTGGTGCTCAGATCTTTGACTAAGCAAGGTTCATATAGGATTCACTACAAGTCACTACAAGTCACTGCAAGATGGGGTAGAGCACTCCATTTGAAAGCACCCTAAATGACTGTATAGAAGATATTTTTAGTTCTGAATTAGGAGGGATGGGCTCTGCTTACATCAAAGAGCCATGGTGTTACTGGCAGTTACCTCATGACATCTCAATGGAGATGATACACAAGTAAAGTTGTTATAGGTCTAATTATACTATTCCAAGTCAAGGAAAGAAAAATAGTGGTTTGGCTATAGTCTTTAATTTGATTTTCTATGTGTCATAGTAACATAGTTGGTTATTTGACAAGCTAAGGTATGCATTCACATGCAGCTGCCAAAGAAGTTTGAAAGGTCTTCCAAACAACCAGGGAGGAAACTTCCTCACATCCTTTCTGTGTGGTATATAGTCCTTGCTTGGACTAGTTACAGAACTAATTCCCTGTGGAATGTGAGTGCATTTCTGCAGCAGCTGTTGTTTGAAAGAGCAGCCTCCCTCCTACACCCTGTCCCACACTGATTCCCCAGCTTTGGTTAAAAGAGCTCCCCAGAGGGGTTGGTGGCGTTTTGTTAAGAATATTTCTATATGCAGGATCTAATCTTCTCCTGTATATGAAGACAGACCAAGAGGTTGAGAATGCTGATATGGGTCGGTGTCGGACAGTGGACCAATTCCTCCTGAGCTCCATTCAAACAAAGAGGGGATGTATATTACTCTTGTTCTACCTTAAATATCAATATTGATCTTTAAAGCATTTCCTTCCTGGCTGAGTTGCACATAACAGTTTGTACAAACAGGCAAAGTTTTCATTCACTTAGCTATATATAACTATTTCAAACATGAGAATCTAAATACAGATGAAAATGAAAATAAATTCTTATAAGAAACTTAATTTCAAACAAAAAAGAAGGCTGAAAGAAAAATGCATGATCTTTGTTTTAAATTTTTATCTGTGGGGATAGGCACGGTCCAAAAACCTGAAGATATCGAATGTTCTGCTTTTGTCTGCTACTGATTTCCTGCTTCATTTTCTCTCTTATACATTTTATGGACAGATCCAATGTGCATGACAAAGATTGTTTGGCTCACTATGATTCCAGTAGTTTTTGTGTTCACTGTTTCCATCGTCATCTACAAAATAGTCCAAGAAAGCGAACAAAACTGTAAGTAATCAAAAGTTAATCTGCATGAATTTAATTTCTATGAAATGAAAAGTATATTAATTAACAGTAACAAAACTCTGTGTTATTAATGTGATTCAGACATGAGTATTTTAACTGTAAAAAGCTTCTCGTAGAAGGACTGAAATACTCAAATGATTCTTAATATAATCTCTTACTCCTGAATGGTGGATGAAAATCCAGGCTTTTGATGGTGAATGAAATATGGGGTTTTTTGAGAGATGCTTGGTGACATATGATTCTTACAGATACGAGCTTCTGATTTCAGCCTAATTTCAGCAGACAGAACATTTACAGTTGAACCTTGCTGAAGGTCTTAAGCAGAAGTGCCTATCAGCAATATAACCAGATTGAGATGCCCTTTCCTTCTTGAAGTTGATTCATATAGGTCATATCAAGAAAAAAATACAGGATAGAGATGAAGATATATGCTCTCAGCTCTCTGTCCTAGAAGCTAGTTATCTAAATTCAGTGTTGGTGTAATCCCATACAGGTCAACCAAACCATGTCTTCTTAACCTGAGAGGTGGATCAAGCCCAGATAATGTATCTAATCTTTGCTGTTATTTCAGTTTAGGGACATGGTTTTGTGGTGGACTTGGCAGCATTTTGTTAAGGGTTGGACTCAATAATTTTGAAGTTTTTTCCAACCTACATGACTCTGTAATTCTATGACTTAACCTGCTACCTGAGATAATACCCCTTAGATGATTTTCACTGCTCTTATTTCCTGAGACTTTCTGCCTGTGTCAGCTCTGAGTGGGAAGAATACCTTAGGACAGCCAGCATTTAGTTGCTGTTACCAGGCAGATGTCCGTTGCCTTTGTAGTTTAGAGCTGCTGATAGGAGGCTTTGGTCACAGGGGTAATAAAAAAATAAGCTATATCTATTCTCCTGATCATCCTGCTTGTATCCACAGGCAGTTTTATAATGAAAGAGTTGAGCTTTAGTCATAACAGAAGGAACAAGAGTGCCCACACACAAAATGTTTCTGTGATTTTTTTTTGCATAATGTAAATATTTAATGCATATATTTTAATGAATAAGCAAAATAGTTGCTTAAAATGGCAAATATGTGCCAGCCCACCAAATAATTAGAGCAAATTCTTATTATAATACATGATCTTTTACTTATTGCTAGACCCAAATTCCGAGACCTACTTTATGTATTAAAAAATCCCACAAAAAGTAAATTAGGTCTTTATAAGCGGGCTATTAAGTGCTCTGACATAAAGGACTTTTATTTGTAATTTTAGAGCAGCCTGTAAATGTCATGAAGTTAATTTTCCATGCTTTGAGTCATAACCTCCTATTTTTAATGCAGAAGTTTTAATCGTGGTCATTAATGATTTACTGACTTTATTCTTAAACATCAGTTTTCTATTAATGTAGGTTTTCTTCAGAACTGTAATGGACACAAGTAGGGAGGAAAACAAACCCTTTTGAGGCTTCTGATTACTGACTGGCCTCTATAATACATTTTCTGTTAATGGAGCAATGGTGCTTTTATTCAATTTACAGACGATAACAGAAACAACATCAATACGCTACTGACAAAAAGACAATGACATAAAAATCAAATTTAAGGGCTATGTTCTTTAAGTGTATGCATTACAGTGTCACCTTTAATTGCAAGTCTATATGCTGTTTTTTTCAGTGCTGCCCAAAGAACACAGCAGAATATTACTACGTGCCTTAAACAGCTGCTAAGATTTTTTTACAGTCATAATTCAGTTAGTAGTTTTTATCTTAATTCCCGAGCACTTCTGAAAGCTGTTAAGAAATATGGAATTATTCATTTTCTCTTGAGACCTTCCAAGTCTTTCTGCTAGGCAGAATATGAGGCTCTCTGAAACATTAATAAAGTTACTTCTACAAGTGCATAAAATAAAATATCCAAATAAACTTGATGGAGGTTCTGTGAGATCCATGACAAAGGAGATGGAAATTAGATTGGAAATTAGAACTTTTCCCTTTTCCCTTCCACTCTTGTCTTACAACCATTTCCAGAGCTTCCTTTGACATTGTTACAGTGCGTGCTTTGGTCTTGAGCACCTTAGATGTCCACTGGCTATTCATAAAAAAACCCCATGGTCTGAATAATGGTAATTTAATGAATTTCCTACAGCTTAAGTTTTCTAGTATTCTCAAAGAAAAAGACAAAAATGAATTGCTTTATGTAGAATTGGAGTGAGTCTGTCATTAGAAGTGGGCTGGTCATTGTAGACCAGTGCTGACCATAGCAGCTGCATGATCAACCACAGTGACAACCCCACCCCCCCCACTAAGAGAGCAGCAGAAGGGTGGAAAGACTGAGGATGTTATGAACTGAGTGCTGAGGACAGTTAGAGGTGTTCAACCCAGCTCTTTCTTTCTTTCTCTGGGTGATGTTGAGCTTGCTCTCAAACTGTGGTTCCAAAGATGAACAACGCACACTTGCAAAGCACCTGTCAGCTTTCTAGGATGCCAGAGTACCCCATCCTTGATATTCCACTGTTAGAAGTGTGAGTCTGAACCTGTACTAGCACATATGCTTCTTTGATAGCCTTCCAAAATTTGTTCAAGATACATACTGTGGAGGAGTGAAAGAGTAATTTGGAAGGGGCAAATCTGAAAGGAATTGCCAGAAAATTTAATTCTGGGAAATACACAACATCTGGCCCTAGGTTTTCCTCATCACCTCATTTTAAAAGGTTCCTGTGTTTTTGCAGAAGGTGTTTAATAGTTTAAGAGAAAGTTGTTTACAAGCTTTTGGTCTAATCAGTGCTGTGTGTAATTCTGTCATTGAGGGTAACACTATTTGTTTAAAGCAGATTGTAAATACAGAGTATCAGCAGTTTCTACTGTTCTGAGAAGAATGACTTGTAGACATGCAAGAAGAACCATATCTGCTACTAAAATTCATCCATTTCCTGGTAAGTAGCATAAAAGTAAAATAATAACCTAACAAATCTTGAGGCATGAGGAGGTCAAGAAAGACTATGTTTTCCCTGTCAGAGAATGCTTCAGGTTTGTTTCAGACTTACCTTGATCCTACACAAATTTGATCTGGCTCATGTTATGAAAACAATTTTATATCAAAAATACATAATTCTGACAATGCAACTATAAGATTACTTATGTCATATGGGAATGCTTCTCCCAGTCTTACGAATGTGTTTTATTAATGACTTGGGCTTTTTTACCTTCTTTTAATTTTTGATCAAGCTGTGTGCCGCATTTGAGGTTTGGCAGCTGAGTGTTTTGAGTGGATATGAAAAGTGCACAAACATGTACATGCGTGTGTGTGCTTATGTGTTTATGACTCTTGACAAAATCTGCTACCAAAGGGTGGTATGGATGGCTGTAGCAGTACTCGGAGAATACATCTGCTGGCACTTTGAAACCTATTTCCAGGGAAAATTCCTACAAAATACAACATTCTAGTCTCAGATAGGAATTAAAGTGTGGTCCTTTGAGAGCGTAGAATGTTCAGCACAGATGAAAGGTAAGGATAAACTCAAATTTTTTGTTCCAAAAATGATGATTTGATAACAAATCTCTGTGTGATGAGAAATTAGCAGCTGTATCTCTGAGTGTTACTGATATTGCTGGAAGAGCCATATGCTTCAATAAATTCCATGGATCCTGGTTTTGCAAAGGGAGCACTATCTTATAAACGAATGACATGGATATATAGAATAATAGCTCTGAACCAACCTCCCCCCCAAAAAGAACAACTACAGTCCCAGCAAATAAAAAAAAATGTTTAAAATTTAGTTAGGCTTTGATACCTCCTTGTTTGTTTTTTCAGTTCTTCACAAGTAAGAGAAGACTCAATAATTTATCTCTGTGACTCAGTGATTCGTGGCATTTAAATTTTACCTAGGAAACAATGAATAGCTCCCTGTCTGTCTGAACTCTCCTGGGATTACAATTTATGCTTCTCGCTTTTAAAGCACTGGCTACCCCTAAGATGTATTTATGAGCTCATTATTTTCATCCCGCAGGAAAGAAATTATCTTTCTGACATCTTTTGTCTTGAGTAGCTTTGCTAATACTGTACCTATTTTATCAGTATGTTCACAATGACATTTTTAGTGTTGTATATCCAAAGGCATTTTTGGTAATAGAGTTATATGGAAATTCAAATCTAGTTTTACTAGATTTTCCTGAGGAGAGTAGGAATCCCATATTAACCTGTCATTATTACTTCTATGTTCCTCTCTCTTTAATCTATTCATTTAACCCAGAAAGATGCTTAGTTGTATGAACAGCTATAATGGGTTTTATTTTAATATGAAATTCCTTGATTCCACACACCATAATTCCAGTCAATTTCCCAATTTATACAAAATTTGTAATTTAAAGTGGAATCAAGACCATATGAAAACAGTTTATTTTTTTCATATTTGTCAAGTTTATTTGCTGCTGTGATAATGGATTACAAATAGCTATAAATGGCTTCTTCAGGAGATCTTAATAATATTTTCACTATCATTAATGCATAGTCTGGAATCTTGAAACAAAACATCGGTGTCTGATGAAGATAATACAACCACCCAGCAAACACTGTGATGAGACTAAATAAGAATATATCTGGGAGGGTGCAACAGTATCTCAGATAGATGAAAAGATGTATAGGTAGTACTAAAAGGTTATTCAAAGTCCAGAAAGAATAAGGGAAGAAAAAGAAGGAAACGTATACTTTGAGAATGAGAGTGATTTCCTAGGCAGGCTCAGGAAATTACTGTCTTAATATCGCTGTGGTCCCACAGAAGATAATTTACAGCGTGGATGCTAGTTTTGTGAAACTGTTACTGGCTTTATATCCATGAATCATTATCATTAAGTCTGGTGGCCAGAGAAAAAACGTATAATATGTTCTCTAGGGTAGGATTAAAGTTACAGCTTTCCAAATTCATAGTATTATTATACAAAAGATTAAGCAGATACAGTGAGAATAGGGGAGCTTTAAAGCATTCTGGTCACAAATGTTGACTGAACATTGTCTGTGCTGTTAAGCCAAAAAAGTACGCACTAGAGCATGGGCTGTGCAGAGCATGTTTTCTACACTTTTGATCTGTTCCTGCCATTGCATTTATGTAAAACAGTCCCTTGAAAAACAGAAGTAGCACAGGAAACAGATTACATAAATCAAGGCATTTAATACCTAGACTGAATCTGCCTAGCAGGGTCTTTTCATGCTGGAAGTTTCATTACTATAATGATATGGGTTATAATTATGAATTTAATTATTAGAAGTCTACCACTATAAATTCCTATTTTAGACCTCCTTTTCCTAGCATAAGAATGACATTCCTTGTTTATTTTTAGCCTAATTTGAAAGCAGCATAAGGTCTACTGGAAAAAGGGTTGCTCCTATTCCTGTGTTAGAAATGGACCGTGCAGACAGGGAATTATATTGTTACTATCATCGTGTTATTGCTGAAACATAGTGCCTTGTTCTCCATTGCACAAATGGGAAACTTCTCTCATTTTCAGTGATATCCCGCTGGCTCACAGAGTCACATTTGGGTTTACTACATTTTAGAATACAATTATAGGATTCCTCGACTCACTTGTCTGGCTCACAGGAATGCAAAGCTAATTCTGATGGATGGTGATTTTAAAACTCATCCTGAAAGAAGGACATTGTAGGATCATGGTAACAACCAGGACTCGAGCATAAAACCTCAGGGTTTCTGGCCTGAGGTTGCTTTTTGGACTGTTTAGGTTTTGTGACATCCAAAGCATTTAATATAAGTGGGTTTGACAGCTGTAATTTGCACATAAGAAACAACGAGACAAATTTCCTCTCTGTCATTTGAATTCTGGCATTGTTTTCTGTGCTACCCTATTAAAATAATAGTTCATCTCCTGCAGGATTGGAGGAAACAGGCAAAATTCTGCCATCTTTCTGGTGTATTGCTACAGCTCCAGTTTAGTTGACAGGCTGGATATAGAAGCAAACACTGGCTCAGCAGCATCAGGGCTGGCATCCCAGTAAATTCAGACTCACTCCTCCTTGTTTTCTGCAGTATATTTTCTTTTTAGCAAAGACAGCAGGCAAGATACATCTTTTAAAGAAGCAAATAGATGCAAAGCCAAAAAAGGAGAAATGTGTTTAATCTTGGCCAAGTGAAGAATCACCTGTTTGATCCAGATAATTTCAGTTCCTGACATAGCTGAATAGTGGTCCTCCTCTTCGATTTAGTGAATGAATAATGCTGGGAAAAGCAAAGCTTGTCACAGTATTCAATATTTAACACAGACTTACATGTTTCTGAGATACAACATTTCCAGAGGAAAATGTGAAACCTAATTACCACTTTGGGTATTTTTTTAATGTTTCAGACAGGAGCATAAAATCTACAGGATTCAGGTAATTTTAAGGACTTGCCGTACATGCTTTCAGTAGAGCTATGATGCAGAAGGGGCCACTTCTCTGCTCAGTCTCTGTGCATGCAGAACAGTCTTACACAGAGTCTCTGAAGGGAATATCAGTCTACATTTCCTCTCTTTCCAGTTTCATCCTGAGGGTGAAAGAAGATCCACTGCTCTTCTTAAAACTAATCCAGTTCTCTTAACTTTGATTTTTATATTCAGTTGTTAATTAGCAAGTTCCAGTCTCTACTTTTTAATTGCATCTTTAAAGAGGGAAGCTCAAATGATATAGTCAGTGGAGAAAGGAAGTAACTAAATATAACTGGCACAGTTCATCCTTTTGTTATGAACTCAATAGAAACAAAATTGTAGGTTTACAGAAGTTATAGAAGGTCAGTGCACACCTGGAGTTAAAATACTATTTGTGTTTTGCAGTAGCTCTTTTCAAAAAACCTTGGATCAACAGCGCTTGACTTCATTTGCCTGACAATGGTATTTCTGCATTTCTTTATCTGTATCTCAGTCAGATATCATAACAGGATCTGTGTTGCCCGTGTGCTAAAGGCATCACCACACCTTTCCCTGTTTCTGAGGTGCCTGCTGTCATCTTTATTAACAATTGCATGATACCCACTATCTCTGCGTGTGTTTATGACAAGTTAGCTGAGGCTGTATTGCACATTCCTGAATGGCAATCCAGGCTGCCCTGCTGGAAAAATGAATTAGAGAGTTCACACTCTAAATTCCAGTTGGTTTTGCTTACCTGGCCAACTGTAGATTTTTGTATTTTGGGAGACTCTTAGTTAACAACAGATTTGCATGCTTTTGTATTTTCACTACTAGTAACATTTCCAAGAGCAATTTAGTTGCCTGTCTTCAAGATGCTTCTCAAGGAGACTTGGGATCAACATGTACTCCTGCTAGTATCAAAAGTGAGTTCAAAATAGAACATGGTTATTACTTTCAGGAGTTTCTACATCTCTAGGCACTGGAATCCCACTGAAAAACTGGCTCTTCCCTTCTGCCTTGTGTTCACATAGGTCTCAATCATTTTCAGACTTGCAAATTCCATGTTTAACGCTCTGCAAATGTATTTGCTGTTTAATAATATGGATAAAAAATATTTTGACTTCCAACAGTGAAAAGCAATGAACAACAGATTCCACTTACTACACAGACCACAATGATACTGCCCGTAGTGCCTGAACAAGACCATTGTCCTGTTGGTGAATCAACTGCAGAAGGTAAGTAAATACCTTGCAACTCTGATTATTCTGGTTTGCCTCACATTTTTAGAATTAATACTATTTAATATCTGCTTGAAATAAATAACTAGTTCCTCTAGCCAAGTATATGAGATGACAAACTGGAAACTGTGTTTTGTGAGAGTAAGGTGAAAGGGAAGGAAAATCAATTTTCCCTCTGCTACCAAGAGCCATCTATAAACTAATGTGTTAGCCTTTTAAACCTTGTGTGTCCCTGAGGGCCCCACTGCAAATTCTGACACTATTTTTCTGGTGCAGAATATTCTGTCAACATTATGCTGAAATCTGTTTCTGACAAGGGCAGAGGAAAGAAGCAATTTGCAAATGACCTCTGAAGAGAATCACGTGTCTGAAATAAATAGTTTGTTGATCAAATCCCCCAAACAAAAAGAAGTCCATCGCTCTCTTGTTATTACGCAGTTAGAAGGAATGATAAGAAGTTTGTTTCAGCTTGGACTAAAAATAGTCTCCCTTTAAATTTCTCCAGCTCTTGTACTCCAGTAAATTATTTCAGGAAGTCTAGATGTAAGAAAACGAGCATGAAAAGCAATGTGCAGTAAGAGATACCTCTTCCTGGCAATGCTTGTAATGTCCAGAAATGAAATGTATGCTACTCGAATAAGTAATACAGACCAATACATCAATTGTGTACACAAGGTTATAGCTACTTGTACAGATTATATTACTGTTTATGGTGAATTTTTTAGGTTAAAAGCTTGGGAAGGTCCTTTTTTACATCTATTTAAATTGGATGGACTTTTATTGAAAACTCAATATCATGTCTGCTATCTTTTTCATGTGTTAAAAAATTGATGTACTGAAGAGTGGTTTGATTTTTCTGCTTCATGTGGAACAAAAAACAATGACTTTGTATGTGGAGAGCAGAGTTAGAGGAGAAATTTTGAAAAGTGTTGCTGACAAAAGATAAGGTACTACCTTAATAAATTAATAATTGAGGTAGGTTATTGTTTGGCTTTTTAGAGAGCCTAACTGGCTTACAGGAGAGTATATCATAGTAATTAAAAATACAGATCACTTTTTAGTGAATTCCATCCATGGACCTTGCAAGGACTTAGAAAGGCAGAAAGGTATCTTTATTACTGTTCTAAAATGAAGATATCAGGAGGCAGAGATAGTGTGACTTGGGAAGTCCATGACATAGATAAGAACAGTTCTCAGATCATCTGAGTTCAGCTGTTTGCCATTTGGACACCATGAGCTTTTGCTGAGTGAACAAGCCCTTTCTCAGAGCCCACTCAGCCTCTCTGTAGGGCAGCTTCTTCCTTTCTCCAAGGACTCCTCCCAACTACTTCAGTACTAGAACACTTTTTTTTTTCCTGGTACCCGCCAACTGTCTCTCAGACAAACCTTTATCTTCTCAAATCCCTCACTGCCACTTACCTGCCCGCCTTAAATTGTTTCCTGAGAGAGCATTTACTCTTGGGTTAAAACCAAGAGATTTCTATGGTTTTAAAACGATGTGTTGCGAAGTTGTCTGATAAGTAGCAGCCTAGAGGAGATGATGGCTGATCTGTAGTGTTCCTAAACATGGGAATAATCATTGGAATTGACCTGCTAGCACTCCTTTTACTTTTGTTATCTTAAGTGTTATGTATTGAAGGACAGAAAGAAGAGATGGAACAACTTTGCAGATTTGCTTTGTGAGGCAGTACACGAGATCCAAGTTATCCCTTTCCTTAATTTCTGGGTCAGTGACTAAAGAAAAAGATCAGATATCTTGAGAAACACCAAATACCTTGTCCCATTGCTGCACTGTGCAGGAGCAGGCTTGTTTTCCTGGTCATAACACACTTTTCCTGTCTGAATGACTGCTGGCACTGAGTTGAAAGATGGGTATGATACATGGGATTAATGCTGAATACATGAAGTTGTAGTGTCACTTGGCATTGTATGGGAAGATTACTTAAAGAGTGTAGCTGGAGAGGCAAGAACTTAGATCTAGATATTGCATTACATCATACAAAGTTTTGAATAACATTTCTCAAGGGAATACTGACTGAGTGCTAAATACTCTGTGAAAATACAAAGAGAACTTTCTGCTTTAGTTTTGCTTCACTTCCTCCAAAGAAGCACTCCCCCCCTTCATCTGATAAGGTCAGATTCAGCTCATTACTGCTTGTGTTTGTGGGCAGCTCAGTGGCTAACAGGGCTGCAGTTACAGGAAAGCTTGCTAGCTGCAAGTCCTTCCAGTTACTTAGGCTGTGGAAGGAGATTGTGGTCTGCTTTTCTCATGGGTGCTACGGTTGCCTCTTTGAAGTCTCTGGAATGCTACTAAAGACTAGTTTGCTCACCAAGGAGGAAGTGGTTGCATAAAAAATGCTGCATGTAAACAGTCAGTACTGAGACAGAAAACCACCAAGATGATTAATTTCTCAGAATTGACGAAGACTCCATCAACTTGATAAGAGCTGGTTTTGCCCTAAGAAGAAGGTGGAGTGGAGATAAGAGCTTGATCAAAAAAGGGGATCTTTTCAGCATAGGTCACTTAATGTTTCTGTGTATTTTCACATTAAGTATTATTATTACATGTGAGTCCTGAAGTTAAGAATCCTCCTCTATTTCTGCCATCTTTCAATAAACCAACATATTGGCAACTGTACTGGAAAGATGAATGAGCCGGGTCTCTCAAGTGCTTTAAGACAGTCCTCTCTCTTCATACTGCAGATGTATTTCCTTAGTACTGTCAGAAGGTGACATCAATTAGCACAAAGTTCGAGGCTGCTGCTTAGATAGGAAGCATGAACATTTTTTTTTTTAAAGCAAATATTTGCATTTGGAGGCAATGCTGTTCAAGGGACAGCACACTAGAATAATTATATGGAGACCTAACTTTTTTTCTCTCTGTTGATGACACCTCATTGCTAATCTGCACTGTGGTAAGAAATGCTTATCCTCAGCTAAAACAGAGATTGTGTAGCACTTTTAACTTACAAAGCACAACTTGCATCAACTATTATTTGTAGCAGCTGAAAAGAAGGAAAGTGCAGTGTCTTACAGCCAACTACTGTAGGCATGTTTGTTTATTTGTTTTGTAAAAAGTACCCAGTATTGTGCCCTGAGCTGTTAGTTGATCAAATTAATACAAAACAGTCACTATTGCCCCAAACACTTTATTTACTGCATCAGTTTCTTTGATAGCCGATGCCCCAAGGACAAGAGGAAACAATCTTAGTGTCCTGCCTCCCATTAATTGTCTTAATAAAACCAGTGGACATGTCAAAGACTGCATAAAAGCTAATGGAATTGGCAATTGCCAATGATTTTTAGTACATTGCTTTTCACCATCAGCTTTGAGATCCTTGAACATGTAAGGTAGTTCATGTTTCTGTGTTTCTTCCTCAGAGACAATGAAACTGTATATTTAGATCAGAATCAGTGAATATAGAATTTAAGACATAATCTTCATGTGAAATGGATTATAAAAGTGGAACATAAGGTAGATGACAGGTACTGACTGGGGTGGCGCACAGGGGAAGCAGGTATATGGCTGAACAGGCGAAAACCTCTTTAATTGCAATTGTAAAATAGGAGAGGTTGATGGGTCAAGCACGTGGACATGAAACCTCCCATGCAGGGTGGTTGAGACCAGAGATCACCAAGTAACTAAGTGTGTGAGAGGCTGATTCCTATGCAGCTGCATTCAGAGTGTCATCACTGCTGTAATTTTTCTAAGGGTGCCCTCCGCAAGCAATTTAGATATTCCATTGTGCAGAGTCCAGTCTGATACCAGGAAAATTCAGTGCAGGTTCACCTAGGGTATGAGCTGGGCTTTAGCTCAGGCCCCTGCTGCCTTCCTGAAGAAGGCTTTAAATGCCATCTCTGCAGAACTTAGTAGTGCAAACAGAAAGCACAACTAGAAATATTACAAAAATGTTTTTATATTTAAAAGAATCCCTCTCTTGTCTGTCTTTGACCAAGACACCCACACAAACAACAGAAGATAGAAATTATGCAGGGGAAACAGTGAAACTCAGAGCTCAAAACATGTTAGCAATGGCACATACCAAGGGTACTCAGGAGACAGAGGAAGGTTACTGTTAAGCTGCCTTTATAAACCACGCATGTATTTGTAAAGAACATCAGGTGTGATTTTAAATTGCTGGCATCCTTCCAATTATCCTTTTGACACATTCTTCCTGAAAGACATCATTTCAGTGCTCAGAAGCGATAATGCTGTTGTTAAAGCCATTGTAAAATTGGGTACAATGCTGCTGAAGGCAGAAGTTCCTACTAATGCTGGCGTGTTGGGCTTGCCAGTTGGCCATTTTTGTAAGACATCCTTTTTTATGCTTTCATGAATTCCCGTAGATAACTATTAAAAAAGATTTATGCCCACATGTGGCTTTAAATTGTTTTCAGGACTGCATGCAGTCACGCAGTTACGTACTTATTTTTTAAATATCACAGAAGATAATTCCTCCTCTGTTCCTGCTTCCATAATAGATTCAAATCTTAATCACACATTAAAATAAACCCTCCTCGCAGTACGAAAGAGCTCACAGAATCAGTTTGCTGAGCACATTCCAGGGTACTTGGCAAAATTACTGGGCTCTGCATACAATGCATGCCAGGATGGGTGTCTGTGCAAAGCAGACAGTTGGAGGTTTTTGAAAGGAAGAACTCCTGCTTGCTTGCACAACTGGGCTGTAATGGGCACTGCGCAGGTTGTTTAAATCCCCTGTTCCATTAGCCGGCATCAATTTTTGATGCATTGTATCCTACTTACACTTGTCATTTTCTAGTTCACTTCAGCAGCTGCTGCCTCCAGTATGATTTCACAGCCAAGGAACACTTCTTATTCCAGTTCTTACGATGTAAAGGAAAAGGGAGACAGATGTTGTTATTGGCCCTGCAGCTACATCAGCTACCAGTATGGGCAACAAGCTATATTTGGTTTTTCACTCAGTGTGAGGATAAGAAGTACAGAAATTCTGTGACTTTGCCCCCAGCACTGTATAGTTCCCTAAAACCTAAAGATGAGCTTACTGGAGATCTGGGCATTTTTATATTTCAAGGTTCCTCATCATGTGTTGCCTTGGGAGCTGCAGTCTAAAACTAAAAAGTCCCATAGAAGGTTACTGAGGAGCATTTTCCACTTGGCAATGTGGAAAAAGCTGCTCTTATTTCATTATTTTTAAATATGTCCCATTGTATATGAATCTAATATGGGAAATGCAACTGGTCACAGGTTTGCAAATTTTTCTATCCAAGTGGTGGTTTGGAGTCATCCGTTTTTATTTTTTCCCATTAAGATAATTTAGTTTATTTTGTCTCAGCTGCAGTAAGACCTTGTTGATACCCCAAATTTACTTCTGAATGCTCTGCTGCAAGTGAAGTCTGTGAAGAGATGCCCAAGAACTAATGTGGGGCAAGAGATTCTAGAGTGAAGGTAGATGTCACACAAAACTCTTCTCCCCTCACCTAGCTGCCAGAAGGGAAGAAGAGCGTGAAGCCTGCTAGTCATTTGAAGGAAAGAGATTCATCACCACATACTTCTAAAAGAGTGTTCCAGACGGAACCCNAGGCATAGGTGGACGAGGTGCTAAAGGACATGGTTTAGTGTTTGATAGGAATGGTTGGACTCGATGATCTGGTAGGTCTCTTCCAACCTGGTTATTCTATGATTCTATGGTTCTATGTAGGTGGAGATAACTTTGCAGAAACCCAATGTGAGACACTTCCAAGACAACCTTACTGACTGAATGTAGTGAACCAACTTGCTGAATGTAGTGAACGCTCTCTAGGGCAGCTCCTGCTCTGCCTGCTCTTGCATTGCCAGGCTTCCTTGGAAGCAAAGACGGTCCAGTGCTTCTCATTCAGGTTCCTATAGCCTACTCTTGTGGGGTGGTTACCTAAACCATCATCCTGTTGACAGGTACTGTTCCCTGGTCTTCTGCTGAGGTCTGATGTGTATCTTCTGTATTGTCTGCCTCTTAGTTACATCGTTGTTTCCTTGTGTAATTAAGAGGAGACTTCATTACTGTGAGTCAAAAGAATGACATTTAAGATAAATCAGAAAAAAAAGTTTTTTCATCCTCTATTTTTCTGATATTGTTTTCTCTTGTTTCAGATGTTGCTGTATGAAATATCATCATTACTGGATAAAAGAAGACACATCATACACCACAGAAGAAAGCATCTCCATTTCCAGTTTATGGAGCTATGTTACTTGTCTTTTCATGAGTATGACAACTGCACATTTTAGTGGAGCAGTTTTAGCTACATCAAAACTATTTGGAATTCTAGTAAGAAAATATGATAGACAAACACGTTTTGATACAGAATCCACTTAAATGGGAGACTACAGACTTCATGTCTATTTTCAGCTCATTCAGGACTTGTACTTAATCGCATGGATGTGAGATAATACTCGCAATAGTTTAATTTTCTGTCTGAGAGGAAATTTATTCTATATTCTCCATAAGATAAGAAAGACTATTTAAAGACAGGAATGATTCTCTGCTTTTATAAACAAGCACAGTTTTCAGCCTATTTAATGCTCTAAGTGATTAAGATGCTTAAAAGAGACAGCTTCTGGCTGTTGAGGAAGGTGGACGAAGGATCACAGAAGGAGAGAACCCTGCAGTGCTTTTTAATTTCTGCTGTAAACCAGAAAGACCTTCATAAAATCTGCAATAACTTAGTGGGTAAAGAAAATAATGCGGAAAAACAGTAATTTGGCTTCAAACCACAAAATCATTATTATCAGTTTTTAATAACTCATTAAGACACCAAATGGGTTTCATACTTTTTGATAAATTGCTTTTCTCTCTTTTGTACTGGCTTAGATCATTAGTATGCAGACTCATTACCCCCTGGAACTTTTCCTTACTTTCCATTTATTACTGTTTCTCTGAGCGTAATGGAGCTGTTTGGGCTGGGCAGGGTCCCAAACTCATTCGGTGCTAACATGTTATTTGTGGGTAAAATTTAACAATCAATTACAAAGCAGAGACAGAAACTGCAGAGCCAAGACTTCAGATTCCCCTGTGCTAAATCCATCAGGATGAACAGATTGTAAACTGCCCATTGCAATTATGATATGCAGCAATTTAGCTTCATGTTAATACTTCATAACCTCCATCCCTTATATTTATATAGCTTTTCCCTCCTGAAGCTTTCTGAAATTGCTTCTCCAGCCATTACATTGCATCAAGTGGTTCAGATTTAATAGGAATAGTTGTGAACATTAGCTTCTGAGTGATTTGAGGCCATATGGAATATTTTATATTTAGTTGGGTAAGTCTGAAGCATTTATTTCTATTGTTTGCTACCATCTTATAAAAAAACCAGAGAAACATACTGCTTTCCTGATGTGGGGGCTTTTGAGGCTTTATTTCTTACCTGTGGTAATATCCTTAAGCTTTTCAGAAATGGAATTTTTAATACAGTTTATAAAATAAA
Organism: Piaya cayana; assembly: GCA_013389865.1. Classification (NCBI taxonomy): domain Eukaryota; kingdom Metazoa; phylum Chordata; class Aves; order Cuculiformes; family Coccyzidae; genus Piaya; species Piaya cayana. The sequence continues at coordinate 199,241 of WAAB01011627.1, read as the reverse complement.
CCTCCAACAATTTGTTTCTGCTTGCTTTTTTTTCTTCTTGCCATAGGACAGCATCTTATAGATGAAAAAACATACCTATCTCAAATCACTGTGGAATTGCTAAGGCCATGTGAACCAGTATTTAAATGTTTCATATGAAGGCAATATCTCTCATGCTTCCCCTTCAATAATCCAGAGTACTGGGTAGAGACAGCTCTGCTCTTTGTGACCTCAATTTGATTTCCTTTCTCCTATAATTTAATTCTATTAATCTTGCTGCCTATGACCTCCCTCTTTTCCTTGGATGGTTAAACTGTTACTATTTCATCACCCACAGTTATCCCACAACTCTTTGTTTAGATTTACTGCCCTAGAAGATTCCATGCTACTTTTTAAAACACCAAGAACAAGTAAACCCTAAAGGTTCTTACTAGCTTTTAAGCTTGGTTGAGTAGAGCTTACCTTGTCTTGCATCCAAACCATAAAGGATATTTATATCATAGGTTGTATGATTCCAAACTATAGGAAACACTAGGAGAATGGGGAGATATTTGTAAAAATGGTTGAGAATAAAATGTGATCCTCAGGAAATCCAGGTTAAAAGGGACCTCAGGCAGTCTACAGTCCAACCTCCTTACAGTGGAAGAGGAAGGAGAGGACTAAAGAGCAACTGGTTCTGTCTCTTCACATTTCTCTCAAGATCCTCTTGGTTTCTCTCCTTAACTCCCTTTCTTCATCACTAGCTTTTTTTAAACTGAACATGCGAAGAGAGAGCATGTCCTGGTGCAGTGGTGCAGCTTCTCAAGCACAAGATGATGGGCAGGACAGAAGAATCTCAGAAACCAGCAGAGGGAAGGAGACATGGAGGCATAAAAGAGGGGGTTGAGCAAATCTGGTGTGAAAGGCAGAACTGGCTGCGTTCATATATGTGCAAAATGGACACAGGGCAGAACTGGTGAGGAAGCTGGAGAAAAAGCACCCACCATCTTAAATACAAGCATCGTATAAGGTGCTGATACAGTGTCTGAAATAAGCAAGGGCAGCAAGATTGCATTTTTCCAAGCCTAGTAAATGGGTTGAGAGACTTCTGAGGGTGTTTAAAAACTGTTTGAACTACCCTGTTGTTTGGTTTTCATTCCGTACCTTTTGTTGAATGCTCTTCAGCTTCACCCCTGTAGTTGAGAAGAGAAATAGCACACGTTTGTTTGAGTAATGTCTTCCTCTTTAAAGAAGCATCAAATTCAGTTCACTGAGAATTAGGATGCAGGTCTTTTAGACTTCTTTTGCACATTGCTGTAGAGTTGCAGAAGAAATATTCTCCTACTTCTTGGGTAAAATGTTTGAAAGGCAGAATGAATACAGCTACTGCCTCACTTCGAATCCGCTACAGCACCTCCTCAAAAGACAGTAAGGTGAAGCTGTGAAAGCAGATAAAAGTGGGAGACTATTAGGGAGTTCTTAGCAGAAGTGTGCTCAGGGACTTTTGGGGTGCAGCTAATAAGGGAGAATAAGCACTGTAGATCCAGACTGATCAAATCAGCTGTCTTCTTTCCTTTGAGCTCTTCCTTTTTGAATGTTCTTATCTTTGACTTACTTCCTTCAAATTCATGCAGATTTTCCTTTACTTCAGAAATGCTGCTATTCCTGTTCTGCTGGAACTAATCAAATGTCATCTGCTGTTTATTCTGAACAATGCTGAATATCTCTTTGAGAAAGCCCTTCTTCTATTTCAACCTTGAAAATTGTTCGTATTTGCAGACAGCATATTCCTTTTTTTCTTCCCTTTGAAAATCATTTTTCCCCTCCCATCTTTTTAATACAGCTCAAGTTTTGACATTTTTCTGCTTTTTAACTGTAAACCTGCACACCATCGTCAATATTGTAAACACTGAAGCAGTAGTCAGAGCATGGAAAATGTAGAGGTTGCACAATAAAAGCAGCTTCAGCAACAAAGGTTCACCTGAGACAGAAAAAAAACGTTTAAAGTCCAGAGGGGTTTCCAGTCAGACTGCAAGAATTTCAAAGTAGGTCAGACTGGCTGATGGTGTCATGTTAAGCCTTGCTCTGAGATGTTTTTAAAAAGAACTCAGGACTAAGTCCTTTTCCACTCTTCACATTCTTTTGAGAATAACAGAAAGGACAGGGCTGTCATTTGAAATAGAACTGGAATGTCTCAAAGATAATCCTATCAGCTGGGTGACTGCTTTTATGATAAAAATACTTCTGTGAATTATTACAAAGGTGAAAAATCTGTATTTGTCGCTTGAAATACTGTGGTGTTTCGGACTCATTAAAGTTGTTATGAATCCTGACTGGTGGGTGACACTGGAAACATCATTAAAAAGCACCTCAATTTGTAATGATTGTGGTTTTGTATTATATTACTGAGGCACATTTTAGAGGACAATATTAATGGCTTCAGTGGATGATCTAAGCAGCATGAAAAAAGTGGAAGAGACAGTTCTTTTGTTTAGCTATCTCAAGCAATGGCTGATGCAGCGTAGGAGCAAATCATGGGGAAGAGATGTTTACACATTAATAGACCATACAGCAAACAACCAACTTACAGCTTCCTTTGTTTTGCTTGTCAAAAAAAAAAAAAAGCAAATACTTTTAAAATACAAATATTGTAAATGGCATGTCTAATATTTTACCTCTAGCTCACCCTTCAGTGACGACTTGTCGTAGTTTATCATCTGCAAGGTCGCAGGTATGCAGACATTGCTTTTAAGTTTCATCCTGATAGATTTTTCAACTTACTGAGTGCAAAAGCTGGCCTCCTTTGTCTCTGCAAAAAAAAGGTGTGCTCAAAAGTGAACAGCATGCCATGGAAAACAAATCTGCTCAAAAGAACAAGTAGCTTTCACAAACTAGGGTATTTTTTAAATAAGTACTCAAAACCTAGTAGTTTGACAAGTGCAACAGTACTTGCAGTGTGCTGATCCGGAAAAAGATGGTGATGAAAGAAAGAACACTCTTCCTTAAAAGTTTAAGGCAATATCTGTTTTTGTCTGACTCTCAGTAAAATCACACTCATCGTTCCAAAGGTAAATCACAAAATCTCAAATGAAAGACTTCCCCAAGAACATCCTCCCATCCCATTATTCTTCCAAACATTCTGTTTTAGTGTACTGCCTCAGTTCAGTATCTCAAATTATTTATTTGACTGATGGAAAAATACAAACCAGCGTAAACAAAATATTCTCATTACATCCACATAGTACTTTTCTACTGAAATATTTTATACCTAAAATTGATTTAAAGATACGACATTCTGTCTTTCAAGGACAAGGTGACTGAATCTCAGATCAGATGTAGTATCTCTATGCTGTGTCCCATTTCCCTTCCTGCATTATATGCATGTAAACAATTTACGTTCCCATATTATTTTTTTAATATTTTCTTTTACTTTGGGATAAGGCACTTTATTGAATACATACATAATTTAAGAAGACAGTGAAACTTGGACTGAGGAGTATCTCAGACAAGTGATCTTTATCTTAAAAATAAAGATTTCAAACATTATCCCCCCAGGCTTCTACTACTGTATTGTTCAGCCTCTCCTAAAAGGCACCACTACTGCTCAGTACACTTTTCTGAAAGGTTTAATGCTATATATTCTGCACTGCATTTCAGAGAAAAAAAAGATCTGTATGAAAAAGTAACTAAATTAATTTATGTCTGAAAACATTAACTTTGTATAGGAACAACATGAAACAGCTATTGCTGTGTTCTATGATTGGTTTGGCAGTAAATAACATAGATACCTGATGCAGAGGTCTACTCCAATGAGGACAGAAAGGCTTTTTGATGAAAAGTCATAATCAAATTAAACTTAAAACCAAATCCAGTATGTAATGATTGGTAGGTGAAAACACTAGACTTTTCTTGTCAGTCTTCATTTGAAAAATAAACAAGCTTTTAACCAGGTCTAATATTACATTCTGCTTGCCAGAACAGAACAACAGAAGAAACTGCTTTAAACAAACAAGCCTTTGTACAAGCTACTGAATGCTTTCACTGCTATCCAGAACTTTAAAACTGAAAACTGCTCGTGATCAAGTACACAGAGGAAGCACCATGGTGCTCTGTAATTCACACTGAGAAGCTGTTCTTCTGGGTCAGTGTGTATTCAAGAACGACCTGTGGTCTAGTAAGTACAACTGTGCCTCCTCTGGCAGTCAGACAGGTCTATCTGAGAAGAGTCTGCTTATTCCTCCCAAAGTGCAGAAGCCCAAGACTAAATGTTTTGCATCAAGCAATCATTATTTTGTAACAGACTTCTGAAGAGAACCTTTCAGAATTAGTACAATGCCCGGTAGAGGTGTGGATATAACAGTCAGTGGGAGTTGTGTCTACCTTTGGGCTAACTTTTGGCATTTTCCTGTGTCCTGTTTTCTCCCACGTTGAGATAATGCTAGCTGTTCAATATGGCATAAATACCAATGAATGTCAAGATTCATTTGCTTTTTCAACTGCCAAAGGGTTTTCTTATTTTTGTTCACATTGCTATAAGCTTTTTTTTTTTTTTTACATTCTGTGTAAATGGATTTGAAGACTGCACTCCTACTTACCTAGAAGGATATCTCAAATCTGTTAAATTACAGAGTGGCAGAAAATAGATATTGCATAATAAATCTTATTTCAGGGATAGTGTAAAATTCATCTCTAAATAACAAAAGATGGAAAAGTCACAATGTGAGTGACAGCAGAACAGGGACTACAATAGCATAAGACACAAACAGATCTTTCTGTCCTCTCTTATTTGAATTAAAAAGAAGTTCCCATGTGCAAAGCAGATAGATGGTTTCTCTTTTCTAACATGACAGTTTTTTCACCATGCTCTGTTTCACACTTTTTATGATATATGAACTATGCTTCTATGATTAAACATACTCAGATGTTAACTACAATTAAAAAAACCCATTTAAATACAACCCATGGGTGTATCAAGATAAGAAAAATACAAAATAGCCGAAAGAAACATAACAAACAATCAAAACTCAGGAGAACAGGCTGCATAAAATACTGGAAGGTTCTTTCTGTCTCTGAGAGAAGCTAGCCTAAAAAAATTCTGAATTACACAGCTCAGGTTCTTAAGCTAAGGATATGGACAAATTATCACTAGTTGCTAGTGTTGCTATGAAATGTCATTCCTGCTGCTCTTATGCTCTGTCTAGCTACAGCCTCAGAGAAAAGGTGATTGCTCTGATATATCACCTCCCACCAAAACCAATTTTCTCATAGTTTCTGTTTGCAACTTCTTTTTTATGCTCAAAAGCTGTGTTACTGACTTGTCAGTATCAGAATGTCCATTTGATAAAAAGATTCATAATGTTTGAAGTCCAAATGAAACCCTAGACTGCTAACCTGATACACAAGTGAGAGGAGATTGTTTTGGAGGCTACTTCAATCACCAAATCAAGAAAATTTTTCTATTCTTTCCATATTAAAAAGATTACTTTGGCCTGCAATGTTATTCTGATGTTGGAATTAAGAAGTAGACAGAAATGAATATAAAATTATGGGGCAGCAAACACAGATCTCTATCTGTTCTCTTAAGTGTCACAGAAAGTTACTTTTCAGTATAATTGTTTAAGCATATCCTCCATAACTGTAATTTAGTAAGCTTAATACTTATTACTGTACAACTCTTTCAACATAGTGTTATGTTATTTGCTATTATTATTTGTAAATAATATTTAACAAGTACAACATTACAATAAATTGTTCATGTTGTCTAAAACTAAGTAAATGTTTGAAATTTACAGTTTTAACTGACAGTTGGGATGCAAACAATGGAAATCAACATTTGGGCTGAAATGTTTTAAAAAACTTTACATTCTAATTTGCTTTATACACCGTCTACAACTGAGTCAACATTTAGAATCCCTAATTAACTCAATGCTAATATCAATAAACTTCAGTTTAAATTACTGAAAAGGATGCACTCTAATGGAAAAGAAACTATTCACTTTCCTAACTACTTCTAAAGTCTAATAGTCTGAAAGAATTTTAAAATTTTGCTCAATATTGTATGTGCAAAACCGCATGTAGTGTCTTCAAAGCACTCTAAGTGGCCAGACATCTCTCATACCATCTTCTATATCTGCAGACATTAAAGACATTAGGTCTATGGTTTCTGTTAAGCCCAGTGGTGACAACTGCTGGGAAACTGTCACTCCTGTGCTTTCAAACAGCCAGTCTGGATATGTGAAATTTGCAGAACTGGAAGCAGCAGTTGGAAGGCATCCTGAATGTAAGTAGTACTGTTGCAACCCTAATGGGGAGAGAAAATGGGAGAGAAAACATCAGTACAGCTGTTGTGTATTTAAGAAATTACATTATGCTTCTAAAATAAGTTTTTTGTTATTATTATTTTATATCTGTATCATGTAATATTAGCATACATATTCACACCAGATTTTAGAGTCTGTAGATTTAAAAAAAAAGATAAATTACAACAGTTTACAGCTAACAAGGAGACAAACTGCATCACTATCTAAAAATCTGACTTCCCCTCAGTTCGAACTCTTGGATTATTTTGTTTGTAATGTCAGTAGAATAAAATGTCACAGTGTTCAGAAGTAGATTTGACTTTTTAAATACAAACCAGCTAGCCTTTCTATCAACAGGTCTAGTTTTGAATTTGCTGTAGGTGGAAGAAGTGTCACTGAACTTAACAGTTTGAATTATAATAGTTATACCACGTAGTACTATTTTTGGAATTTCTAATACTGAACAGTATAGCAGCTTGTAATTCTCCGTGAACCTTGGTTGTACTAATACGTATCTGTAGACAAATACAGGATTTAAGTAGTAAAAAAACATTGTACTCCACAATCCTGGACATTCTGATTTTGCAGTTCTTGGGCACAGAAAGCTACATCAACTGCAACAGCATGCTTACCATAAACCAGAGGGAACCTTACAATAATTTTCATTACTGCTTAATCCAAATTGCCTTTGTTTTTCTGAAAGGTATTGTTATTTTAGTGCAAAAATGCTTATTGTAAAACAATCTTTTCATCATTTTTAAGGGAACACAGCTATTAGATACAGAATGCCAATCTGTAGTCACTACTACATGTTTATTTACTTTTGAAGAGAAGTGTGACCTAATTATCAGAGTTAGAAGAATTCATGCTGCAGATAGGACACATTTTAGTACTTTATAAGCATAGTACTCCCTCTTGACCTCTTTTCTTCTCAGTAAAACTGAGGTATATTTTACTCACTGTACTCTTCGGAGGAAAAATACCTGGTGGTGTCAAAGAAAGGAAATCACTCATGAACATTTTGGTGATGTCTGACACATGGTTATTCATGTGCTGACCAAGCCTGCTGCTAGACCATGAAATTTTCCAGAAATCTAAATGTGCTTGGATGGGACATACCTGCAACTCACATTTTAAAGAAAATAACAGTCTAAAACCATCTGTGCATCAGAAATACTTGGCAATACTTAGGGTAGGTAACGTAACAGTAAGAATAGACCTATCCCAGGCAACTTGTCAATAGGTTAGAAAAGGGCTAAACAGCACATTGCCAAGTGTGTGCTGGGCTCTGACCAATAGAGCAGCAGAATTTAAGAGCTGGGCAGTTTCACTTCAGTCAGACAATTCTTAAGAATCCACAATACTACTATACTCCTACGGGAGAGGCTGAACACAAACCCAAGAGGCTTATGAGCTGGCACTTAACAGTCAGAACGCTATTGTCATCACTTTTTATATACGTCTTACTTCAGACATAAATACAATTGTTTCATTCCAAAATCGTTTTATAAGATGATTTCCTAATGTGAAAAAAGCGAAGGCTTACCTCTAATAGCACACTGTTAATGATGGGATTAAGAACCTCTGCCTTCATACTGCTCTGTAAACCGGAAAATAGAATGAAATGCCAGAACAAGAAATACATCTAACAGAAATATCCTGATATCTGAGAAGTGGTTTTATGAATTCTATAAAGGTCTTGCTTCACCTTGATTCTTACTCAGACTGTTTATCACAGTATTTCTGATAACCCTGTCTACATTTCATACACGCTTCAGTAGACCCTATGCATTTCTATCAGTAAGTACAATGAACTAAGACGGGCCCAGGGCTTTACTTTTTCATTAATTCACGTACCACAGAATTTCAAATTGCCTGGCTTCCTATGGATGTGAGATTTTTATGATGACATTGTCTGTCATTGCCCTTTTCATCCTGCCGCTCCAGATTTTTTAACCGCTTGCTCATTTTCAAGGAAACCTATAAGCTAAATAAAGGTCACAAGGAAAATTAAGTTCTTAGAAGTTTCACAAATATCTGTGTTTAGGAGGAAATGAAAGGCCCAGATTAGCTCCTTTATAGAAGAAAAAACAAGTGAAACTCAGATCCCCAAGCTGGAGACAGTATATGTTGAGCTGCACAACACAGGCTAGCCAGTAAACATAGCTCAGCCTACACAGCATTTTTCTCAACAAGATAGGAATAAAGATGTGTACAATGAGCAGCGATACTACTAAAGGCTAGAAAACCAAGATTCATCAGCTCCTCTGCTTTTCAAAGTTCTTTTTTTTTATTCTCCCTGTTCTTTGCATGGTGTTATTTTAGAAAAACAGTGACCTGCAGTGAGAGTTGCTTTCTGTCAATACCAAACAGTGAACTTTATTAGAACCAGAGAAGCATAATACTGATTAATTTAACTGAAGGATTTCCACTTACAACCTTGTGGCTCGCCTATTACACATTTGAAGAAACATGAAATACGTTAATTTTAGTTTGGAGAAAGATGGCAGAACAAAGAGAATATGATCAGAGAAAAGAGGAGCAATTTTACTGTCATTTACTAGAAAATCCATTACAAAGTACATTGTTTAGTTGATTGCCAATAAAATGAAACAGATAGAGAGCAGCATCAATTAAATATTATTGATTGTATGAATCAATAAGCTGAAGTCTGAAAGAAATCTTGTGTAGCAAGCAAAGCTGTTACTTCTAACTTCTGCATTATCGCTCACTCAGAAACATTGCCAACATAATGTATTCAGCCAGCAGTGCAACTAATGTCTTTATTATACTGATATAACTGGAGAGATAGCATTAGGTTTGGAAAAAAAAGTATTTTCTCTTCTGAGCCATTTCTCAGTTTCCCATGAGTTAATGGGATATTGGAATGTGCTCCTGACTCCAGACGTTGCTGGCAGGTTAACATGGAAGTTGAACCACTGAGACACGTAGGAAGATGCAAATTTCCCACAGTCCTCTGCGGCTGGTGCTCCTTATATTCCTACTGATAATGGTGAGCAGAAGGTCCACATCTTCCTCCAGAAGCTTAGAGAGATGGGACAGCACATAAAGGTCACCAGGCTGTTCTACTAAGAATTACTAAGAATCAATTCTAGAAAGCATTTTGGCAGTGGGAAGTGTCTTTGTGCTCAATTCCTTGAGTGTCCACACAGATGCCCACAAGAGCACTCTGGTCCTAAGAACTGAGTACAGAGTTGCTAAGAACAAAGCCTAGTGCAATGTTTATGAAAGTTTTAGTTTCCAATTTTCTGAGCTGGGTCAGCTTAATATTTCATGTGTAATTTATTTATACTTCTGTGCATGTATTTATTGCAAGTGTCACACAAAAATATGCTAAAACAGAATCCCAAAACGCAAAATAAGCAGTTTCTCCCAGCATAATGGGAAGGAATGTAAATTATTCAGAATAAAAGCAACCCAATAAATCACGTTCTCTGCAAATAACTCTGAAAAAAGTTGTTCAGAGATGTGCTAGAAGAGCTCATGGGAGAACTGGGAAAATTTCCTTTGATGTACATTCATGCTTTCATGGAGTAATCAAGAGACCCAGAGTTTGTTCTTCCCTGGCATTTACAGAACAATTTCAGCAATGGCATAATTTTTGCCTCTGGATCCTGCTAGTATACTTAGATGTCAGTGATCTTTGAAGCACCCTGAAAGGCAGGACGATATTTCTAGCAAAGATATTCACAGATAAATGGGTGTTTCTAAAGAATATATTGAGATATAAGACAGAGTGATTTTTTTTTCTTAAGATGGACAACCAAACAGTTTTTCTAATCTCCTAAACTGTTTGAAAGCACAGTGGTCTTAGGCCAGGGGATTTAGCAGGGGCTAGGAAGACAGCTTGTGAAATCATCTTAAGGTACTGGAATGTTATCTGTTAATGCCTTTTACATAAATGTATTCAGAAGGGATAGGCTGAGTAGGAGAAGAAAATATCAAGTTGTGGGAGGCCTCAAATATGAGGCCTTTTCAGTACAAGAAAATAAGAAGTGTTGAGCGGTGATTTTAGAGGGCAGGTAACACACTGCAGTTTATCAAGGCTTATGAACTCTACAGCACAGTATCTGCTACAAAAATGCTCTATGTTCTTGATCTGAGAAAAGAAGTGCCTTCTTTCCTACTACCTCATGTAAAGCCTCTGGACTTGGGGTTTCTGTTTTAAAAGGTCAACTATGTTAAAAAACAGCCTAAATTTTGGAGAAAATCCTGTTATCTTACCCCAGCTGCTGTTAAAGAATCAGAAAACTTCTTCGATAAACATGAAACTTCATTGCACATCGCACTTGTTAAGCTGGTTTAAAAAAGAGAGACAAATATAAAAATACATCCTTCTGCAAACACATAAAACCCCTATGACTGCCCCAGGTACAATTTTCATCTTAGAAGAAGAATGCTCTTAAGGCAATTCTGCTTCTAGTAATTTTTAAAATATTTTGGGCTAGGTTTTGTTCACTATATAGCTTTTGTGCTCTTCCACTGAAAAATCGATTGCTGACTACAGCAGGAAAATGATGTCCTGTTGACACAAACACTTGGTTTTTTTGAGAGGGCAGTGTTTCAATTGTTCAAATTCTTAACTCCTAGTTTAACTATTGTTTTTCTGGTGATTGTAGCAACACAATTCCTAGAAATACTATTGGAAATAAATCAAACTTTAATGAGAACAGTGAGAAGTTTCCTATTTACTCTATGAAACATCTACTCTGCTGTAAGAGCAAGTATCCTTGTGGGCAAAATATGAGAGAAGGAGATCTAGTTCTGTTCCTAAATCTTTCACTGTGTTGCTAAACTTTCACAAGTGGGTGATATAGAATGTCATCCTGCAAGGTGCACTGCACCTTTGCTCTAATTCTAGAAATTATTTGTTCAAATTCATTGTTCTAGACTGAAGAGTTTCCACGGACTTTGCTATTGTTACCAGGACTCTTAAAGATGAGCACTTGCTTAAATACTTTACTTATTTAGAACTGCAGTGCTTATAATATCTTAAAGTAAAAGCCCACTGAAATCAGTAGAATTGATCACTACAGAGAGCTAGAGATCTGAATTGTGATAAACCAGCTTCTTGAATTTATGTATGCTTTGTCATCATTCACTACAAAAGTTGCTGACAAGCATGGTTTTATTGCTTAGAACTACAGATTGATTTTTGTATATTTTTAGCAGATAAACACTAGAAAATGAAACTCTACTGGGAGATAAGAAGACTATATTATGCACTCTAAAAGCACATTGTGCATATGCTGCATGGTATCTTCTGCAGAGGGAACAGGAAATGGAACATAAAATGAGCAGGTACATTCACTTGCTGCAGCAGAAAAACTTTCAGCCTGTGAATAGGTCATGTTTTTGAAAACACACATATGTTAGCCATGTCAAAAAATGACAGGTAAGTGATGTAACTTGGTTACATGAGAAAATATAGCAGCAGGTCCCCTAAAGCCAGTACTGTTTGTTGATCCATGAACTTACTGTGTCTTCAAGGGCTGAAAGCTGAACAGAGCTTCCTGAGTTTTAAGCAAATGTCAAATGTTTGTATAAACAAAATGAATAATACTCACTTTGTCAGTACTTTTGCTTGATCTTGAGCTGTTTTTTCTACTTCCTGCCCATGTAGAATTAATTCTGCTACTTTATGAAGCTGTTCAATACATCGAGCAGTTACCTCGGCCAGACTTTCAATGGACAGCCTGTAGATTTCCTTAATTTGAAAACAGAGAATAATATCATCAATAATAACACCGTCAATAAGTGTACATATGAGTGTATACAGATAAATTAATTTGAAACACAAAAGCCCGCCCTGCCCAGACTGGAAATACCACCACATACATAGTGTAACAATATCAGCTATGTTATTTAAAAAAAAAAAAAAAGCTGGAAAATGAATGCTCATGCAGAAAAATTAGTAAGAGCAAGTCTAACATTTATTTGGACGGGAACCAGGCCAATCTCTCAGATTTTCTAATATAGTACTTTAAAAACTCATCCTAACATCCACAAAGATCCCATAACTCTGGAGTAAGTCATAGTTACTTTCATATGGAGCCAAAAGTATTGAATCACAGAATCACCAGTTTGGGAAATACCTCTTGGACCATAAAGTCCAACCATTTCTATCAATCACTAAACCATGTCCCTGAGCACCTCGTGTACCCGTCTTTTAAACACCTTCAGGGATGGTGACTCAACCACCTCCCTGGGCAGCCTCTTCCAGTGCCTGATGAACCTTTCATTGAAAAATTTCTTTCTGATATCCAGTCTGAACATCCCCTAGTGGAGCTTGAGGCATTCCCTCTTGTCCTGTCCCCTGTCACTTGGGAGAACAGGCCAGCTCCCTCCTCTCCACAAGCTCCTTTCAGGTAGTTGTAGAGAGCAATGAGGTCTCCACTCAGTCTCCTCCAGGTTGAACAACCCCAGCTCTCTCAGGTGCTCCTCGTAAGGCTTGTCCTCCAGCCCCTTCACCAGCTTTGTTGCTC